>OY294056.1:88949925-89463902 GCA_958510865.1 Myrrha octodecimguttata | reverse complement strand
CTAACCTAACCTAACCTAACCTAACCTAACCTAACCTAACCTAACCTAACCTAACCTAACCTAACCTAACCTAACCTAACCTAACCTAACCTAACCTAACCTAACCTAACCTAACCTAACCTAACCTAACCTAACCTAACCTAACTAACCTAACCTAACCTAACCTAACCTAACCTAACCTAACCTAACCTAACCTAACCTAACTACCTAACCTAACCTAACCTAACCTAACCTAACCTAACCTAACCTAACCTAACCTAACCTAACCTAACCTAACCTAACCTAACCTAACCTAACCTAACCTAACCTAACCTAACCTAACCTAACCTAACCTAACCTAACCTAACCTAACCTAACCTAACCTAACCTAACCTAACCTAACCTAACCTAACCTAACCTAACCTAACCTAACCTAACCTAACCTAACCTAACCTAACCTAACCTAACCTAACCTAACCTAACCTAACCTAACCTAACCTAACCTAACCTAACCTAACCTAACCTAACCTAACCTAACCTAACCTAACCTAACCTAACCTAACCTAACCTAACCTAACCTAACCTAACCTAACCTAACCTAACCTAACCTAACCTAACCTAACCTAACCTAACCTAACCTAACCTAACCTAACCTAACCTAACCTAACCTAACCTAACCTAACCTAACCTAACCTAACCTAACCTAACCTAACCTAACCTAACCTAACCTAACCTAACCTAACCTAACCTAACCTAACCTAACCTAACCTAACCTAACCTAACCTAACCTAACCTAACCTAACCTAACCTAACCTAACCTAACCTAACCTAACCTAACCTAACCTAACCTAACCTAACCTAACCTAACCTAACCTAACCTAACCTAACCTAACCTAACCTAACCTAACCTAACCTAACCTAACCTAACCTAACCTAACCTAACCTAACCTAACCTAACCTAACCTAACCTAACCTAACCTAACCTAACCTAACCTAACCTAACCTAACCTAACCTAACCTAACCTAACCTAACCTAACCTAACCTAACCTAACCTAACCTAACCTAACCTAACCTAACCTAACCTAACCTAACCTAACCTAACCTAACCTAACCTAACCTAACCTAACCTAACCTAACCTAACCTAACCTAACCTAACCTAACCTAACCTAACCTAACCTAACCTAACCTAACCTAACCTAACCTAACCTAACCTAACCTAACCTAACCTAACCTAACCTAACCTAACCTAACCTAACCTAACCTAACCTAACCTAACCTAACCTAACCTAACCTAACCTAACCTAACCTAACCTAACCTAACCTAACCTAACCTAACCTAACCTAACCTAACCTAACCTAACCTAACCTAACCTAACCTAACCTAACCTAACCTAACCTAACCTAACCTAACCTAACCTAACCTAACCTAACCTAACCTAACCTAACCTAACCTAACCTAACCTAACCTAACCTAACCTAACCTAACCTAACCTAACCTAACCTAACCTAACCTAACCTAACCTAACCTAACCTAACCTAACCTAACCTAACCTAACCTAACCTAACCTAACCTAACCTAACCTAACCTAACCTAACCTAACCTAACCTAACCTAACCTAACCTAACCTAACCTAACCTAACCTAACCTAACCTAACCTAACCTAACCTAACCTAACCTAACCTAACCTAACCTAACCTAACCTAACCTAACCTAACCTAACCTAACCTAACCTAACCTAACCTAACCTAACCTAACCTAACCTAACCTAACCTAACCTAACCTAACCTAACCTAACCTAACCTAACCTAACCTAACCTAACCTAACCTAACCTAACCTAACCTAACCTAACCTAACCTAACCTAACCTAACCTAACCTAACCTAACCTAACCTAACCTAACCTAACCTAACCTAACCTAACCTAACCTAACCTAACCTAACCTAACCTAACCTAACCTAACCTAACCTAACCTAACCTAACCTAACCTAACCTAACCTAACCTAACCTAACCTAACCTAACCTAACCTAACCTAACCTAACCTAACCTAACCTAACCTAACCTAACCTAACCTAACCTAACCTAACCTAACCTAACCTAACCTAACCTAACCTAACCTAACCTAACCTAACCTAACCTAACCTAACCTAACCTAACCTAACCTAACCTAACCTAACCTAACCTAACCTAACCTAACCTAACCTAACCTAACCTAACCTAACCTAACCTAACCTAACCTAACCTAACCTAACCTAACCTAACCTAACCTAACCTAACCTAACCTAACCTAACCTAACCTAACCTAACCTAACCTAACCTAACCTAACCTAACCTAACCTAACCTAACCTAACCTAACCTAACCTAACCTAACCTAACCTAACCTAACCTAACCTAACCTAACCTAACCTAACCTAACCTAACCTAACCTAACCTAACCTAACCTAACCTAACCTAACCTAACCTAACCTAACCTAACCTAACCTAACCTAACCTAACCTAACCTAACCTAACCTAACCTAACCTAACCTAACCTAACCTAACCTAACCTAACCTAACCTAACCTAACCTAACCTAACCTAACCTAACCTAACCTAACCTAACCTAACCTAACCTAACCTAACCTAACCTAACCTAACCTAACCTAACCTAACCTAACCTAACCTAACCTAACCTAACCTAACCTAACCTAACCTAACCTAACCTAACCTAACCTAACCTAACCTAACCTAACCTAACCTAACCTAACCTTTTTTTTTTTTTTTTTTTTTTTTTTTTTTTTTTTTTTTTTTTTGCGGGTGTGGAAAAAAAATCTGCAAACAGATCCAACCACGACCCGTGTCGTGGCATATGTCGGGATGGCTGGATGTTATTGCCGACCGACTAAAAAAAACCACAAAACTAGAAACGTTTCTCAGGAAAAGGCATCACTGCCCGTACCTCTGAGAAGGCTTCCGCTCTACTCTCTCTGCTCCCTCTCTCTATCCTCCTTCTCCTTTCTCTCCATTATTCCCGTCACGTATTCGAAGATCACGTCCCACTTTTTTGCATCCTCCAGCATCATGGGTATTATCTCACCCACTTTAGGCAACGTTCCCCGTCTCAGGGCCCTCCTCAGCCCCTCCCTCTCCCCGTCCCAACGTCCGCAATCGTAAAAAACATGTTCCGGTCCCTCCTGAACTCCGCATTCCCGACACAAATCGTCCCCTGTTTTCCCTATTCGGTTGGTGTAGGTTCCGAACGACCCGTGACCAGTCAGGAACTGCGTGAAATAGTAGTTGGTTCTCTTATGACCGCAATTCACCCATTTTCCCACCTCCGGTATCAACCTCCTCGTCCACTGAGCCGTGCCTTCTCCCGTCGTCCATCTCTCCTGCCATCTTTGCAAGGATCTATTCCTGGCCATCCTCCTGTTTCCTGCCAATCTACTACCGACCTTATAAAGGAAACATATCTCTCCGATCATGATATCTATCGGTAGAATTCCAGCAACTGTCTGGGCCGCCTCCGCTGACACCGTCCGATATGCCGAACACACCCTTAGTAGGGTTTTTCTCTGTAGAGATACTAGGATCTTCCTATGCTTTTCCACCTTAAGGACGTCTCTCCATACTGGTGCCGCATATGATATTGACCCGTGTATTATTGAACATAACGCTCTCCGTTTATAATAGTTTGGTCCTCCGATATTTGGCATGATCTTTCTTATACTGTCCGCCTTCTCGTTAGTTTTCCTAACTATATATTCCACATGCCCAGCAAAATTCATATTTTCTCTCAGTACCACCCCCAGATACTTCAATTCCTTTTGAGCACTTATTTCCGCGCCCTTGATTTTTATCTTTAGTGTTCCTCGCTTCCTTGGTCCCCTCATCATCAGCATCTCTGTCTTATGAGCGGCTATTTGAAGCTCATTTTCTTCCATCCATTCATCTACCATTTTGCAAGCTCTCCTCACCTTCCCCTCTACCTCCTCTCGGTTTTCTCCTTCTACCATCAGAAGAAGGTCATCGGCATATGCCAACGATTCCACCCCCTCCTCGTGAGGCAATCTCAGCACTCCGTCGTATGTTGCGTTCCAAAGGGGTGGGCCTACTATGGATCCCTGCACTACGCCCATCGTACATCTATGCTTTACGCTACCTGTTTCCACGTATCTGTTTCTAAAGTATTCCTCCAGTATCCTTATTAGATAGTCACTAATCCCTCCTCTCTTCAGCGCGTTGATTATATTCTCCCATTTAACGGTGTTGAATGCATTTTTCACATCTATGGTGACCAACACACACCATCGTTTGGTTGAGGACTGTATTTTCCCTTTCAGACTAAGAATGGCCGTTGTCGTGGATCTTTTTGCCCTAAACCCGTGTTGGTTGTCCGAAAGAATTTCCTTGTTTTCCATCTCCTCATTTAGTCTATTGACTAGGAGCTTCTCGAATACCTTAGATACCACGCTAAGAAGGCATATGGGCCTGTATGATGAGGGAGATGTTAGGTCTTTCCCCATTTTAGGAATGAGCACCACTTTAGCATTTTTCCAAGCTCGTGGGAATTCACTTTTCTTCAGGAGGTCGTTGTAGTAGTTCAACATTTTTTCCGGGCATATCTGGTGGGCTAGCTTCATTGCCTCTCCTGTTATTTCATCTGATCCTGGCGCCTTTCGTATTTTCAGGGATTTTATCGCTGTCGTCAGTTCTGCTGGGCTGAACTCCGTCGCAACAGGATTTCGGATCACACTTCTTATAAGAGCACTCCCCGTTGTTGGGAACAACTCTTTTAGAATTTCCTCTGTTTGTTCCTGAGGTAGTGTATATGGGAGGGAAGTACCTCTCCAGTGGGATGTTACAATTTTATACCCCTGTCCCCAGATGTCCTCGTCAAGTTCTTCAAGTAGGGTCTTCCACTGTTTCCCTTTGGCCCTCCTTATGGCCTTCTTGAGCTCTCTCTTCTGATTCTTCATTTCTTCCATCTTGGCTTCCATTTCTGCTGTCTGTCTTGGTTCTCTTTCCCTTTCTCTCTGTAGGTGTCTACGGATTTTTATATATTTCTTTCTCATGTTCTCTATTTCTGTAGTCCACCAATATGGGATATTTTCGGCTTTGGTTCTTGTTATCCTCGTGGCCTGCTTATACGCGAAACATATGCTCTCGTAGAAACTTGTCCCTTCTTTGTCAAGCTTTTCGGCGAATATATCCTCTTTTATGTTTACCCTTCTCTGGCTTTCGTAAGAACTCTTTTTTCCTCCTTTCTCCGTCTCTATGGTGAAATATATATGTCCGTGTAATGTGAAAGGGTTTTCATTTTCTACTTTCCAGTCCACTATTCTTTGGCACATTCTCTCGGCGGCCAAAGTCACATCTATATGGGTTTTTGAGTTTCCCCTACAGAAGGTGGGCTGTCCTGTATTTGCGGATGTCCATGTCATTTGAGCCATCCACTCTCCTACGTAAGCTCCTCTGGTGTCTTCACTCGGTGAGCCCCAATATTCTGATTTGGCATTAATGTCTCCTACCAATATGGATTTCTCCTTTTTCCCTGCAATGTCTTCGAAAATTTCATCTATTTTCCTGCAAAATCTTTCCGTGGGTATATTTGGTGAGAGATAGGTTGCATACACATATGCTCCGTTTATCCTGGCGCGGACATAACTTTCCTTTATTTTAATCTCTCCTACTTCCATACACTTATTTAAAATTATAATGGCAACGTCTGTTTTTTTGTCTATAAGCCATTTATTTTTTTTACTCATTTTTTTATTTGGTTCTGAAATCACCAGCACATCCACTTTATTTTGTTTCGCAGCCGCCCAAGCCATATCATGTGCCGCTCTAGCTCTGCCCAAGTTTGTCTGTAAGATGCGAACCATTTTTTTTTTTTTTTTTTTTTTACTTGAAAACCTCTTCCTGTCGTCCTCCCACTAGACCACTCCACATCACATAACGGTATAAATAAGAGAATAAATTAAGTGTATAATTCAAAATGTAAGAGTATAGATAAAATAATAATTTAAGTGTATAAGTTAAAACTACTTTACCAGTATAAATAAAATCCTCAGCTTTTGTACATTTCCAGCTCTGACCCTTCGGGTGTATATGGCCCATCATTGTTATTGTCTAAAGAGCTCCTATTTTTTCCCCATTTCCCTTTCTTTTACATCTTCCGCTGGCTGTACGGTGTCCCTCCTCTTCACATTCAATGCAGTAGGGTTTACTGTGGCATTCTTGCACCTTATGCCCTTCCTTTGTGCAATTTCTACACAGTCTCGTTCTGTCCGCATTTTTACAGTTTTTTGCCATGTGTCCGATTTCCCAGCATCTTCTGCATTTCAGCAGTTCTTTTCTTTCCCTTATTTGCGCTTGGGATAGCCCAATCTTCACATTCTGTATGTCCACTAGTTTTTTGATAGTGTCCGGTCTCCCCAAAATTGTCGCCGCTTGTCTATGCCCTATCATCGGCCTGAGTGCTTTGACTTCTATCTTCCCTTCTATGTTGTGTTTCCTCAGGGTCTCTGCTAGCTCTTTCTCAATCTCATCCTCTTCCATATCTACATCTATTCCGTAGATATTTGCGGCTATATTTTGTGATTGGCCGTTTAGTTTCCTAATGCTTCCTTCTTGTACATGCTCTCTCAATTTGTTCATCATGTTGTCCGCCTCCCTACTTCCTTCTTTCATCTCGACAAGCAAATGGCCCTCTCTCGTGCTTCTGATATATTTTATGCCTTCTTTTATTTCCTCCTCTTCTTTCAGCTCTTTCTTTATTTTTGTTACCATCTGGGCGTAAGTATGTGTTCCCTGACAGTTAATGAGTATAGCCTCGCTTTTGTCTCTTCTTCTCCGTCTGTTAGCTCCTTCCTCGTTATTCGCCATTTTCTCGTGAAGTGTAACTGTTCCCTTAAAATCGTGTAGTGCACATTCAATGATCTTCCTCTTGTCTCCTATGCCCATTTCGTTTTCCACTACCAGATGGAGGTTTTTTGTTTCTGCTGTCTTCAGTTTAACCTTAAGGCACATCTCGTAAAAACTGAATGCCTCGTTTTCTCTTTCTTCCTTCTCTGTTAGTCCGACAAAGTATATATTTCTTTGGTCCCTGACTTGTTCCTCTCCTATCGTTATAAGGCCTTCGGTTCTGTATGCCATTAGGTTTCCGCCTTTTATATTGCCGTCTCTGATATATTGAGTCATTTTCCTAGATGATCCAACCAGGGGTCGCAGAAATTTGAGTTCTCTCATCTTTTTTTCTGTCGCCATTACCGTTATATCCCCTTCAATCTCGTGACTCGTTATTTTCTGCCCATCCACTTCAACCTTGTAGGTGGATATTGGCCACTCCACACTTATTACTTTCATGAGATCTTCCCTTTTTTCAATGTGCTCCATACCCTCTCTGATCCTCTTTATTTCTATCTCCTCATTTATTTCTTCCATGTTCGCCTGTGTTGCCTTATCCATGCAATCTTCCTCTGTATATTCTCGGGGCTTAATGGCCCTATTAGTTTTTTCCATCTCCTCCCCAATCTTTTCTCTAATTTCTTCTAGCTCTGCCCTTGTCTTCTCTGCCAAGTTTTTCTCGTCAACTAATATATTTCCCAACTTCCCTATTACCTGTTCTAGCGTCTCCACTAAGGTATCGTATCTGTCACCATCCATACTAACATCCTGGATAGGGGACTCTGTCCTCTTTCTCTTGTTTGAGTTCCCGGTTATCAGCCAATCAAAGAACATAGATTCTCCTTCCTTATTAACTAGTTCGGAGCTTGACTTTCGTTCATTTTCCCTTTTGCGAGGTGTCGAAGAACCTACATCTTCCAATATCTTCGCTTCTACTATATTCTGTACGTCTACCTCCGTCTCCCCCTTTTTTTCCATCTTCTTCTCTTTTCCACTGGGATTTTCCTCGAAAGCTTCTTTTTCTACAGGAGGGGATCTTGCAAGCTTTGTTGACTTCTTGAATACCTCTTTTTCCTCATCCATTCTTTTCTTTCTGACCTCTTTCAGTTCTTTCGCCTTCTCGAACAACTCTCCGGTCTCTTTTTGTTTCCTCTTCTTCCTTTTCACTAACTTTCCAGTGGCTTCTGTCTGACTTCCCACAGAGCTTGGACTCTCTCCAGTATTAATTTCCGAACCACCGGCCTGGTTTCCTACCGGGTGGTTCTCGCAGTAGTCAGATTTCGGTCTGGGTTGGCCTGCGGCAGCACCTTCCCCTACCGGGCTGGGGTTTCCCTCCCCTGCTCCGTAAACGTTAACTTTCTTCCTATCCATATCCATATATCCATAGTTTGGGCAGTGCGTGCACACATCCCTAATCCTAAGACAGCCGTGTCGGTATCGTGTATCCATCCAAGGGATTTTGGTGAGTATAAGGATACCTCCTAGCCCCCGGTTAACCTCATAGCGTCGGAGGGGGAAAATGGGAACGACATTTCTGCCGCTTTTTGGGTTCAAGGAATGGCAAGACTGGGTTTTGGTCTTGTCATGAGGATTGGAGGATTGGACAGTCTTAGTATTCGCTGCTCTTCTTAGGACCTGTTCGGTATGGGTGGCCCTTTCCGACATAGCTCCCAAGAGTCATAGCAGGTACTTAAGCCCTCACACCACGACAAGGTGCTGTCCACGTGAGGGAACCTAACCTAACCTAACCTAACCTAACCTAACCTAACCTAACCTAACCTAACCTAACCTAACCTAACCTAACCTAACCTAACCTAACCTAACCTAACCTAACCTAACCTAACCTAACCTAACCTAACCTAACCTAACCTAACCTAACCTAACCTAACCTAACCTAACCTAACCTAACCTAACCTAACCTAACCTAACCTAACCTAACCTAACCTAACCTAACCTAACCTAACCTAACCTAACCTAACCTAACCTAAGATATGACCGAAAACCTATGAAAATTTTCAATAGACATTTTTCAACTGGAAAAAAAAAAAAAAAAAAAAAAAAAAATCCGATTTTGTATAAAGTTTCCATTTAATTTAAATATTTGGTTTCTAGGTTTTTACCAATGTTCCCAGGATCCAAGGATTAAATTAGTGGATTCACCAACCTTTGATGAAAGACTCCTTCGTATATATCCGTAGATGGCAATATTGTTATTATCGATTAATTTTGTTTATATGTAATGAAATTATTACTTCTCAAAATGTTAGTAAAATCTGTATGTTGAAGCGGAAGAAATAAATGAAAGAACATAATTCAATCAGTACATATACATACATTAATTTCACTTCATATTATTTTGCTTCGAGTCGGAATTTCCTTTCTGTTCCCATTTCATAAAGAAACGAGAAATTCCACTTGAAAATAACGAATATGACGAGAAATTAATTTTCAATACCTTCTATCCTGAATACAAGTCCAGCAGTTAATTTAAATATTCCCGCCACAAGCAAACAACTTCCGATTCTGTCCGTTAGGATCGCTACTGAGCTCACTAACAAAATGAATACTTCCAATTTCAGCCGATAGTGTCGCTAGTGAGCATGCCAACAAAAATATGGTTTCATCCATAGAATAAATGTATATCCATCTGTGGCCCGCCTATAATGGCCGCCAAATTGTTTCCACAGATTAGCAGGGAGTTTGCACTTCATATATATTTGTATTCTGTGGTTAGTACTGTCATTTGTCAAATAAGAAATAATGTCACTTTTACAGTTGCAAATTCAAGATTTCACAAGACGAAAATATGTTATTTGTGAAAATATGCATCGAAATATGTCTCAAATGAGTTAATCGTAAGTTTCAAACGATCTGGATGCATTAATTCAATTGATAAACTGACACAGGAAATTCAAGTGAAGGAACGTGAACAAATATGAAAGTTATTCTTGAGAGGTGTATTGGGACGAACTATTCTTGGAAGGTGTATTGAAACGAATAATATAGAACAAGTCTCCAGAACCTTTATATATTGACCAACTCAAAATATAAGGAAAATTTCAACCAGGATTAATAATTGCAGTGTTCTGTTATTCAGAAGGAAATCCAGTGTTGAATAAGATTTACCTTTGCATTGAAATGTGTCTGAATGAAGTTAATCCTGAGTTTATACGATCTGATTCAATTAATTCCATTGATGAATTGACACGGAGAATTAAAACGAATAATATAGAACAACAACAAGTATCCACGTCCTTCCTATATTGACGTAACAAAAATGAACTGGAACTAATTATTGCAGGGTTCTATTATTCAGAAAAAAAATCCAGTGTTAAAAAAGATTTTTGATTATATTATTGCTTTTTATCATTCACACCAATGAGCTCAAGATTTTAACAGCAAAAAACTAGACGAAGGTTCCACTGAATTCTTGAAAATAAGCCAAATATAGCGTTTTTGGAGGGTCTAGACCCATAGTAAAATTTCGAATAAAATTTGAAAAAATAGATTTCCGTCAAAATTGGTATAATCGAAGAGGGTTCCATGCTGAATTATAATCTGCAATTCCCAATTGATTCCGTCAGTTGAGGGAAAAAATAAATGATTTTAAAATTTTACATTTTGGAAATTTCCCATTTGACAGGTGAAAATCTAAACGGTAGGAGATTTCGATGAGATTATATCTTAGTCATATTTAGCGACCTCGACAACTTATATTTCCATACCAAACTTGCCGATAACTCTGGTATTTTCGAAACGATGTCGAAACATATATGGATGGTAATAGTGGATTATGATAGTTTTTAAACTAAGAATATAATAAGAAATTATTTTCATCTCAAAGCTGAAATTTAGCACATTCTCATCACTGTTAGTTCTCTTCTTGACGTTCGACACTATATGAACGCATTTTATTCTCCTCGGATTTTCGTACAAATTGACCACCATCAGTCTACCACTATATTTCTTTTCTTGAGCCCTAAATGAAATCCATCTGTTGGTATGAATCCGAATGCTCTTCTGTTCATTTTCAACGGTATTTGTGTCCTTTCAATTGGAACCACTTCGAAATGACACAGTATTTTAAATATCAGGGTTTTAACCTCCATCAGAGCGAATCTATTTCCTATGCAGTTCCTGGGGCCGATTCCGAACGGAATATAAGCGTAAGGGTTAATATTCTTTCTGTTTTCTGGTGAAAAACGTTCAGGATCAAATTTCTCGGGATCGGGAAAATACTTTGGATCTCGTTGTAGTCCGACAATTGATATCATCAAGATAGAACCGGGTTCCAAGGTCACTGGTTCTTCACCGGGTAACTCTGGTTGGAGTATATATTTCTTTGTAACTTCTCTATCTGTTGCTAGAGCGAATGGCCACTTCCTGAGTGTTTCTGTGGAAAATAATTTATTCAAATATTGATGGCAGTTCAACGTTACGAAAATAGTTTCAAGAAGTTAATTTTTCCCACTTAAGTATCAAGATTAAACAGTTTTCTTTCGTTGCTCTATGACAAGCACTGGAGCTATTCGGTCGCACGAAGCAAGATCTGGTGTACACATCCGGTTTTTCCAGCTCCGATGCCGTTGCGGGGCCGGATCAATTCAATTTGTTTTCAAGAAAACCATTACAACCAGTTTTTCACCGATCACCGCCATAAGGTGTTAACGGCTGTATAAAGAACTAAGAGACCATAAGAGACCTTAAGTATGTCCACAGACAGATCTGTGGTACGGCAGTTATAGTTACGACACTGAAACGGCGCCAGAGGTTGAAAAGGCAGATGTACAAAGTGTACATGTGTAATAAGACGCGTTTTGCTCGCCAATTTTGGATTTCGTGCACCAAGACAGCTACAGAACTACCCACAAAAAAGGCTTTATATACCGGGATACAATTTTGAACTCAATTTTCGAAATGCCGAGTGAGACTTAGTTGATCGAAAGATGTTTCGTTTTTTATTTTTTCGAAATTTTTTTGAAAATCAACTTCGAAATAAGATTTAAGAAAACAAAGTGGTTGGGTTTGACTAATAACTAATTTTTATCTGTTATAGATTAATATCTATACTCACCTGATACTACCATATCTAAATATGTCATGTTCATTATTTCCGTATAAGTTCCATTACGATCATCGGAACAACTATCATCGATCTCACTTATCAGTCTTTTCTGTACGTCTGGATTCAATGCTAGTTCATAGCAGACATAACACAACAGATTGGAAACTCCTTCGAAACCGGCGATGAAAAAGAGAAATGTTTGTGCTGCGATGTCTAAAACTGAAAGGTCTTGTTTGACCTCTTTCCCTTCTAAATGTTCCTTCACCACAGAAAAACAGGCTTCTTCTGCTTCCGTTTCTTTTTCTTCTTTACCTCCGCCCTTCTGAATTTCTAGAAGCATCCCAATTACATCGGTCCGTTTCAGATTTTGGGCTTTTCTCATATCGATACTGTCTCTTACGAGATTCGTGAAGAATGACTGAACTTTCGATTCGATCACTGGCAACCGAAGGAACTGAAAATTCAATGGTTATACCTATGTATATATAGATGGATAGTATTTCATCAAGGAGAACTTATAGTTAGAGCAGAAAGTTAAGTTTACTTTTACTACTATATAATGCCTTTTTTTCATTCAATATTCAAGATCCTCGTAATTGATTGATTTGGCAGTTTTGTTGAAATATACTCACAGCGGCAATCCTTGGAGCAAGTTGATAGAAAAGAATCACAAACATCGTTTTGACTCCTGTAAAGTTTGTACCCTTCCTTCCCATTTCATAAAATGTGTTGTTCCTATCTTTTAAAGAATCCACCTGTATACCGTAAGCGGTACTTGCTATAGCATCGTTGGTGAATCTACTCATTGCATCTTTAAACTCTACGTCGACTATATTCTGTTTTTTTCCAAGGAAATGATTCACAAATCGGTCAGCATTATGAGAAATATAGGTGAACATAGCTTTCATTTTGCTACTGGTGAAAGTAGGACTCAATGTAGATCGCATGTCTTTCCATTTCTGACCTGAATGCACACACATCAACATTATTTCATAATAATAAAAGCGCTGCAAATTTTACACAATGGTTTATTATTTTCTCAGTTAAATAACCCAAAATGCCATTGATATCTTAAAAAACTCATATATTATGCATAACTCATTGGTTTCTCACGACACAGAAACCAATTCCATGAAATAATTCATGTGAACATTGAAATCTCAATAAATACACTTGTATAATTGAATAACATTTCCACATGCAGAACGCTAACTGAGTAGCAAAATTTAAAATAATGTTTTGAATGAGAAGAGAAGTTCCAACGTCGTTTCACCTCTTTGAAAATCTAACTATTTTCCACAATTATTAAATTTCGTGTCGGTATTCTACAACTGAAAATCAACTTCAAATCAGATAGATTTATGAATAAAATAAAAGTTTTATTCAAGATATGAATGAGCTTCATGAAGAAATTTAATCTTGAATCCCGTAATCCGCAGGGTGATTTCTATAAATAATAATTTGATCCGATTTTCAGTAGTTATGTTTGAGATCTTCCACCAAGTATATTTACTATGCCTATGGGTAATAAATTTCACCTTTTAATGATATCAAATTTCTCGAGAACAAATCCTGTGTGGTATCGGGTATGAAAGTTTGACGATTGAGAAAATGATCGAAATCCTTAACACATAACTGTTTGATGATTTCTGGAGTCTTCAGCATCAATACTGGTTTGGTGAATTGATAATATCCAAAATACCTGAAATATATATCCTTTATCACAATTAAAAGGTAACGCATATTTTTCAGCTCACCTTTGATCGGGAAATAGGTTGTAGATCCTTTCAATTTGTTCAAGAAAACTTTCGAAACCTAAGCTGATCCAAAAGTTTTCTCCGAAAAAAGGTATCGTCTTTGTAGTTCTCACATTTCTATTCCTCCAATACCTTTGAGGTAGCACCACTAAGCGGTAGGTCAATGATAACATACACAACAGAAGTATAACTGAAATGATCATCTGCAAGGAAATGTTAACTTTGATCAGCCTGCTCGTTCGAAATTCCTGTATTACCCATTTCTGCGGTTTTTAGATGAAGGTTTGACTTGAATCATTTCGCTAATTTCAATTGGGAAAAAATCAGTAAACATTAAATAAGGAGGAGTTTGCTCATTGGATATTATTAATACTATCATTAAAAAAATTCTAGAAAAGCACTGACGTGAAAGCAGCAGCTTTTGCGCGCATGTTCAATGTAGATGAGCGCTTCAGCAACGAATTTGAATATGTGCGTAAAAGCTGCTGCTTTCACGTCAGTGCTTTTCTAGATTTTTTTCCAATAAATTACTGGATTTCAATTCGATCTAATCTGTATTTTTGGAAATATTGGAAAAATAAAATTTTGAATGGGTATATCTATGGAATCATTGAGCGGATTTCACCCATCTACGAATTCGACCTTAATTAAGCCCCAAATATACTCTCTAAATATCGAGTTCCTAAGTCGTGAAAGGGTGAAATCCGCCCAATGATTCCGTAGATAGACCCATTCAAAATTTTCCCAATATTTCAAAAAATACAGATTGGATCGGATTGAAATCTTTTACTTCAAATGACAGTTTGAAGGTTCATACAGAATTTAATGAGGATAATTCGATGAGAAGATCACAGAATATTAAATATATGAAAAAAAAATTTTTTCAAATTGTTCTAATGACACGATCCACACGCAATCTTGTCCCTCAACATCTTCGAACTAGCTGCGAAGTTTCATCACGATTGAATTAGTATTTCTTGAGTTATACCGTAAAAAACAACGATATCGAAAAGAAAAATTCTACAGGAAATTCTACATATTTTTTCCCAATATCTCCTGAACTAATAGCCGTATCGAATTGAAATTTGGTACACTGCTGTGAAATATGAAGTTATAGGTATAAGTGACATTTTCCTCGAATATGGACGACAATAGTTTCGGAAAAAAAATTTTTTTGGAAAAAAATTTTTTTTTATATTGAGTAACTATACGATTTCAACGGAATTTTGCTCACAGTTGCGCGTCGTTGAAGATAAAGATTTTTCTGTAATACCTTCACAAATCTAAACAATCAATTTTCGAAATTTATCATTCGACAGGTGGAAATCCAAACGGAAAGAGAAATCGATAAGAAAATGGTATTATTCAGCGACCTCAAAAACACAAATTTGCATACCAAACTTGCCCATAACGTTTATATTTTTCAAATATATCAAATTTGAAAGATTTGCATTTTCCATTTGAGTTGCAGGCTCTACAGAGACGCATAAGCATAAGTGATTCTATTACTGATGTTCATTATTGAGGAGATCAAGCTCAAGAATCTCATAACAATCTAATACAATAATATCTTTCGCTGTTGATATAACGATATAATTTTATTATCATCTACGTACTAGGTAGTACAGTTAAGCTTTCAACGGAGAATACTGAATCTTTTCGGAGCGTTAACACGATCGAAAGCATAACACAATTCCGCTGGATTCGATTTTATATAGATGCCATAGACTGTGATATTATATGTAGTCTAAGGTAGATTCTCAGATTAATGTTCACACAAAGTAAATATAAAGAAGACAGCATTAAAGATCGGAATATTGGAAGAGTATGTTCGTACCTTTAGTTTTGTATTTTCGTTGTAAACACAACAACAGGAATACCCAATTATGTTTCGTGACCTATTCTGACTATTCGAATCGTTTGTTGTCAAGGTTAAAACGGAAGAGTGGAACTTAATTGATTTATAGGTAGGATCATTTTCATTTCGATAGATAATATTCAGGCCCGGACTTGGCCGGCCCGAAGTGCTTCGGATTATGAATCTAGCTGGTCAAAAGGTATAAATCTTGAATTTATAATTAAAATTATCCTAATGACAGTATACTCTGAAATGGTGATAAAAGTGGAGTTTAAGTTATCTGAATAACACCGAAAACATTTAAGGGGTGATTCTGTGATGAAGATCAGGGTAGAGGCATTTGGAGTGAAATTTTTTTGAAGACCTCCCCCCGGAAAAGTTAAACCCCCCTGAAGATTACCAAAAAAAATTGTAATTTCTTTTTTATTTTCCCTGTTTATTAAACTCAAGACACAAAACTTGGTAAATATTATTTGTCAATAAAACTACACGTTCTGGAATTTTTTCAACCCTGAAGTATGCTTAGAAGGGGTTAAAATATTCAACCCCTTAGATATTTTTCCTTACAACTTTTATTTGGATGAGAATTCTTCTTTAGAAAGAACATGGCTTAAAAGCCCAATTCATTCACTAACTTTTCTCGAAAACTTAATTATTTACGAGAAGAACATAACTCATGTTTAATAGCATGTTATTGAACAACATCCAACCAAATTATGATTCTACTACGCTAGTCTTTTACAACTAAAACAATTGCGAACAATGAACAAAAACCTGTCGAATATCTACAATTATAATAAATGTTGAAAATGACCGCCTTCAGCTTCAATACAAGCATTTAGTCTTATCCTCTTTGAAATGCGTATGTGATGAAATATGACTGCTTAATTTCTGATCATTTCACACCCTGCTACAATGCGGTATCGCAGATCATCGAAATTTTTTTCTCGTGAATGCCTAAGTTTTCTGCAAAACTTGTGGAGCTAAAAAAGTAAGTGAATTAATTGTGCTTTTGGGCTATGTTTTTTCTGAAGAAAAATTTTCAGCCAAAAAAAAGTTGTGAGAAAAAAGTTCTTAGGGGTTGAATATTTTCACCCCTTTCTAAACTTATTACTCTTAAACTATACTTGAAAGAATTCCAAAATGTTGTTCAATTGACAAATAATATTCACTAAATTTCGTCTCTTAAGCTTAATATACAGGGAAAATGAAAAAGAGAAACAATTTTTTTTGTTAATTTTCAGAGGGGTAATACTTTTCTGGTAAGAGATTTTTTCGAAAATTTCACACCAAATACCTACCTCGATTTATATCACAGAATCACCTCTCACATTTTTTCGGTATTATTCAGATACACCCTGTATTATATCTCAGGAACTGATGAAGTGATCGGATTGAAACTTGACTGCTAGTTGAAACGTACTGACAGGCAACAAATTGCAGAATTTTGTTCATCGTATTATTTGTAAACTAAATAGAATTCCAGATTTTTCTCGGAAGTAATGTGTCTGAAAACGCTTATTACAATTTCATGCAAAATTTCGTATGGTTCAGTTCATTAGAACAGTACTGAAAAAAATTTTTTTTGGAAACTATTCGTCAGATTTCGAAGAGAATTCGAATTGAAAAGAATTTGAACTGACCTTAAACCCAATATTTCATAATATTGTACTAAATTTTATTTTGAGCCTATGTTAATTTTTTGAAATGATGGATTGATTGGTTTTTTCTCGAAACCTAATTGGTACCTGATTGAAAAATTATAGCTGGAAAGTTCATGCAGAATTCCACGTGGACCATATAAAAAGAAGATTCGTGAAAAAATCTGCTGACTTCCCGTCAGTGCTTTTCTCGAATTTTTATAACCGGGAAGATTTTCTCATTGATTTTTTAATATCCTCCATATCATATACTTTTGGATCATTATTCGATAAAATCAAATACTAAACCAAAAAAAAAGGAATTACCCCCCCTGAATAATTAACAGTTTACATTTTGTATGTAGTTCGTAGGCAGTCCGCCGTCTGTTTTCCGGAGCTTCTCTCTGAAAGTACAGGTCCGAAATCCGTGAAACTTGGTAGAAAAATCGTGTGTCGCTCGAGATTGATCCTGCAAGTTTTTTAGCAGGATCAGTGTACCGTGAGGGCTCAAAACGAGGGTACGAGGTAAAAAAATTATTACTCGAAAAAACTTAGCACCAAATTTTCATGAAACTTTCAACGTTGATTACTGTTGCATAACTCAACCTCAAAATTTTCACCCGGATTATTCCCGACCAGTGGTCCCTGAGTTATAAAGAAAAACACTGCAAATTGTGTTGTGAAAAACCAATGAGTTATGAATAATATATAAGTTTTCATAATACATAACAAAATATTAGATATGTTTTGTCAAGGTGCTTACAATCATATTATGATAACAGACGTGGGAATTCAATATCATTAGGTAATCCATCTGAGCACGTTTTATAGATGATGCGAGGTTTTCTGGACCTTGCTAGTCTTCACGTAATAATTATACAGACTGTTTAGTCTGACATACGTTACAGGTTATTTTACTGAGAAAATAATTAGCTCTTTTGTAAAATTTCAGCTTTTTTGTTGAGAGTGGCTTTCTGTTCACTTTTGAAATGACCATTCGAGTTTGACTTACAGGCAACTGACCTTCAGAGTAAGGCTAGGAAATTCTGGAAGAAAATGGAACGTGGCCCCCAATAAAAATTTTCCCCTTTGGGTCCTCTGATCCTAGGTCCGACACTCACTACTATGCACAAAATTAGTTTATACCTAATCGACCTTATCGGTAGATAAAAATCGCTGAATTCAATGATAACAAACTGAGTTTGAAGGACCGCCAACATGCATGTCTTCAAATCGTGTGTTTTTCTGATCATATCACTCGCTTTCTTATCTTTGCCAAAACAGTCATTCAGCTTGAGAAATTAATATTTTGGTTATCCTCCGAAATCTGCGAGTGGTCATGTTGCACCATAATATTTAGGCATATTTTCGCAAGCCAAATAATAATTCAAATAAAACTTTTCTCAACTATCCTCGATAAGTCCGGTGCAGGGAATTCATTTTCTTCCTGTAATTACGTGAAGCATCATAATAAATCAACATTTCAGTTTATATTATTGATAATTGATTATCTCTTCATAGTTGGAAAGATTGTTTTGAGGCCTTTTACATCAACATTAACATATTATGAACGCTTCTGCAGTTTCCTGTAGTAAAGATAAAATTTCAAATCTCTTCATTGAAAGAAACTCGTTGCGATACAGTATGACTATGTGTGAATAATATACCATGTGATAAAGTAATCATTCAGGATCAGTATAGGATCAGTTTGATATTCGTTCTATTCCTGCAGTTCTTGAGGGCACCTACAGGACTGATAAAGTATAGAAAAAATCTGCTTTGAATGCCTCACCGCATATTTTTTTATTGTAACGTATTTCTTTCATATAAAGATGGTGAAGTTAAAAGTAAAATATACATTCAGATACATATCTCTTAAAATATACCCCAATATTTCAGGAATCTCTTCTCTTCAATCCAACATGATATCCATTCTCAGGAATGAAACCAAGTGCGTTCTTGTTCATTTTGATAGGTATCTGGGTTTTCTCAACTGGAACTAACTCAAATTTATGGAGTATATGAAATAAGAGAGCTTTAACCTCCATCAAAGCAAACCTCGATCCTATACAATTTCTTGGACCAACTCCGAAAGGAAGATATGTATAAGGATCGATTTTACTCCTATTTTCTGGGGAAAATCGCTCGGGGTCAAATTTTTCTGGATTCGGATAATATTTGCTATCGAAGTGTATGCCTAGAATTGGGATCACTACAAGACTGCCTTCCTCTAGAGTAAGAGACTTTTCACCAGAAAGTTCAGGTTCAATTGTATACTTCTTCGTGACGACTCTATCTGTGATTATACCGTTGGGCCACTTTCTCAACCCCTCTAAAAAAAATGAGGAATCATTCAGTTAAAATCGTGATGGTATTATTGAGTTTATTTGTTCTGTTTTAAATAGTGATCTAAATTAATTTCCTGTCAAATCAACTGAATAATATTCCTAGCATCAAAAATATAGTTCTGAAATTAACAGGAAGGGTAAACAGTTTTCTGGTGATATTTTTACTCACCGGAAACAACCATATCCAAATAAATCATATTCATTACTTTATTGTAAGAAGGTATATCGTTTTCTGGCCAATTTTCGTCGATCTCTTCTATCAGTTTTTTTTGTACTTCTGTATTGACAGCCAATTCATAAGCTATCAAACAAAGAAGTGTTGCAACTCCCTCAAATCCAGCAAGAAAGAAAATGAATGCTTGAGCAGCTATGTCTTCGTCGGTGAGATCGCAAATTGGACCCTTCATTTCTAAATGCTCTTTTACGACGGCAAATCCATCTTCCTCCTCCTCGGGATCCTTTGTCTGCAAAAGTCCCTTTCTAGCTTCCAAGAGTAGTCCTAAGACATCAGGCCGTTTGATGTTCTGTTCTTCCCTCATCTTGAGAGAGTCTTTCACTAGTCGGACGAAAAAGTCCTGGACTTTTCTATCAATGATCGATATCCGTAAGAGCTAAATTTGGTAACAAAAAAATTAATAGTATCGACTGCATAACCAACAAATTTCAAATCTCATGGTAAGAATTTGGTGTAAATTTTATTTCGTATTCAAATTTGTTTTCCTCAAGTTTCATTGGAATGATCGGATTATTATTGGCAATGATATCTTCATCCGTGTCACTATATTTCTTTTGACCTTGATGCATGCAAATATATGCCGTCTTTGAACAACCCGTCCATCAAGGTGAATAATGCCTATGTGATAACTGCTGAACTCAGTAAATAAATAGTTTGAGTTTTCTTTCGTGGCCCATGGAGGTATAAGATGAATAAAAAAGGTGGTTTTTATGGAACAGGTGGATAATGCAGAATCTTACTCTGATTTCGAAAATAATTTACTGGTGTGAAGCTACCTATGGATTTTTCCGATGGATTTCGTCTTGATTATTTCTAATACGCGGCAAATGGAATAGAATGATGCAATTTGGGCGTATTTTAAAAATGTATCGGGTGGAAAAGTGCTAATAGTAATCTGATAATTTCAAATAACAATTGTTCATGATTATACATCAGCACAATACAATTTGAAAGTCAATGCCATTGTACGTATTGTAAATGTAAAATATGAGGAACATACATTTCTAATATTCGCTAACAATGTTGTCCATCAGTTATTATTACAGATTCAGGGTTTTTGATAACAAAGATTCAGTCCTCGTTGTTGGGAGAACAGGGACGGCCGACTAAAAATTGAGGGTTGCAAAATTTTGGAACAGAAAATAATTTCTGAGTGAAGGCACAGTTTTGGAGCTAAAAAGATATCATTTCTAATCACTTTACTCAACATTTTAAGTAGTCAATGAAAGTAGTTGTATTCAGGTGATCAGGGACGTCGGATTTCATTTTGATTTTCATTTTTCAATTTCAAATCAACGCCAAGACATCTGCGCGATTTCAGGAACGAAGACCGATAAAATATCATTCCTTATCACTTTCCTCGACATTTTTAAAAGCCAGGAGAAAGTGCTCGTACATAGCAGACTGGAAACGGCAGACTTCAAGGTATTCGGAATGATGAATGAAGTGATGAGAAATGATAAGTCAGAGAGTTCAATAAAATACTCTTTCTTCCTTAAAAATATAGAAAAGCACTGCCGTGAAAGCAGCAGCTTTTGCGTCCATGTTCAATGTAGACGACGGCAGTGCTTTACTAGATTTTTTTTTCGATAAATTACTGGATTTCAATTCGATCTGATCTGTATTTTTGGAAATATTGGGGAAATAGAATTTTGAATGGGTATATCTACAGAATCATTGGGCGGATTTTAACCATTCACGAATTTGATCTTCGTAATTAAGCACCAAACCTACTCTACAAATAGCTAGTTTCTAAGTCGAAGGCTGAATTCGTGAATGGGTAAAATTCATCCAATGATTCCGTAGATATACCCATTCAAAATTTTATTTCCACAATATTTCCAAAAATATAGATCGATCGAATTGAAATCCAGTACTTCATTGAAAAATTACAGTTCGAAGATTCATACAGAATTTAATGAGGATGATATGATAAGAAAATCACAGAAATTTTTTTTTTCAAATTGTTCTGATGACACGATCATCACGAAATTTCGCTTAAAGTTGTCTTTCAGCATCTTCAAACCAGCTGCGAAGTTTTATCAGGATTGAATCAGTATTTCTCGATATATACCGAAAAAAACAACGATATCGAGAAGAAAACCTCGAAAGTTGACATATTTTTTCCCGATATCTCCAAAACTTATGATCGTATGGTACTGAAATTTGGTACACTGCTGTGAAATATGAAGCTCAAAGTCTGAGGGGAATGTTTCTTTGGATATGATGAATGGTCTCCGAAACAAAAAATGTTTTGGAAAAAAATTTTGAAAAAAATTTACTGACAATATGATCCTGACAGAATTTGGCTCAAAGTTGCACGTCGTTATACTCCACCTAATTGCCAAGTTTGAATCCAATCGCTCAAGTAGTTTCTGAAATAAAAAAATAAATAACTTCAAAATTTCAAGTGGCTATAACTCCGAAACTTTTCGACCGATTTGGCCCATTAACGAACTTAACCGCGGCATTCCAATGCGCAACCTACCCAGAAAGTTTCGAGTTGCTAGCTCACTTCGTTCGACAGTTATCGTGTCCACGGCCGGCCGGATAGAATCGATTTTGACACCGGATTCGTCATCAGTGAGTCCAATCTAGGCGTTTGAGGCCATTTTGGGCTCAATCATCGAAAATTACAGACATTTGGAGAGAACGAAAGCACGCTGTTCCCCTAGAACATGCGCGCAAAAATGAGATCTCCTATGGAAGGGCACTTTTTTCTGATGATTGAGAATGTTGAGTAAAGTGATAAGGAATAACTTTTAGTCGGTGTTCATTCCTCACTTCGCTCTGATAAGTCTTGACGTCGATTTGAAATTTTCTTTCCTACGAAACTAAATCTGCCGTCTCTGATCACCTGAATACAAACGCTTTTTTTGACTACTTAAAATGTTGAGGAAAGTGATAAGAAATTATCTCTATTCAGCCCCAAACTTTGCCGTCACTCAGAATTTTCTTTCCGATTTTTTTTTATTTGAATTTTCAGTCGGTCGTCACTGTTCTCCCAACAGCGACAACAACGCCGTTACTTTGGAAATGCATTGTGGTGGTCTATAAATCAGGAACAATTGTTATTGGAAATTATCTGATTACCATTAGCACTTTTCCATCCGATACATTTTTGGAATACTCCCGAAATTGAATCATTCTATTCCATTCGCCGCGTATTGGAAATAAACGAAGTCGTTCCTAAAAAGCAGATCAGTAACGTGTAGTCTCGAGCGCCTCGACCATAGATATATTATTCCAATTTTTGATACTTCTATGGCCTCGGCCTAGCACCCTCGCTTCGAAAGAGGTACCTGGCGACGAAATCCATCGGTAGATTCATATCCGTAAATTATTTTAAAATAAGCATTTCATCCATTACTAATACTCACAGAGGTAAGTTTCGGCGATAACTGATACAAAGTGAATGCAATTTTGAGCCTTAGTCCACCAAAATTGATTCCTTCCCTACCCATTTTATAGAAAGTGTTGTCCTTGTCTTTTAGTGAGTCTACTTGGAGACCGAATGCAGCACTTGCTATCACATCGCTGGTGAATCTAGATATCACCTCTTTGAATTCGACTTCAACGATTTTCTCGTTCATTTCCAAAAAATAATCGGAGAACAATTTGGCATTATGACATATCAGCACAAACATTGCTTTCATTTTACTACTCGTGAATGTTGGACTCAGTGTGGATCTCATATCTTTCCATGCTTGACCTGAAATGCCAAGAAAGAGTGTTAAAGGAGAAACAAAAAACCTAGAACACCAATGATCGATGTATCTTTCAGTATCTCCGAAATGAATATCTGATCAACCTGAAATTCAAAGAGCACGGTTTTGAAATATCGACTTCAAGGTATATTCAAAGTTTTGATTCGTGTTTGTGTCAATAGCTATAACTATTGACACTATTGATATGGCGGTAATATTCTGAAAATTTCAACTAACAACGAAATTTGAAATATATTTTTCCACATATCTGTGTCAGGGTCTGCGCCGAATTTTGTTGAAATCTAATCAACATTTCCCGAGAAAAAAAAATTTCCACGAAAATTTCAAACGTTTTTTTAAGATTTTTCAACTATTGGATCCATACGAAATTTTGCAGTAAGTTTTCCGGTGGTATTCTCCAAATAATTACCGGTTTGATCGCATCTATACTTCTTGAGATATCGACGAAATAAAGTCATAATTCAAATAACAACGAAATTTGACATATTTTTTTTCCATATACAGTGTGTCCACGGATTGGGTGCCGGTAAGGTGTAAATGACGAAAAATTTTCGAGTTAGACTCTGATATTTTGGGAATCGCTCCTGCTTGGTCTCAAATTAAGATGTTGAGAAAATGAGCCAAATCAATTAATATACAGGGTGGTTTAGAACTGATTTAAGGAAAATTGTTAAGAATAAAACACCTTTATTTCAAAAGATATCGAGAAAGTTTATTGAGAAAAGTTGTTTAGAATCAAAAGACACGGCTAAATCTCGAATTTCAGATAAATCGATCAACTTTGATTTTGGAAGTAGGTTATGAAAATATTTGATAATATCCATGGTAACAAATGCCAGACGTGACTTGAAACGTAAATTTTATTCGTCATAAACGAAAATTTTCCTGTTAAAAACATGCTGACCATAGAACAAAGTGTGTTTATTGTGCAGTGCTACGGCTTAGGTGCAGACATTTCGTATCAGGGAGTAATAAGACAATTCCATTGACGCTGGCCAAATGTTGCGGTACCACGTAACCCTGCGGAAAAAATAGTTTCAAAATTTAAATTTTTGATCATGACAAAAATCTCACGTACACAAAATGTTCATGACCAACTTATTATGTCAAGGTAGGCTGATTCATCTGTAACTTGAGTTCCTGCAGCAGCTCGTCATTCCGAACAACTTTTCTCAATAAACTATCTCGATATCTTCTAGAACAAAGGTACTTTATTCTTAACAATTTTCATTGAATCAGTTCTGAACCACCCTGTATATAAATTTATTTGGCTCATTTTCTCAATATCTTAGTTTGAGACCAAGCAGGAGCGATTCCCAGAATATCAGAGTCTAACTCGAAAATTTTTCGTGCTGTTTGCACCTTAGCCGTAGCACTGCACAATAAACACACTTTGTTCTATGGTCAGCATTTTTTTAACAGGAAAATTTTCGTTTATGACGAATAAAATTTACGTTTCAGGTCACGTCTGCCATTTGTAACCATGGAGATCATCAAATATTTTCATAACCTACTTACAAAATCAAAGTTGATCGTTTTTATGTAATTCGAGATTAAGCCGTGTCTTTTGATTCTAAACAACTTTTCTCAATAAACTTTCTCGATATCTCTTGAAACAAAGGTGTTTTATTCTTAACAATTTTCCTTAAATCAGTTCTAAACCACCCTGTATATTAATTGATTTGGCTCATTTTCTCAAAATCTTAATTTGAGACCAAGCAGGAGCGATTCCCAAAATATCAGAGTCTAACTCGAAAATTTTTCGTCATTCACACCTTACCGGCACCCAATCCGTGGACACACTGTAGGTATCCCCGAAAGTAAATATCGTATAGAATTCGAATTTGAAACGTTGTTGTTGAATACGGATTTTAAGGGCTGTGGCGAATTCCGTTGAAATGTAATGGACACTTCCCGAGAAAAATAAAATTTTCAACAGAAATTTCAAAACTTTTCGAGTAATCATTATTTTAAAATTGTCTGACAACTGGATCCATGCGAAAATTTGCACCAAGTTGCGCGTTGGTATTCAAGAACTATAATTACAAAGATTCCATCCGTTCGCATCAGTATCAAGAAATTAACCTCAAAATTTCATATAGTTGTAGCTCCGAAACTGTTTGACCGATTTTGCCCACTGACAAACTCAACTGAAATTTTCGGGATCTCATCCTGTGGTAATTTTAGGGAGCATCCGTTTGATAGGTACTTATCGAATCGGTTTTGGAACTCAACTGCGACAACTGCGTCTTCGTTTGATTTATGATTCACAGCAATCAAAATTTCAAATATATGAAGGCACCTGCACGAATATTTGAATCGCTCTCATTTTTACCGCCATTACCCCAAAAGATGGCGGCCACTATTTTTTTCTGATTAAGTAGGGAGTTAGCACTTCTAGGATATTGTTATTCTATGAGTATTAGCATCACTCTTAACTCCCCATAGATAAAGAATAACTATCATAACATGTGGAATAGCGATTATGCCATGATGTAAAAAACATAGTGTGCTCATCTGAAAAATGAGTGACGTCAGCTAGCAGAAAATGCAAAGAGTTTTATATTAGTTGAGTTCCGATATTCCCAATCAGTACTGGCCAGTATCAGTAATTTCGAAACGCTTCATACAGATACGTTGAATTACCAAAGCAGCGCCAGTAAAATCGACTGTCAAAATTTACTGACAGGTACTGGCCAAGAATATCGGAACTCAACTATAATGTGCTTTGAATTAACACGCAAATGCAAAGCACAGAATATACAACTCTTTGTATTTTCTGCTAGCTGACGTCAATCATTTTTCAGATGAGCACACCAAGTTTTTTACATCATGGATTATGCTATAAGTAGTACATTGTATGGGGTTCATATTATGGTCAATCAACCTTAATTTCGAATCTTATAATATAAATAGATGAAACACGTAGCTACCTTTAAGGTTGATCAGATTCTTCGAGAACAAAATATCTGTGCCCTCTGCTGCAAAGTTGCGTCGGTTCAGGAAATGATCGAAATCCTTCACACACATCTTCTTTATTATGTCTGGTGTTCTTAAAATGAGTATAGGCGTTGAAAACTGATATGTCCCATAGTACCTTCAAATGAAAACAAATTTAATCATAATATTTCTCTTGCTTCATCGACAAAATTATTATGTCTATTACTTATTGTTGGTCCAAGATGAGCAATGTTGGATCCTGATTGTTATACTGTGATCCTATAAATAACAAATATTGATGGCGTATACCATCTAGTATATCTAGTCTATGGGCTACGCTTGATTCACGTTCGCGAACACGAGCACATGGATTTCCTAAGTAAATGACGCGAGTGGCAAGTGGTTTATCGGGATATCCGGTTGGTCTGTGCTTATAACTCATAGCTCGGAGTTGATCGGGGTCATTCGACAGCATTCCCTGTGGTTGTTTGTCATTTATGAGCACAGAAGGTCTGTGATATAAGGGTTGAAGCCAGCCAGGCCGAAAGGCCGCGAATTTCGCGCGCCTGAGATACATTTTCGATATTCCGGCGGTCAATAATAATCTGTTGAAATATCAACTGATGATTGCTACTTCATAATAAAATATTAATTATTTCAAAAGAATTATTTGTGTCGTACGACACTACGACACTACGCCACTACCTTACATAACAAATGCTTATTCAGCGTGCGGTATCGGTCGATGCCTTGCGATATGACCGTGCAATATAATGTATTTCTATATTTTGAAGGAAATGTGAGATCGGCTTACATATCAATATAGAATTGTTACACATTTTTGAGACAGTTTCGAATTAGCATCAGATGAAACTACAATGTAGTTGAACGCGTTATCTATTTGAAATGAAGTAGAAATCGGCCACATTTGTGTCTTTCAAGAAGTTCATAACAGATTTCTGTCAAGTAAAGATCAATACAATACGGAGATTCAGATGAATTATGATAATTATTAATCGAATGACTCCAAAAACGATATTTCAATAAATGGGGAGTAGCTCAAAAACTGCACAATTCTGATGGATACTGAAATGAAATATGTATTCTAGAAATGCAGGGACGTGTGAACTCGGGAGTTTTCATCCATGTTCCCATAATGCTAAAGGTATTCATTCACCTTTCATTCGGAAATGTATTGTATATTCTCTTCGTTTGTTCAATAATACTTTCAAGACCGAATATGATCCTGAAATTCTCTCCAAATAGAGGTATGAGTTTTGAGGTCTTCACATTTCTGTCCTTCCAGTAACTAAATGGTTTTATTGCCATACGATACAACACTATCGTCATCAATGTGAATAGAAGAATAATTATCCAAATCATCTGAAAATGAATTAAAATATTCCGAAAATACAATATTTTTATATTCATGTATCTGATAAACAAAAGCTCAAAATCAATAAGATCTCCTCGTGAATAATTCAAATATCTTTTTGGTTTATTATTTCTCAATGAATTGAATTATATTTAGATTTGTTAGGCATACAAGGTGTCACAGGATTAATGAGAATAAATTGAGATGTAGACTCAGTTCCTACCAGAAATAAATTGAAAATTTCGTATGGAAGAATGCCTGTGAATGTTTGAGAGTTACTATACGTTGCCACAAATAATTGAATTTGACCATCAGCGAGTCCAGCCTAATCGTTCAAGACCATTTTCGGCTCAAAATTCGACAATTTCAAACACTTTGGCACAATGATAATGCGTTGTTCCAAGGAACAAGCGCATGAAAATGGAATGAATTCTTGATTAAGTCTTCAAGTTTTATTCCTCATAATCCTGGACACCCTGCATATCTCATGATTCGTCCTCCTTTATGTTTTGGTGTATAGAAAATATCTCCAAAAATTATAATCATATTAAACTGAAATTTGGTACACGAATGATATGATAAAATATGAAGCTCAAAGTCTGCTGAGGTTTTCTTTCCAAATATGGTGAACAGTTTCCGAAAAAAACATTTTCGAAACATTTTTTTAAAATTTACTGATAGTATGATCTCAACAAAATTTCGCAAAAAGTTGTGCATCGTCATACTCCAACTGACAACCAATTTTCAATCCAATAGTTCTAGAAGTGCCAGAGTTATCACGAAATTATCCTCATCAAAATTTCAAAAAGTTCCTAATCCAAAACCATTCGGCGATTTTGCTCATTAACGAACTCAACCGTTTCATTGCAACCCACCCTGAAAGTTTCAAGTCGAAAGGATTTATCAGTACCGTCGTAGCATACCAATTTTAACAGCGGATTCGTTATCAGTGAGTCCAACTTGCAGTTTGAGACCATTTTCGGCTCGAAATTCGAAAATTACAAACATTTGAACCAATCGATAGCACGCTGTTCCTCAGAATGACATGCGAGCAAAAATAATTTTCGTAAAGATTTTTCAAGGATTCCTTCACAAAAGAGCACATATTCCTATATAATATTTTCAAGAAATGTGTGAATCCTGCATAACGTTCTCGATGTACAGATAACAAGAAAATATCACAATACCTCTATTGAAACTGTTACACGACTGATAATACGATATATTTCAAGCTAACACGAACACCATAAAACCCATCTAAATACGAATATTAGGTGTAGAGAATTATAGACTAACTAAATGATGACATTATTGTCGTGTTGTTTACTCACAGCTGTCAAGGTTGTATCTCAATTGATGATGTGATCAGAAGCAGCAGCACTACTCAATCCATTCTTGTAATAGAAGCATAATTATTCATTACACATGGTGTTTCATTGTTAAATGAACGGTCACCTAGGGTAGAACTACCCTAGATGAGTTCAAAAAACCTGTACGTATTGGGTATATCTAATCAATTCTATTATCAAGATAGAGCGTGTATTTCGTTTTCATTAATATATTCAATTTCCCTAACGGCCGACTGCGTAAACACAATAACTTCCGAAAGAAACAACTTAGAAAATCGATATTTGTAGAGGAGGTTTGGACCTTAATTACGAAGGCCGAACTCGTGAATGGGTAAAATCCACCCAATGATTCCGCAGATATACCCATTCAAAATTTTATTTTCCCGATATTTCCAAAAATACAGATCAGATCAAATGGAAATCCAGTACCAGTACTATGAAAAATAACAGTTCGAAGGTTGATGATATGATAAGAAAATCACAGAAATTTTTTTTTCAAATTGTTCCAATGACACGATCATCACGAAATTTCGTTTAAAGTTGTTTTTCAGCATCTTCAAACTAGCTGCAAAGTTTTATCAGGATTGAATTAGTATTTCTTGAGTTATACCGAAAAAAACAACGATATCGAGAAGAGAACCTCGAAATTTGACATATTTTTTCCCAATATCTCCAAAATTTATGATCGTATCGAACTGAAATTTGGTACAATGCTGTGATATATGAAGCTCATAGTCCGAGTGGATTTTATTTGATATGATAAACGGTTTCCGAAAAAAAAAATTTTTTTTTAATTTACTGACAGTAGGATTCTGACAAAATTTGGTTCAAAGTTGCGCGTCGTTATACTCCACCTAATTGCCAAGTTTGAATCCAATCGCTCAAGTAGTTTCTGAAATAAAAAATAAATAACTTCGAAATTTCAAGTGGCTATAACTCCGAATCCGTTCGACCGATTTGGCCCATTAACGAATTTAACCGCGGCATTCCGATGCGCGACCTACCCTGGAAATTTCAAGTCGCTAGCTCACTCCGTTCCCCAGTTATCGTGTCCATGGTCGGCCAGCCGGACAGAATCGATTTTGACACCGGATTCATCATCAGTGAGTCCAATCTAGACGTTTGGGACCATTTTCTTCTCAATTATCGAAAATTACAGACATTTGGACAAAACGATAGCACGCTGCTCCCCTAGAACATGCGCGCAAAAAAATACTCATGAGGTTGGGTATATGAAAATCCAGAACAGATTTCCAATAAACGTATGGTGTCCACATAAAAAATCAATTGATTGGACCACATATCCTACCAAAACGGCTTACGGATGAAATGTACTATGTAGATTCCGTTCAAAAGCTTCTTCCAGTATTGATCGAACGACCGGACATTGCAGAACTGTGTTTTTAGCATGATAGTGTTCCACCTCATCTGAGATTTTACCTATAGTCTGGAAATTTGTCAGAACTTTACAAATATGTAGGTGAGGAAAGGTGGACCGAAGGAATATTTTGAGACAAGTGAGAATGAAAATTTAACAAAACTCGCTCTTTGATTTATTATTGAGATTCGTATTTCTGAATTCATTTAATTATTCATTTCCAATTTCGGATACATTTTCAGAAATCAATGTTTTTCTTGAAATTTTTAGAAATATACAATCCTTCAAAATATCAAGAAACACTAATTCTCAATAGTTGAGTTCCGATATTCCTGGTCAGTATCAGTAATTTCGAAACGCTTCGTACTGATACGAACAGTTACCAAAGCAGTGCCAGTAAAATCAACTGTCAAAATTTACTGGCCAGTACTGGCCAGAAATATCGGAACTCAACTAATCAGTATGACAAAAAAAAATTCACCAGAACGACAATCAATGTTCTATGGTAACATATCCATAGTATAGAACAACCCTTATTTACTTTTTGATCCATAGAACATAGAAGAGACAACAATCAACAATGGAAAAATTACTAGGTATGGTCTATGATGGTAAATAAAGATTGTTCTATGCTATGGATATGTTACAATAAAACATTGATTGTCGTTCTGGTGCATACACTTAATATGTCTATATTCTGGTGACAGAAATATTGCTTTTTCATTAATCAAATTCCGTAATTAACCTTTTTTCAGGAGCCAACCGAATATTTCATATTTACAGAACGGAATAACGGCAACCGAAATAACCAAGTTGATTTGCGGAACATATCCTTCATAAACTTGACACTATAAACATGAAATCAGGAATCCCAACTTGAATTTGAGCCTAACAAAAACTTATATTTGGAAGGAATTATCTTGTTTGAGGAGTCGAGGCATCTTTCACGGATATTTATAAATAACGTGAACCTTATCATGTCGAATTTGTCCTGAAATTCCCGTTCACCAGTGATAGTGAATTTGTGAAGAAAATTGTGTGTTGGCAACTTGGGCCGAAGTCGTCTATTGAAAATTTCCTAGTTTTTTCAAATCTTTCAATCCAACTCATAAATTTGCATTACAAATCAACAAATAGGAAATTGGTTGGTACTCGGTTTTTTGATCTGAATATATAGCAAACATTTCAGGTATACATGTACAGACAGGTCAGTATTTTTCCTGTTGGTATAATAGCCAGCGGGAAGTAATAGTAACTTTTTTAAAATATGTGATTTGCGTTTTGTATTTAAATTTTGATGAATACAACTGTTCTTCTCTATTCATGAAGTATTTATAGATACACATTCTGTGTTACCTGCATATTTCAAGTTGCTGAAACTGAAAATGATTCATATCAAAATTGAATAAATGAATAATAATAAATCTGAATGACGTTATTCCGATTCCTTTTATTCAATAAACGTATTCCATGTGCTTCAGGTGTAAAGAAATGAAATCGGGAAGATAAAGAAACTGATTGTTTAATATCATTGATATTCGAATTATAACAAAATCAACAGAGCCTCAAGATTAATGAGAAAAATTATAATTATAGCAGTAAAATATTGTTATCATTACATTAATTGAATATACTTTCCAGTGTATTGAAAAACATAAGTTTCTGTACTCTTCATTTTGAACATGTACTTGTTTTCTTAAACTAATTTTTTTCATAAAATATCTGCTCATTCAGATCCAAACATAACTCAAGCGGAAGCAATTCTGATTAACAAAAATTCGCATTGAATGCGAGTAAGCAAGAATTGCAGTACGAATTGTTAAGTAATGATGGATTTCTTCCTGAAATGATTCATGAACAATATTATCTCCTACTCACGATTTCAACTGAATTTTTTTTTCTGAAACCCTATGTATTTTTGATGTTCCTGTAGAAGAAAAACCCACAATATTTGTCAGTGGAAAATAATTTTGTTCATTTATCAATAAGGTAATCCGTATATGTCGATATTACGATGACAGGATGAATTAAACGACACGAGGTAATATTAAAATGTACTTAGTCGTTTCGTCGATCCTTCCAATCAGATCAATTCCGCATATCCATCGAGTATCACATGCATTTTTACGTATAACAATCTTTCAAACACATAATTGGAAGCTTTTTAACTCCACAAAATATGAAGTTAATGAAATGAATATCATCTCTCATGCTCTGAAGGGCCGAACTTAATTAAGATGCACAATCTCTAATTTTCATAAGTTCAGTTCAGTTGTTCACTCGTTTTCGTATTCTTTGGTAAATCCTTAAATCTTATGGTATAAAACAGTCCAAAACTTTCGGATAATGTTGTAATAATCTTCTTGCGTAGAAAATATTGCTTTCGACGCTTGGCAAATATGTTGAATATCAGTCTGATTATGTTTGCTTCCTACAGAAATACTTTGATTTCTTTGGGTGGATTGGTTCCTTCAACTAGCCAACTCGAACCACTAGGAACTTTTTGTATAATTTCAGCTAGAGCCCGCGCCAAATATTCTGATCTGAAAAATAAAATTACCTTAATATTTTGTGATCAGGGTGAACAGAACCTGATAGTACAATAAATTGATCGCTCATAAAAAACATTCTATACATTCCTTCACCATTTCCCTACTAATGCAAAAATTGTTTAATTTGAAAGTAACCTATGTAAATATGCATACAGGCTGTTTCACAAATACGGTATACGATAGGCCTAACGGCCGACCGTAAACACAAAAACTTCCGAAAGGAACAATTTAGAAACTCGATATTTGTAGAGAAGGTTTGGACCTTAATTACGAAAGCCGAATGGGTAAAATCCACCTAATGATTCCGCAGATATACACATTCAAAATTTTATTTTCCCAATATTTCCAAAAATATAGATCAGATCGACTTGAAATCTTAATCTTCATCTAAAAATGACAGGATAATATTTCAAGAAGATCACAGAATATTGAATTTTTTCAAATTGTTCTAATGACACGATCATCACGAAATTTTGCACGAGGTTGACTTTCAGCATTATCGAACTAGATGCGAAGTCTAACCAGGATGGAATCAGTATTTCTTGAGTTATACTGAAAAAACAACGATATCGAGAAGAAAATATTTTTTATTTACTCATTTATTTATTTGACAAATAAATAAATAAATAAATTATTTTTTCCCAATATCTCCGCAACTAATAGCCGTATCGAATTGAAATTTGGTACACTGCTGAAATGTGGAGTATGCGCTGATTTTTTTTCAACTGCGATAAACATTTTGCGAAAAAAAATATTTTTCGGAAACAATTTTGAAACAGATTTTTTTTTTCAATTTACTGATAGTTTGATCTAAACAAAGCTTCGCATTGTTATACTCCAACTAACTGCCAAGTTTTGATCCAATCGTTTCAGTAGTTCCCGAATTAACGCCAAAATAACGTCGAAACTTTAAAACATTAACGAACCTAACCTTCGCATTTTGAAATGCAACCAACCCTGAAAGTTTTAGGTCGATAGGATTTATCAGTACGACCTGAATCGTGCCTACGGACGTCCGGCGGGCAGAATCGTTTTCGACACCGGATTCGTCATCAGTGAGTCCAACCTAGTCGTTTGAGACAATTTTCGGCTCAAAATTCTAAAATTACAGACATTTGGACAAAACGATAGCTCGCTGTTCTCCAAAATATGCGCGCAAAAAAAAATTGTTTGATTTGCGTGAAAAATTCATTTCTACTATAAAGAACAAGAACTTTCTCGACGTAAATAATAATGGAACTCTTACTTTGTTGGTGTAAAATTGCTTATGTCCCTCTGCCAGGCTTGTTCATATTCTCCACTGATGATCCTTTTTCTGGGATCTTCCGTTAAAACTGTATCAGAAGGTGGTGAACATATAGCTACTACTTTTACTCCTGTCAGTTTCTCATGATATGAATCCCCATAAGATCGTGTTAGAGCTGCTACCGCATGTTTAGTGGCAGTGAAGACAGGTAAGGACACTAAATGGTTGACGCAACTGCTGGAACCTACATTGACAACAACACCACCTGGACCACCCCTATCTTTGCCCATGAAGCGATATGCCAACAGTAATCCTCGGATCACACCATTCTATAAACCAAAATTCAAATGAAACAATTTAATCAATTCACAAAGCCTAATCTTTCAGATGTTTCAGAAAAAAATCTAGTAAAGCACTGCCGTGAAGGCAGCAGCTTTTGCGCGCATGTTCAATGTAGATGACCGCTTCGCCAACGAATTTGAACATACGCGCAAAAGCTACTGCCTTCACGGCAGTGCTTTACTAGATTTTTATCGATAAATTACTGTATTTCAATTCGATCTAATCTGTATTTCTGAAAAATATTGGAAAAATAACATTTTGAATGGGTATATCCACGGAATCATTGGGCGGATTTTACCCATTCACGAATTCTACCTTCGTAATTAAGCCCCAAATCTACTCTACAAACGGTCGGACCGTAAATACAATAACTTCCGAAAGAAATAACTTAAAAACTCGATATTTGTAGAGAGGGACCTTAATTACGAAGGCCAAATTCGTGAATGGGTAAAATCCACCCAATGATTCCGTAGATATACCCATTCAAAATTTTATTTTCCCAATATTTCCATAAATACAGATAAGATCGAATTGAAATCCAGTACTTCATCGAAAAATGACAGTTTGAAGGTTCATACACAATTTAATGAGGATAATATGATGAGAAGATCACAGAATATTGAATAATTGAAATAAAAATTTGAAATTCTTTTTTCAAATCGTTCTAATGATACGATCATCACGAATTTTTGCACAATATTGTCTTTCAGCATTTTCTAACTATATTCAAAGTTTCATCACGATTGAATCAGTATTTCTCGAGTTATACCGAAAAAAACAACGATATCGAGTAGAAAACCAAGAAATTCTACATTTTTTTTCCAATATCTACAGAACTGATAGCCGTATCGAACTCAAATTTAGTACACAGCTGTAAAATATGAAGTTCAAGGTACAACTGAAATTATTCTCGAATATGAACAATAGTTTCAGAAAAAAAATTTCGAAAAAAATTTTGAGAAAATTTCAACGAAATTCTGTTCAAAGTTGCGCGTGGTGATGCTCCAACTAACTGACAAGTCTCAATCCAATCGATTCTGTAGTTTCTGAAACATGAGGGAAATAACCTCAAAACTTCGAATTCTATAACTCTATAACTATTTGGACCATTAACGAATTTAACAACGGCATTCGGATGCGCAACCTACCCTGGAAGTTTCAAGTCGATAGGATTTTCCGTACGACCTTAATCGTGCATACGGACGGCCGGCCGGCCGGCCGGCCGGCAGGAAATCGATTTTGGCGTCGGATTCGTCATCAGCGAGTCCAAACTATTCGTTTAAGACCATTTTCGGCTCAAAATTTGAGAATTACAGACATTTGGACAAAACGATAGCACGCTGTTCCCCTAGAACATGGCGGCAAAAATTAATGGCCGGTATAAAAAGTAACTTACCAAATTAACATCAACTTCCAATTCCCATAATCTATCATTCATTATCGACGCATTGTTCACTACAATGTCTACGCCACCCAATTTAGATATGGTCGTTTGAAAAGCCTCTGGAAAAACAAATGAATTGAATTAGGTTCAAACGATTGAGCTCATTTCCGATAGTGAAATTTATCGAATTGTTCAGCTCCAATAGGTTTTCTCGAAAGCATTACACTATATTTACATACATAATGGTTTAATTATTTTCAATAATGAAACATCACCAACCAAAAACCAAGACATGCTCGGTAGATATACGATAAAAAGTGCAGATAATGATTACCTTCAAACTGGGGATAGTCTGTAACATCGCAAGGGCAAAATATCACTCTGTCTCTAGCTATTTTGGATAACTGGTGCAATAATTCTTCTCCTTCGTCTGTGTTTATATCACAAATGGATACCTGAAACCATAGAAAAAATAAGTTATACTTAGTTATGAGAATGTTCCTATCATTCTTCATAATTTGGTCAAAGTTTCAGAAATCTGCTTATAAAAAAATTCTTACTTATTTTGAAGATCAGAATATCTGATGACAATGAGTCAGTTACGAAATCAGCTTTATTTTGAAAACGATCCTATTCATTCAGAATATTCTTAAGAGCAAACAATACCTCGAATATAACAGGGTGACTTGCGAGGCCAGATTTCGCTTTTTTCAAAAAATTTTTCTGGTGCAAATGTTTGAAAAATTATAACAATGCGCCATGTTGCTACTTTTTAATATTCAAGAATTTTCGGGAAAATAAAAATGAAATGCAGTGAAAAATGAAAAAATAACTAACACTGCGCATTATCATTGAAGAATTGAGTACATCCCAACGAAAATTTTTTTCAAAAAATAATCACTGAAGCCTGCAGAACGACACCCCGTTTTTTCCTAAATTTCACGCATTTCCAATATTTCTCGCGGTTATGGGCAACGTTGAATTAGGCAGACAGTGAGGAGGTGCCTGACCTTGATATATTAACGAGGTTTGATAAAACTTGCATGTCCTTGTTTGCCGAGCCGTAATTTACCAACACGTGGTAGTGTTTGCTCTTAAATAACCCATTACCATTGAAACCTTAAATAAAACTAATATATATTATTCATAACATCGGATTTTCACAACACAATTTGCAGCGTCTTTCTTTATAACTCAGAAACCACTGGTCTAAAATCATACGGGTGAACATTTTTAGGTTGAGTTATACAACAGTAATCAACGTTGTGAGTTTCATGAAATTTCGGTGGTAAATTTTCGAGAATTATTTTTTTCCTCCAGCCCCAGTTTTGAGCCATTCGGGTACACGGATCCTGCTGAAAAGCTTGAACTTTCTACCAAATTTCACGTATTTCGGTTTGATGCAATCAAATAATAAACCAAAACATCAATCCCCCTCTTGGGTTTCCGACCCAGATAGGTATGTCAATGTTTATAAACATCCACATAATACCTTTTGATGAGTAATAAATGCGAAGAAGAATTTCTCAGCATGAGAATCAATGAAATAATGTCTGATTGATTATTATATCCGATTCCAACACATATATTCAATTTTATTTCGTACATATAGGTAAAATGAAATATGATGTTTTGAAAAATGAACAAACAAGGAATACTAATTTTGACTTTGGTCTAAATAATCTCTCGAACAGATCTTCGGTACCTATGTCCTGTTTACTCACCTTACATCCTTGTTTGAACAACTCCTTACAGTATTCCCTTCCTTGACCTGATGCCCCGCCGGTGACCAGGGCTACTCTTCCCTTCAAATCCAACATTTCACTTTTCAATCGAATGGTAACGAACAAAAAAACATATACGGCTGAATCTACCAATGAATTCTAACGAAATGACCTGGCGAATACACAACAAGGGTTCTAAATTTAGCGTAGCGATGTTTCACCCATAAGAGTGCCGCGCCCTTCTGGCGCCGCGACGTCTGATACGGGGTCCTTCCTAGGGTGCCATTGCGCAAGAATCCTCCAGATACCAACTATTCATGCCGGAATCGAAATATGTATGTAACAAAACGGAAGTTGGTACCAACTCCGCACAATATGAATTTGGTTTTTTTAACGCTTTTTCTGGGAAGCGCGTTATCGTTTCGTCACAATGTCTGTCATTTTCGAATTATGAGCTGAGATTGGTCTCAAACGACTAGGTTGTATTCACTGATGAAGAATCCGTGGTCAAATTTGATTCTGTTCATCCGGACGAGTGCGCTCTAGCCAGAGTCTTGAAATTCTCAGGTTGGGTTAAGATCCTGAATTTCTCGGTTGAGTTCGTTCATGAGCTGAATCCGACTGATAGTTTCAGTGTTATAGCAATCTGAAATATTTATTTTCAAATAATTCAAAAACTATTCATATGATCGAATTGTAACTTGTTTCCTAGTTGCACAATATCAACATGAAGATTTTCGTCAAAGTTTCGTGTCGATCGTATTCGAAGTTTCAATCTGATTGCATTTGTACTTCTTGAGATATTGCGGAAATAACGTAAAAAACGAAATTGGGCACATTTTTTTTCCTTATATCTCCGAAAGTAAATATCGGATCGAATTGAAAATTGGAATATTGTTGTTTAATACTGATTCTGAGGTTTGTGCCGAATTCCATTGAAATTTTATCAATATTTTCAGAGAAAAAAAAGTTTTTCATCAAAAATTTTCGAAGATTTTTTTTTTAATTTACGAACAACTGCAATCACACGGAATTTTGCTCTGAATTACGCGTTGTTATTTCAAAACTGTCCAAGAAGTTTCAATTTGATCGAGTCGATATACTTCATGAGATATCGAGGATATAACCTCAAAATTTTAAATGGAACTAACTCCGGAACTATCCAACCGATTCCGCCCATTAATGAACTTAACCGAGATATTTGAACTCAAAACCTAATCTGACAATTAAAACTCTCTCAGTATGTTCCTTCAAAAGTTAGAGGACATACGGACGGACGGACGGCCATACTGTTCCCTAGAACAAGCGCGTAAAAAAAAATCATAGTACCTCAATTTCTCCTAAATACGCATGGAATATCAACCCATCACAATAGGCGCTTTGGTTAGATCAGTTACAGCGTGGGCTAATTATTGGCGGCTGCGAGTTCAATACCAGCAGTGCAAAGATTTTTTTATCTGATTAAGCCTATTTAATTTTTTTTATCTGAATTGAATTCTTTATACAATGATTGAACCTATTGAATTTTTTCCTGTGTTTATTCATGCAAAACTTGCGGAAATTGAATATGTCGCTTGAGTATACGATCTGCGCGGAGCACCTATATAGGATCGATTTTCTAGCGGGTATTTGTAATTTTGTTTTCTCAATATGTAACTCAAAGAATACCGCTCGAATTGAATTGTCGTGGGAGGTTGGGTTTCAAGTACCAATTCGGCCATCTTCGGGCGATACATGCGTCTTGGACGAAAAAAAATTTTTTCGCGGTTGGTTTGGCCATATCTCAAAAAATACGATCAGAGTTCGAGGTTCGTAATGATGTCGATCCCGTTTTGCCCTTCAACCGGTGCGTTCGGGTGTTACAACCTATACTGAAAATTCCAATTCTCTAGCTCATTTCGTTTGAAGTATATATCGTAGCAACAGACAGCATTAGGGCAAATTGCCGGACAGAATTTCTTTCAACCTCATATTAGTTTGAAACCATTTTCGACATTCATTTCCAAGAAACAGACGTTTTGTCAACATGATAGTAGAATATAAGAGCAAAACTTAATGTCAATCATTCAATTCAGTATTCTCAAAAACATGTCACGCACAAATGACACTTCAGCGAATCAGTTGAAACAAGCCTTGAAAGAAAGTAGACATCGAAATTGAACGTCAAAAAAAAAATTGATTTCCTTTATATGAACTATTTGTTGTTGACCAGCCTCTAACTGAAGTACTCACTAAAAAAGGTCTAGATTCGATATGGATGTATCCATGAAACTTCTCAAGATCAATTATTATGGTTCATCTGGTAAATGCAATAAGATATCCAGAAGACGAAGGAAACTGAAAAGATGCGTTTGTGTGCTTCCACAAACCGGCGAACAGGAATTCCCTAGAGTTTGGGAAGAATTGAGGAGTAATAATCAGTTATGCGATGGCGTTGTCAGATGTGCTAGCGGTAAAGAATTCCGAATTCACAGGGCCATATTGTCTGCTGTTAGTCCATATTTTAAGGTATGAGCATCGCAAAATTCGAAACACGTCACCTGATTTTTTCCTATATCCGCTTCATCGAAGATGAGTTCTGTATAAGTATTATTGGTTACTGAAACTATATTTCGAGAAAATTTTTTTTTTCTCCTACCCCCAGTTTTGAGCCCTTATGGAACATCGATCTTACTGAAAAGCTTGGAGGATGAATCTCGAGCGATATACTATTTGTCTCTTTCAAGTTTCACGGATTTCGATTCAGTACTTTCAGAGGAAAGCCCGGGACAACAGACGGGCGGATTTTTTTTATTAGTTCATTCAAATCTATATACGTCAAAATGTAAACTGTGAAAGTTTCAGGGGGTTTGCTTTTTGTTGGTCGATCACTAAGGTGAATTATTTAATTTTATCAATACAATACAAAAACAATACTAGACACAGTGCTTCATCTATATCTTTCGATTTAGAATCCTCAATAACATCTATTCTATATTATATGTCGAAATCTTACCACGTGTATTCACTAACATCTGATACAAACACTCCGCTGATTCAGAACCCATGGTAAGCTTGTCAAATGCGAGTATTTGTGCAAATAATATATATCGTAAGATATAAATTTCGAAAGATATCATGTAAAGATATTACAGAAAAATCTTTCTTTAATGATTGTACCTAGATTTAAATATTCATTATTTACTGTATGTGACTCTTTTCATAAGATGTACTTCCACATACGACTACAAATTAATTTCTCAGTGTAGGCCCTCTTCACGAACTCTATAAATAGGGATAGAGAAGAGAATACCCTAGCGAATACCACCATTCCCACTTCAATTTTGGAAATTCTTCTTGATTTTGCATATTCTGGAAAATGTTCTATCAACGAGCAGAATGTTGAAACCTTGCTGAGATTTGCTGATCAGTACGAGATTTTAGGTGTTGTGCAATTGTGCTGTAAATTTTTATTGGGTAAGTACATCATGGTTTTCACTTCATATCATAGAATTATCGTAATTAGGTAATAAATTGTTAGTCACCTCTAAGCCAATGAGAATTAAAAAACCGTGTTCACTTCGAAAATATGTACCTTTTTCCATCAGGAACCAAAGACTTTGGATGCAATTCGAACATATTTACAACTACTTTAATTTTTTAACTTCAAGACTCTATACCGGGTGTCACAGGAATCACATGGAATTATTTCTCTATCCAGATACTGAATGATCAGAAAATATGTGTGCAAAATTTCATGAACCTGGACTCACATGGGCCTGAAACAAAATACGTGTAACTTCTATCCAAGTGGTCAATTTGAAAAAATTGAGTAGAATTTTTTTTCTCAATTTCATTTTTCTTTAGATGGTACTCCACTCCAGAAGTCAACGTAGAATTTGAATATACAAAAATATACATCAGTTCATATCGGAAAATCGAAAGTTCATAGGCACACATTGATTACTTCTGTCGATGAGAGACAATCTGTGTTATCAATATCCAAAATTTCAATCCAATATTTTGGAAAATGTGGATTTTTTCGAGGTGAAATAGATTCCTGTGACACCAGGGATATAGAAAGGCTTCTGGGAAAAGTCGATGCCTACATTTTCCGAAAGGAGTCTCAGGTTTCCTTTCGACAATATATATTATATGAAAGAACTCAATTTCAGACGAAATGTGTCCTGCGAACTGCTTAGGAATTTTACATTTTGCCGGACAATATTTTTGCACAAAATTAATGGAACGTGGACGATCCTATGTTAGACATAATTTCGTCGATTTGTTGATGGACAGTTGCGAATTCGTCAGTCTTACCGTTACCGAACTCTTGGAAATTCTCAAAGACGATGAATTGAACGTAAAGTCAGAAGAAATCGTCTTCGATGCCATCAAGAAATGGGTAAATTTCATGCCTATGAAGAGGAAGGTTCATTTGATAGAATTACTGAAGTGTATGAGGTTACATAATTTGGAAACGAAGCAAATATCCAAGATGTCCAAGTGGTCTTTAATTCAGAGAGATCCGGTGAGTGAACTTCTTCATAATATCAGAATATTTCCGTTCTTAAGTATAATATTCACCCCTGCAATGTATATACCTCCCAGATATTGCTTTCAAAAGTAAAATTTTATCACACAACGGTCAATCAGACGGAAAAAAATTCATCTTGGAAATTATTCTCAGGAATGTAAACAATACATGATCGAAGTGCAGCAACTAGTTCATCAGTATCTGTTAGAAGAAACCACTGTCAGTCCTGAAGATGATAGTTTTAGACCCAGGATACCGTACGAAATACTGTTCGCGATAGGAGGTTGGAGTGCAGGGAGTCCGACGAATTTCATTGAAATCTACGACATAAGGGCCGACAGATGGCTGCTCTCGACCGATACTGATTCGGTTCCAAGGGCTTATCATGGACTTTGTTCTTTGAGAGGGCTCATTTACATGGTTGGTGGATTTGATGGGAACGAGTACTTCAACACGATGAGGTGTTTCAATCCGGTCACGCACGAATGGAATGAATGTGCTTGTATGTATTATCCAAGGTGAGATTTTTCTTATACTCTTCTTAACTTTTACTGATCACACCATTTCGATGGCTGGTTGCCAATCATTTGTGGAATTTCGATGCGTTCGAGTTCTATACTGTTTTTGTTGTTCTCATATTTAGGTTCAATTGTCTATTGAAATGTAGCGAAAATTCAATGCCAAATAATAGGGTAGGCGAACCATTAGAGTAGAATATCTGTTTATATCATGAGCATTTACACGTTCGATTAATGCAATCAAAAGCTGCTTCGAATATTCAGCTAAAACACTGAAAACCTCATGATTTGTCTGTCCACGAGTTTCTAAGAATCTAAACTGGTACCTATATCGGTGTTTGTTCTCGTGGTTTGGATGAGACTTGCATCCATGAATCTTTCTTCTTTCCATCGAGAACGTATATCTTTTTTGGAGACCCACCCAAATATTTTCCATTCAGAGAATGTTTAAGAATTCATAAAGTGGAATCCACTAGGAATGATATATTTTTTCACCCGGAGTTCATACAGATGAACACAGTTCGAATTGCTCAATAATGGTTAGTAGCAACTTGCCCTTGGTCCAAGGAAATATTGGGTTTGTTCGTTGTATCTGCATGAACTACACTAACTACACTAACTCCACTGATACTGATGTTCGGTGTTTTTTGTTGTGATCTTGCACTCTGTTCGTTGCGGAAATGTTGGGAGTTAGTTTGGTCACAGATAACAGTGCAGTGCATAGAGTAAAGCTATCTTCTGTAATGGTTAAGGGGCCTGTTGTGCGAGGTAGATTCGGGTATTTGGGGAATCGGATATTCACCCTATTGGCCAATAGGGAAGAATTTCCGATTACCCAAATACTCGAATCTCCCTCGCACAAAAGGTAGCTTTATGAGTAAATATAATTCATAATAATAATTCATAATCATAGACATCTGGTGTTGTCTCGGGTTCCTGGTTGGACGTGTTTTGTTCTGTATGTGTGGTTATTTTTGGAGGAAATTAATTTTTATCATATCGATATTTAAAATCGAAATCTTTGCCGTGACGTGATCAACATAAACTCGAAATGGTAGCAAAAAAAAGAAGCATAGAATTCTATCATCTTGGATCGGCGTATAATCATCGACGATATATTTGTATTCTGGGAAAAACATAGAACAAATTGAACTCCATGCACTCATTCGGTTATCGGTGACTACACTCAGCTGCACTAAGAATTGGAGCCTTTGGAGGTCAGTGGAGTTAGTGTAGTTAGTGCAGTTCATGCAGGAACAACGATCAAATCTATTAATAGTTCATTGATTTACTCCCATCAAGGAACATTTTTATTGCAACAATTAAGTTCCGAAATCTGATCTTACGTCCAAAAATAATGTTTTTTCGAGCTAAATCCATTCTTGATGAAAATTTCTAGCATTACGATATTTTTCAGGTGTTACGTGAGTGTTGTTATGCATGATGAAAGAATCTACGCTTTAGGTGGATATAATGGTAGAGTTAGGATGAATACTGTGGAGAGGTACAATCCAGATAAAAACCAATGGGAGTTGATACCCTCAATGCTGAAGCAGAGATCGGATGCGAGCGCAGCTGTACTTCATTCTAAGGTGCCTTGAAATCCGAAACTTCGTCGTTGAAATTAAACAAAATTGATGAATATTCGTTTTTGAGCGCATGTTGTAGGGGAACAGCGTGCTATCATTCTGCCCAAATGTCTGTCATTTTCGAATTTTGAGCCGAAAATTGTCTCAAACGACTATGTTGGACTTACTGATGACGAATCCGGTGTCAAAATCGATTCTGTCCGGCCGGCCGTCCGGCCGTTATCGTGCGTACGGAGGAATCAATCGACTTGAAAATTTCAGAGTTGGTTGCATTTCAGAATGCAAAGGATGAGTTCGTGAATGAGCGAAATCGGTTGAATGGTTTCGGATTTATAGCCATTTGAAGTTTTGAGGATATTTCCCTGATATTTCGGAGAACTACTGAAGCGATAGAATTGAAACCTGGCAGTCGGTTAGCTTGTGATGACTTGCAATCTTTTGCAAAATTTCGTTGGGATCGTGCTGTTAGTGAACCTCGAAAAAAAATTTTTTCGAATTTTTTTTCGAAATATTCTTTTTTCTCGGAAACTGTTCATTACTTTCGGAGAAAATTTTGGTCGTACCTTCAAACTTGTATTTCACAACATTGTACCAAATTTCAGTTCGATATGATCATAAATTCCGAAGATATTGTGAAAAAATATGTAAAATTTCGTGTTTTTTTCAAGATATCGTTATTTTTTCCGGAATAACTCAAAAAATACTATTTCGATCATGATGAAACTTGGCAGCTAGTTTGGCAAACTTTTTCCAAAATTCGTGATGATCGTGTCATCAGAAAATTTTGAATTGTCATTTTTCGATAGAGTACTGGATTTCAATTTGATCTAATATGTATTTTTGGAAATATTGGATCACAGGATGGATTTCAAGAATTTGTCGTTCGTCATTAAACTCCAAACCTGCTCTACAATTACGATCAGCGGTTAGGCCAGACTTAAATAGATTAATTGTGGCAGCCGAATTCGTGAAATTTAAGAAGCGCGTAAAAGCTACTGACTTCACGTCAGTGCTTTTCTAGGTTTTTCATTAGTGATACCTTAATGTAGAAGTTTCACTGTGAGCGTGGTTGTACTAAAGTGTCTCGCAGTATAAGATTCCATACTTTTTCATTTTTTCTTGTTTTCTTTATCGGTTGTTAACGCTCTTTACTTTCTTTTTTTTGGAATAATTCTTCCAAAAGAAAAATTTTTTGGTAATCGAATTATTGATCTTCTTTTCAGATATATATCGTTGGTGGTTTCAACGGTCAAGAAGTAATGTGTTCCGCAGAAATGTACGACATTTCCTCCAGTCAATGGTCATACATACCTCACATGTCTTCGGCAAGATCGGGAGTGAGTTTGGTTGCGTTCAAGAATGCTCTATATGCCATTGGTGGATTTAACGGATATACAAGACTGACAACAGGTGAAAAAATCACGCCAGATTCTGATACGAGATGGACCGAAATCACGGAGATGATGACACCAAGAAGTAATTTTGCGACCATCACAATGGACGACTTCATTTATATTATTGGAGGTTTTAATGGTAAGTCTGGAAGTTATCCTGTAAAACTAGTATTCTTCATCAACAAAAAAATATTAATTAAGAATATTCTAAGTAATCGCCTCCTGAAGTTTGGCGAAGTACTTTCAAATCGCCCTCAACAAAGGTAGTGCAAGATTTTGATTGAAGGGGGCAAATATCAGGAATTTGTTGTACATCAATACGAGATTCAAGACCGAGATTATAACATCAATAACATCGACCAGACAAAAAATCATACACGAAACACGCAAAAAGATGTTCGTCGACCCCGTAAACCATAATAATCAACTCGACCGCATCTGAACTCGAATCGAACTGAAGGCGCTGAAATTGCGCGACCCGCTGTACTTTTAGCTCGGAGTTGATCGGGGTCATTCGACGGCATTCGCTGTGGTTGTTTGTTCATATAATATTATGAGGTTTCAGGCCAGCCAGGCCGTGAGGCCGCGAATTTCGCACACCCGAGATAAATTTTCGATATTCCCACGGTCAATATCGATATATTCTGTTGGTGGCGAATTGATAGATCGTTAGAAAGAATTGATATTTGTATTTTTTGTTGGAACATTAACAAACGGTTGCTGTTTCATAATAAAATAATAATTATTCTAAAAATAATTAATTCTGTCGTACTTCGTACGACCATGGCCGTGTCCGCTCTTATTAATTCTATTATTTCGGGAGTATCTGGCTCCCAGATACTCGTCTATTTTTCGTCAGATTTTCAATCAGATCACTCACTTTGAATATGATTTTGTGTAGTATGTGAAGTAGGTAGCTGCAGAAGTGCTCGGTAGTTTCAATGAAGGAACAGACTTCTTCATGAAAATTCTTATATTTTCATCTACATCTAAAAACCTATGGATATGAAGTTGTTCTGAAATGAATACATTCTAATTTATGTTCATGAAAATAATCATCCTCAGAGAAATGCAGTGAACATACTTTCATGTACTTCGTGACCTGATTTCCAATCTTCATTTCAAAATCCAGGCCTTTCTTCTATCAACGAGTTTAATGCAAAATGCTGTTTCCAATTTAACGTTACTTTCATTTGACTTTGGAAAACTGAACTGTTAAAGCAGAAGCAGATGATCCTTTTTTCTTTGTTCGGAAATTACATTGAGTTGAGGCACACAACATCAGTCATTTCGGAAGAAAGCCGTTTCGAAATAAAACAACCAGAAACCAATCGATTAATGAATATAACAAATACTTTCGGTATACCAACATTTCAACTCGGAGAACAACACAAAAGCTCGATAATGAACCCAGAAAGTAAGCAAGACACGTTAGAATAACGGGCACGTCGGAAAATTACTAGCTTGGAAGGGTTCGAATTTTTATCGCTAGAGGGAGTATCGCTTCTCAGTAGATGAGACTATTCTATATTTTATTGTCAGTAGTATAACATACCAGGTGTTCGGTAGTATATTCTATTCTCTCTGATCGCCACTGCGGCCGCGTTGGTTTTTAGTCCTTTAAAGCGGAGGCCACATAAACGCGATCACGATCACGATGGCGATCAGATAATAACATTGAACTAGTTGTGCAGCACACACTTGTCGCGACCTGTCTACGTTCAGACGGAATCGCATGACGTTAATGAAATATAATATCGTTTCCATAGAGATTTTGACATACACTGAGAAAAAAGTTGGCGATCTGATCGCATATATATACTTCGGGCAGAACGTGACCGCCATCGTGAACGAGATCGCGTATATGTGGCCTCCCCTAACCTCTCGCATTGACCGCGTCTATTTAAGCGACACCTACATCGTAATAATAATTGAGTGAGCGCATTTATTAATTTTAATGATAGTCTAGGTACCTACCTATATAAGAGTTACCTAATTCGATAACCATCTGTAGATCTCTTGCTGTCAGGTTCAACAACGATAAATTACGTTGAGTATTATGATCCGGAGAGCAACGAGTGGCTGGACGCCTCTTCCATGAATCTGAACCGTTCCGCGCTGAGCGTCTGCGTGGTCAGCGGTCTGCCCAATTCCCGGGAATACTCATTCTTGGGAAGGCTCAGTAACGGAGACACAGAAGAAAGGGATACCAAATTTCAAGATAGATGAAGAGAGCCAGACATATGTGGACGAACCCGTCATTTCGATGACGGCCTTATGTCTTCAGCATTTTTATCGTTTTAACTTGTGCCCTTCTGGTCTACGTCTTTTATCTATACATACCTACTGTGTACTATTTTTTAATAAATACGATTGTCGGTTTTCGACAACTGAAATCTTGATCGTCGTTTATTTCCTCATCTAATGTGGCTGAATATTGAATATTTCTATGCTGGTTCTTTGATACGAAGCTTTAATTTGTGAGTCAATACCATAAAAATATCTTCATTAGAAACTAGGGGATTAGAAATCTTGATTGTGATTGCAGAAAGACACACTTTAATATCGATTTCCTTTATTTTCGTTTTCACGATTTTACAAGCGAAATTAAAGCCAGGAATATATATAAAATCAGTCAATATAATTGAATAACATTGCGAGATCGAACTCGCGAAAAACAAACATTTTAATATCCAAAGAAGTTCGTTGATATTGTGAAGGATATTGAAAATCAAAACTTTTATTTATATTCAGTATAAAATATCTACGAAGAAAAGAATCATAGTGTTCAATTCCCAAAAGCTCAATCTTTGTTATCACATAAGTATAAAAACTAGCTTTATGCATCTACATTTATAATGCATATATATCTTGATTCACAACACTTCACAAATACACATGTAATTAATCATCCAATATAAAAGCTTTAATCTATGTTTTTCAATGTTGAAGATACGTTAACAAAACAATTACACCATGTTAAGAGATTAAAAAAAAATTTGACTAGTATCTCACAAGGCCACAATATGGCTTTCTATTCTAGTTACATATCTTTTCAGTAAAAACGCTTTTCAACTCTTCAACAATGAAAATCTTTTGGTGAATCACTGCCTCATAACCTGAAAAGCAATCATTTGAAAAAATGAAAAATATTGAAACAAGTGCTAAAACAAATATCACTATTTCAGACTTCAATGGCCAGTTTTTTGTGCATAATATTCAGAAAATATAAGCAGCCTTCATATACCTTGCTGAAATTCAAAATCAAATATATCTAATAAATTTGCAATAATAAATTAGAGCTTTTCAGTATTCAATGCATGCAAAAGTTGAGAGAATTACATCTTTTTAAACCAATTAGAGAAATAAGACTCGTTCAATCTGAAATCAACAAGAACTTCAAGAAAGATGAACTGAAGAAATAACGTTGCAGCTTATAGCACTGATTTTACGGAAAAAAATCTTTCACTGAAAGACGTAAGTCTACTCATAAAAATCCTGAATCAGTTAACAATTTTTAAGAGAAAAGTATATAAAATGGGTATCACTTAATTTTTAACATTATATAAGTTTCAAATACTGTCGTTTCTTATACAGAATTCCAGAATAGTTATTTTTTCCTTGAACAAGATTTTTCTATAAAATGAGTGCTGTTTTTTGGTAAGTATATCTCGGGTGATATTACTATGAAGACTATCATCTCCCTACATTCAAATATCTGTATTAGGCACCAAATTATATACTCTTTACAACCTTTAAATAGTTTCAGTGCTCATAAAAAATAGATCATAGGGAATTCAAGATTCACAACTCGCGAGTTTCATTTCACTTAAGTTTGTCTAAAAGAAATGAAATGTCCAATCCCATTTTTTAACACCATCATAATTAATTACATAAATTGTGAAAAGAAAGGTCATTTCTGTCAACACGAGTTCAATAATTAAATTCTTATGTCTCACATTATCTTTCTTATTGTGACTACTTTCGAAATCGGATATCTGAGAGAAGAAGATATTCAAAACTACCAGGATGGCTTAGAAAAACTAGAGAAATGCATTGACGTGAAGTCAGGGGGAAACCTAATTTTTCCATTATTTCAAGGAAGCAAATAAAAATGTTCAAGATATTAGTGCTGAACGGACCGTTTTCTGGTGTACATTAATTTGTGTTCAAAGATTCACATGAAGTTAATATCAATCACATAATCATAATCACGATTTCGTACAAGCGGTCATATGATATAAAATTTAATGTTAATTTCACTTAAAATAAAGCAACACATTTAAATTGATATTTCAAGTATTAAAATGAGCAAACTTCCCATAACACCTCGATATATTGTGACTTTGATGCAGATTTTATTGCAAGCGAATTTATAAAGTAATAAATTCCTATCATTCATACAGAGGTGGCAATTATAGAACATTGTTTTTTTCAATTAATTCGTGACATACCATAGCGGCAGGCTTCATAACACTCATGTTTATTCCAATCAGTTTCATAAAGTTATATATCGCGTTCCGAAATTCCCAACCAGTACTGTTGACAGTCAGTAATTACGAAACGAATTCTGGTGCAGTAAATTACTGTAGACGGAAATAACGGAACGCTTACCAGTAATGAATTCTGATATGTCAACGTTGACACGTTTGTTCGCGGCAATTTGAATTTCGAAGATTCAGAAGCTGAATGTTTCACAAGAGTTTCGAAGGTAATTGTATTATGGAGAATTTTATAGTTGCGTTGGTAGACAATTTATTTGATTCTTCAACTGATGACTCGAGTTCTAGCAGTAACGGTGAGGAAGAACCCAATATAAAGTTTGCATTTGTATAGCAGAAATTTATTTCTATTACAACATGCGATGTCAGAATATCCCTCTTCCAAGGATTTAAAATTACATAGGTGTGGTGCAAAATTATTCACCTAGTTTGTTGAAATCTCATTTTCGGTTAGTATTGCCGTTTATATCTGTCCTGTATGAATACCACCTTTTCAAGTATGAATTATACATGGAAAAATCAAATCATATCATCATTTCATTCATATGTGTTCTGTGAATCAAATCAAAACATTTACGTAACCTCACTTTTCATGACGTACTGGCGCCCACACGTCCTTTTACTGGCAGTAGCCAACAGTAGATTGCTAGCCTCGCACAGGGTAGTTTGACAGATGGCGGGGAAACGATGCCAGTAGATTTCAGTAATTTCGGAACGGGTCGGATTACTGGTCAGTACTGATTGGGAATTTCGGAACGCGACAATAGGCTATGAAAATTTGACACATTCCACTCTGTGTATTTGAAAAATGTAAGCTGATATTAATTTTCCTGGCAGATGACTGCAGTAGACGACTTCGGTCCAAGTTGCCAACCCACAATTTTTATTAAAATATACTGCCACTGGGGACGGGAATTTCAGAACAAATTCTACATTTTAAGGTTCGCGTTATTTATAAATATCCGTAAGTGGTAACTCTGGTTCTTAAATTACGATAATTCCTTCCAAATATAAGTTTTTGTTAAGATCATCTCCGATTGGCTGAAATGCAAGTTGGGATTCCTGCTTTCATGTCAATAGTGTCAAGTTTTTATAGGATATGTTCCGCAAATCAACTTGGTTATGTCGGTTTTCCGTTCCGTGCCTAAATATGAAATATTCGGTTGGTTCCTGAAAAAAAGGTTAATTAGGGAATTTGATTGATAAAAAAGCGACCTTTCTGTCACTAGAACGACAGTCAATGTTCTATGGTAACACAGCATAGAAAAATCTTTATTTACTTCATGATCCATAGAATATAGACAAGACAACAATCAACAATGAAAAAATCACTAAGTATGGTCTATGGATCATAAGGTAAATATGGAGTTGTCTATGTTATGGATATGTTATTATATTATAGAACATTGACTGTCGTTTTGGTGACAGAAAGATTGCTTTTTCATCAATCGAATTCCCTAATTAACCTTGTTTTCAGGGGCCAACCGATTATTTCATATTTACGGAACAGAAAACCGGCAACCAAAATAACCAAGTACGATGGATCCGATTAGTAATCGGAAATTCATCGATTACACCAAGTTGAAAATAAGAACGTCCTGCTGAAATTCATCGGGATTTCTCTGATGAAAATAAAAACACAATTTTCGATTAATCGATTAGAATTTCGATTAAAATGAAAACGCACGGAAATACTTTCAATAGACGACTTCGGCCCAAGTTGCCAACCCACAATTCTCTTCACAAATTTACTATTACTGGGGAACGGGAATTTCAGGACAAATTCGACATAATAAGGTTCGCGTTACTTATAAATATCCATAAAAGATGCCTCCGCTCCTCAAAGAAGATAATTCCTTCCAAATGTAGGTTTTTGTTAGGCTGAAATTTGAATTGGGATTCCTGATTTCATGTTAATAGTGTCAAGTTTATATTGGATATGTTCCGCAAATCAACTTGGTTATATCGATTGCCGGCTTTCCATGCTGTAAATATGAAATATTCGGTTGGTTACTGAAAAAAACTTTAATTACGGAATTTGATTGATGAAAAAGCAATCTTTCTGTTACCAGAACATAGACATATTAAGTCTATGCACCAGAACGACAATCATTGTTTTATGATAACATGTCCATAGCATAGAACAATCTTTTATTCCTACATAGACCACAGACCATACCTAGTAATTTTTCCATTGTTGATTGTTGTCTTTTCTATGTTCTATGGATCATAAAGTGAATAAAGATTGTTCTATGCTATGGATATGTTACCATAGAACATTGATTGTCGTTTTGGTGACAGAAAGAACGTTTTTTCGTCGATCAAATTCCATAATTTACCTTGTTTTTAGGAACCAACCGAATATTTCATATTCACGGAATGGAAAACCGGCCACCAAAATAACCAAGTTGATTTGCGGAACATATCTTTTATAAACTTGACACTATTGACATGAAAGCAGGCATCCCAGCTTGCATTTCAGCCAATCGGAGATGATCTTAACAGAAACCTATATTTGAAAGGAATTATCTTGTTCGAGGAGTCGAGGCATCTTTTACTGCTATTTATAAATAACGCGAACCTTATCATGTTGAATTTGTTCTTAAGTTCCCGTTCCCCAGTGATAGTAAATTCGTTAAGAAAATTGTGAGTTGGCAACTTGGGCCGAAGTCGTCTATTCATATTTAGTGGAGTTCTGATATTCCTGGCCAGTACTGGTCAGTAAATTTTGACAGTTGGTTTTACTGGCACTGCTTTGGTAACTGTTCGTATCAGTACGAAGCGTTCCGAAATTACTGATCCTGGCCAGTACTGGCCAGGAATATCGGAACTCAACTATTGCGTTTCAAATATTCCATTTGTCACCACCATCTGATGTACATCAATCACTAGTCCTCAATATAATAAAAGTGATATGCCCAAATTGATGGATTTTACCAAGTAAGATATGTAGAATTATTGATTCACTTCTCTTGATTGCGTGACTAGATTCTTTAATATATAAAACAATGGAATGATTGCTTTATATGGCAGTTATGTTTTGAAATATCAATAAAAGCGTGTCACAGTGAGGAAATCTAGTTTTCCTTAACTGCATGGAAGCCTCAATCATTAATTTCAAATAGAATATTATTCCAGCTTATTTACTATGGCATATTTATAAATAAATATTTCATGACTAGATAGTTACACATCACTAATAAGTATAATATCACTGATTTAACCGGTAACGTAATGTAGCAATGAATAAATAATCTGAATAATAATTCAAGAGCACATATTTATAGTAGGATGAAAATAAGTCTTGATGTATTTCTTATTCGATTATCTGTACACTTATAAATTATGAACAAATTCAATTGTATGAAGGTTTTTTTTGACCAACTCTGCTCTCAGTGTATTATAATCTGGAGTAGGTTTTCTATTCTTGTCTTGGTTGGACAACAGTGTTGTTATTAAGACGAATCGGATTTTCATTATTGAAGTTTTCGTCGGCTGGTGCTGGCCCATTTTGGTTACCATCGAAACCTGGATTGAGAATAATATTGGGCACCAGCTCAATTATTTCTTGTTCTTCTGCAACTGATAATTTTTACTATGAGAATAACCCGAAAATACTCTAGCTAAGGCCTTTGTACTAGAGAAAAAGTCCGCAACCGCAGAAAGAATGTGTTCTAGACCATTCTAGTAGATTTATCGAGAAATATCCAGCAGCAAATAACAATCAGTGGAAGATTTCGAACTTTTATGGAATGATGATAATTCAATAATTTCATGAAGGCCAGCACTAAGGCAAGCGCCCCTCAGGCGGACGGACAAGGGCTCATCGCAGGCGGGTTTCTCCGCCTGCTTAGATTTAAATGCAACTGCGTCCACTACAGCGTCATAGTGCCGGAGCTCGGCGGAATCAACCGAAGAATGGCTAAGCGAGCGTATTTCTCCGTCAATGCGACCCGCCTCGCCTAAAAGGATGCTGGACTGGAGCAACGCACTGGCTGATCCACGCAAGCTTGTCCTAATAACGACTGTCGGCTGAAATCCGTCGATGCTCGCCTCACCGTTGCGACCCGATCCGCCTTCAGTGGACGTTTACCTTTAGCCTGGCCGTCCACTGGAAGCGATTTGGGGCTTTATGAGCTACGCGTTTTACGAGCGCCGAGGAGCTTTTACGACCGAAGCGCTCTCAGGCTTCGGGGTCGTCCACTGGCAGATAGTTCGCGAGGTTTCGGTTCGTTCTTGTTCTTGCGTAGCAAAGAATTTTTAATTCAGATTTCTGTGTTTATTGAAGAAATTGTGATACGGAATGGATTTAGAATAAATAATTAATTTCAAGGATAAATCTCACTTGATCAGGCAAATGTTAGCTACGGAATGGGGAAAATTTTTGAGCTTAGGTAGATTCAAATTTAGAAAAAATGAAATTATCGGAAAAAAATTCACCATCTTGATAATGAATTATTATTATCGTATACTCATTTATAATACTGGAATGGAAGTTGAAGTGTGAATGTTGATGACCTGAATACTTCGAAAACAAAGGATGTGAAACTTCAAAACTTTAAAAACTGCAAACATCGAAAGAAATGATGGTGACACAGATATTCAGAAATTCTTAAAATTTTGCAGAAGTGCATGCGCATTTTAGAAAACAGGTCACTAGTAAAAATCCGTAGCGTTTTATAAAGAAAAAACTATGTTTATTTTGTGATCGAAAAGATCGTTCTGCATATGAGATTGATTGAAACGTAGTTGAATCATTACAGTACGTTTGGGCCAAAAATATAGAAATATAGAATATAGAAAAATGTTCGGAATAAAATTGGTCGGAGACTAAAAAAACAAATTGATAATAGATATTGAGATAATAAGAGCTGTAAAACCCGAGATAATAGCGAAACACGCTGGATTAATTATATTTGGGATGCTATACAGCCGATTATTGCCAAATAGTCCAACTTCAGATAGGCTACTATACACCTACAGAACTTCTGGATGTGAGTTTAATGTAAGAAAAACGACAATATTCATTAACCTTTCAATCTGATCCATCTAAAATTCACCAACAATAAACAACGAGCTTCAACAAATATTCCGTTCACAAACCATACATTCCACTTGCCGACGGATAGCTCCTCTTTTCGGGCGTATAGACGCGGCAGATCCAAAATGATCGGGATACGATTGCACCGCTCGAATTCTCTCGAAATCGCCCGTATGAACTCGCTGCCAGTCGACGAGGGTACCTAGAATTCCATTCATTGGATCTGTCGCGCAAATTCGTTCGTTTACTATCGCGCCTCTCGAAATCGCTTGCAGTGGACGACCAGCCTTAAGGCTAGTTCACGTTACAACGATTTGCAGCAAAAATAATGCGGCACGGAAAAAATCCAAAATATTCACCCATATTCGCTCCAACATGAACTAGCCTCATGTTGCATTGTATTTTTGTTTCCGAATTATCGTTCAGCGATTTAAGCCTAGCCGCAATATTTTTGCGTTGTAACATGAATGAGCCCTTAGTTGTTTGAAAGGAACATTTTGTCCGAAAACGGAGTAAAATGGAGTAGGCGTGGGTACTGATTATTTATTGAATTTTTTGATGACCAATTCAATATAACTCGCTTTTTCTGCACTCAAAATAATGAATCTTCTGATGTTCAATGAGTAAATAAAAAGCGCAGATTGTTTTGTGGTTACATTATGTCTGAAAATCGTGTAAGTATTTCAATTCATTCGAACACATCACCATAAGCTTTCTCACATGTTCATTTAACACTATACTTGCAAGTGCGATCGTCCTTGGTTTTTCAAAATATACATTTTTACATTCAGGTCGATTCTGTTTGGGTATTGCTATAAACCTTGCTATTCAATTGCTATTGCTATCTTTCTAATTTATAGCAATATGGCCATTATATTGCGTATTCAGTTCCGAGGTTATGAATTTTTTCATGGCAATATTGCTATTATGGACTTCCATAATAGGTGATTTTAGATGACAACGCTGTATTTTGTGACTTTGGAGCTACAAGGAAGATGAAAATAATCCTACTGCATAAAGTGAGTTTTCTGTGATTTCGCATACATAACCTCTATCTACGGTTTTCGAGTTTTCGCGATTCATGTAAACATCGACTAATTCAAAAATATTACGAAATAGAAAAACCAATTAAAGTCAAATGACCAATACCCAATTTCCTGGATATCAATAGAATATTGGTTACCATAAATCAAAAGCAGCAATTTTATTCAGGAGTAAATAATTCGACATTCAATGAAATTTTCTATTGTTAACTCGAAAGAATTGCTGTTGTTGAGATGAATAAAATAATCATAACAGCTATTGTCTACTATGCCGTTATTTTAGTCTAAGAATTTTCCTCAAAATTAAATATTTCAGAGAACCTTGAACACATTTCTATTAACACATACTTCCCTTATTTTCAAATTCTTGGAAGAAATAATAATGAAGCAAATGGACCCTTTCAATATTCTAAGAAGTACTATTTTGAGGTTTTTAAGACAGCAATATTGATAGCAAAATTCTTGTTGAAGTGACAAATCATATTGCTCAGAATACCAATATTTCTCATGTTGTTATAGAAGCAATATCATTTGCTATTTGCAAACAGAATAGGCCTGATTGTCAGGATCATATAACGAATTATTTCAAACTAAGATAATACGGTTCAATAATTTCATCCAATTTTTTTTATTAAATTTCTATACGATGTACTTACCACTTGGAAGGCGACATTCTTGATAAAGAAGAAAGCAGGTTCCAAGTCCTAGTAAAATTAATGTACCCAACACTATTCCCACTGCAACAGCCCACGCTCGGGTATCAAATTCATCAGCACCTGCTAACAATTGTCGAGCTAATTCTACAAAATAAACAACAACAAACAAGTCACATTGACATATCCACGACATCTAAAAGAGCTAAAGAAAGTTTTTGAGAAATAGAGTAGGAGGAGTAGAAGAAATACACTTCATTCCAAAAGCAATCAACAGTGAGGTTCCAAATTCAGTGATGGGTAGTCATATTTCTATTTTTTTTTTTTTTTCAGAAATTTATGCATTATATTTATATTTAAGGGGAAGGGGTAGGTAGCATCGTGTCTGTCATGTCCTTGGGGTCAATTCTTGAATCTCGATCAAGAATTGAAGAGTATGACAATTGCCACATGTCCGCATCAATTTTCTAAGTTAAATATAAATAACAAGTAGACATGACCTGCGCATGGAACCGAATGTCACTCGACAATCCAATGTTATATCACAGACCAACAAGACAAATCACTTCATCTTTTGCGGGAATCGCGTCTCTCCGACCTTGAGAAATATAACAGACATAACCACACTTTCTTCTTCCTCGAAACATCTGTCAAATTGAAAACTTGATTTTGGAATATCTAAAATCGAAATGTAAAAACGGATTTGTCGGGATTCAGGAATCATAATATCAAAATCAGACTAAGATTTTTCGATGAAACCATTTGAAAAGAAAATTTCCAACACCAAAGCGTTTTGTCACACCTTAAACTCCTGTAGAAGAACTCGCTTGGAGTAAATGAAAATTTTGGAAAAATGTTATGGAAAACCCGTTTACCTTAATCAGAGAATTTTGTAGTTTCTCATCAAATGAGATTCATTTCAATATAAAATCAAACTATAAATAGACCAACTTTGTTCGATTCCAATCCTAGTGTTTGTGCAATCATATACAATTTTATTAGACATCCCATCGTTTTAATTGAATAATGGAGGTTGTAATGCTTTTCTTCAGTTGCGATTCCTTTATATTATATAAAATGAACATTATGAATGAGTCCACCTAAGTTCGATTCCAATTCTTGTTGTATAATTAAAACATATAATGAGGACTGTCATCATAAAATAGAACCTCAAGGATGACTAAACAATTGATTTGGTTGTAAAAAACTGTTTGGATTATATCCTAAAATGGAACAGATACGAAATTATTCATCAATAAATAGGATGAAAAATTCATTTCAGTTTGTTTACATGTTTATAACCTCTTCAAGCGAGTCCGAAAGCGGCGAGAGTGACGTAATCCTATTCCTGCAATCTGATTGGCACCCCAAAGCACCCCAAACGCCTACTAAAATTCTGATTAGCTCGATTCAGGGTCATATCTGCGTTGACATAGATTTCCTGAGTAAATGACGCGAGTGGTTTATCTGGTTGATCTGTGGTTATATCTCCTATACTCCGTACCCCTCGTTGCAAAGTCGAACGAAACGGTGATAAGGTTATGTTTATTTCGATTTGGAATTTCTCGATATCTTGCATTCAGTTTATTTCCTGAATATTTGCTTGAAAACATAGTCGAAATGGCGAATAGAGCTCTCACAAATTTTGCAGATGCTCGAGAAAACTTAGAAAATCAACGTGAACATATGACAATTGTCATACTCTTCAATTCTTGATCGAGATTCAAGAGTTGACCCCCATGTCTCTAAATCTATGGAAACAATGAGAGGAAAGTGTTTCAATAGGGAAATTCATTTCAAAATCAGTACAAACATTACACTCAAGGTAAGCTTTGACAAGATTACTCAAGTAGCTGTTAGAAGAAAGACAAATATTTTCGAATAAATAGGACTTTCCCATCAAAAAATGAGCCGACATTAATAAAAAATTGATATTTCAGGACAATTAAGTTTTCATTCTAACTACTTGGGAGATTACCACGGAGTGTGTATGCAACTATTACTAACAATCCTCACTACTGATATACAAAAACAGACGTTGATAAATTTTGAGGGGACCATGGTTACAAATTGTCATCCATAATAATTTCAAGCAATATGTTACCTTCCTCAGAAAAATATCCTTTGGTAGTTGACACAATTTGTGTTATCTCACCACGACCTAATTGATTTGTAGCCCAAACTTTGAATTCATAAGACGTATTGGGTTGTAGACCATACACATCAATTTGTCGCTGAAAATTTTGATCAATAATTAAGTATTATGGCTCATAAGACCATCATTTCATAGATAGTATTTTATTACGATAATGAACATGCTTGGTCGAACCAACCTAAGTTAAATGAATCAAATTTCTATTATATGCTTTCTTTTATTTAAAGATTAAATATTCAAATATTATTCATGTGATAAACACAGATTGAAAAAACATAATGAAAAGAAAGATCAAACTGTTGCTTCAAAATAATAAAGGCAACAGCTCAAGAGAGAAGAAGCACAAACCGAGAATCACTTTACTGTTTGCGGGCTTCACTGTCTACCGACCTTGAATCAGGTATTTTCAGCACTTTCAATGCATCCCAAGATGCTCGTAGCATAAGGCTAGGGTCGATTCAAGGTCAGCAGCGTGGACATCAATTGTTTCAGTGAATATCTTAAGTGAAATATCTGGTTCCCATGTGGCAGAACATGAGAAAATCATAGTAAAAGAGTCACAATGACTATGTGCAACAACTTTAATATGAAATGGTAAATTCTGACAAAAACACTCTTCTAAAGCAAACAAATCTAACATAACATTTACTCACAGAATTAGGAGTGATGTGATTCGGTGCTATTGGTATCCACTTATTGTCTGTATCAGCTAATCGAAATTGTGCAGTGAAATTTATAATGGGGTATCCACCCGTACCATTTACTTCCCATACTATAACAGCTAATATGGTACTAGGAACTACTTTCACATTTGCCAAAGCAGGCGGAGGAGCTGAAATATACATAATCTAAGATATTTGTAAGTCAGTGACATGGAATCATTTTTCAAAGCAATTCTGAATTTGGATTCAAATTTTGCATTTATATTGAATACTTTCATCATTTGATATATTAAATAAGTATAAAATTAGAAGTATCTCAGTGAAAACCTCTAGCAAATTGAGAATACCATATATGATTTCTTTCAGTAATTTACACTAGCAATCTAGGAGCCAGAGTCAAGTTTCATGAAACCTCATAAACATCTCAAAGTCAAAAAAGTATCTTCATTCTTCTTAGAAATAATCACCGTAATACAATATACACTTACTTCTAACGGTAACATTAACAAGGGCCTTTTCATCTGACACAACATTTTCTCTAGTGCAAGAATACAAACCACTATCATTTTTATCAACTGTTTTCAAGAGTAAAGAACCATTCGTTAAAACAATAAATCGGGTGAACTGTTGATCCTGTCGTCCTTCTCTCACCCACATCACATCTGCATGGTAATAAGGACATTTCAGAGTTAAATTTTTTCCTCTATCTACATAGTACTGTTTGATTTCTGCACCTACAATACATACTATTCAGTATTGCATTTTTCTGATACAATGTATCACACATTACATTTAATCGATATTAAAAATAGAAGAAGATATAAAATTGGTTCTCGTTCAATATACATAATTCCATATTACCGCATTGATATAAAAATATTTCAACTATCAGTACTGACAATCACAAAGTTAATTGCATATTTATTTATCATTTTATAAACACATAAGTGCATAAACTCACATGCACCTCATCTCTACACACGATTGTCAGTTTGACATTGTCAAATATTTCCCTGTTTGGCGCATCTGCCATACTGAAATGAACTGTGATTGGTCGTTTACATTGCACGCCCACAAAGTTTGTGGAAGAAAACTCATCTTCGCGCATTATTGATCTCGATGTGATTGTAATTTTTTTTATGGAATGGGCATATCATTTGTTGTCTCTGCTATATATTTATATATAAGTTTCTTTCTACTTCGTGGACAGAGAAAATTTGATAAAGTCGATGACTTCGGACCGGATGTGTAGGCAAGGAGGTGTATCATGTATACAGATGATTCAGAAATAGATCGCCTTATTTTAAGGGCAGAAATGGCACAATCTGTGGCAAACACCCCTAATAAGCTGAATTTGCTGTAAAAATATTTCAAAATTTTTAATCCTCGTAGAGATGCAGCCTGTCAAATGGCGGGACATTTTCTTTGCTATTTACCAGTTGTTTAAGGATTAGTTATAAGTATCAAAAAACAACAAAATCTGAATGGTTTTAGATGAAGGCGAGGAGGTCACATGTTTATTCGACTATTGGTTTCTGAGAATAAAGGAAATCAATAAAAATTCCTAGAGGAAACAACTTTACAGAACCAAATTGCCTTATTTCTTGCCAAAAGATTCTGCGTCTGAAATTTGGCAAAATCGTCCTGTATATCGTATGATTGCAGGAGCTGAAGACAAGAAACATGCTGGACTTCGTATTGTGGGGAGATCGGAGATATGGAGATTTTATTTATTGCAGAGGCATCTCGTGTTGATGAAACCAAAAAGTTCTTTTTCCTGCATAGATTACAGTGACTCTATACAAGATGTGTATGTACACAAGTCACTGTATAGCATAGATTATGTGTCTATATCTTCTAGGAAAAGACAACGCAGTCACTTTAAACCACTACCCTATATCGTCTATACTGTACCATATATCATTGTTAAATGATACCATCGTCTTGTACACAGTCACTTTACAAAAGTCCACATTTATTGATAAAGACCATTGTTTCCTCTTAAACAATGGTAGCAGTATATTTGTTATATGATGGGCAGTTTTGATGGTATATTGATACCTTTTGGTTTCGAATGATAGAAAAGAGGTTTCTTATAAAGCCTACAACCTTTTATTCAATGAAATCGATGATATAGAGGTTCTTTACCCTTGGATGACTGGCATTAAGGAACCTACTTCAGAAGGTTCATATCAAAGATTAAGCGCTTCCTTTAATCCAGCCGATATCAAAGCCGTCTTTAGAGACGCCTGCTGTGCCGATATATGAACGCGGCTCGGGGTATGTACAGTCATATGTCATATGTAGGTTTACATTGGATAGAAAAAAAATATCGTATAATTGGATTCGCGATCTATGAATTCAATTATTAAAAAAATATTCGAAAATTACAGACTTTTCTTGTGAATATTCCCGTAGAGTGCATTTGGACGGAGTGATATCCGTTCGCAGGCACTGCTGGTGGATCAATACCAGGTCGTCGGGACGCTCCGAATGACGTCGAGGCGTCTAACTTAATCAGAAACTGAACACACGTACGGGCCTACGTGCGGCGAGGACGAACGGTCCGACTGCTATTTTTCCATAACAGTGGTACTTAAGTACCACCAGTACACTCGGCGTTTAATTCTTTTTTTTAACTGCGGAAAAAGTGGAACACTCTGATTTTTCATCTGAAGCAGCAGATACCAAATCATCCATATGTGAGAGATTGTGTTGGAGAGAAAATTTCGGGAATAAACTTCTTGAGATTGTAAGTTCATTTTGAATAATTCAGAGATCTCAGCGTATTCAGTTACCTTTAACATCACCTGATATTTATTCATTTTTCTAACGTATACTTTTTGTCCATTCAAGAAATGAACAAGTTTTACATATCTATATCTAATCTAATTAGAGACTCCGTATATAGCAAACTAAATATGAGTTTTCTTTGAGTTCAACAATCCTCACCAAACATTTAGTACCTTTATAATTGTATGAATTATACATGGCATACCATACCATTCATTCAAAGACATAATATATATATTAGGTATCCCAATATTACTGATAGGAACTCTATGATAATTAATATTCATCAGGAATGGTCTTTAATTCTACGTCAAAGCGGGGTATACTCTGTCGAATTAGAATTATTTTCTATCAAAATAACATATATCCACATACAAGGACGAATATCTGTCCAAAAATCAACAAATATTCCACCTTGATCAAATACAGAAGAAATAAATATAATAATATGGTGCGATAAACATAATATATTTTCCACAAATCGCTAGGAAATATTGACAATCCAGACGAAATTTCTCAGAGAAAAAGTCAAGATTTTCCAACTGTTAGGAAATATTCATTTCCTTACTTTAAGGAAATGATTTTTCCATACAGTTTTTAGTATCCTACATAAATGATTGAAAACACTTCGTTTAAAGAGTAATTAAATTTATATTTTGCGGGGGTTAACTTCAACATCGAATAATTTGCCCATAATAAAGGTCAAAGAAGTATGCTTTTACAACATTTTTCGAGAATGAACTCGTGTTCATTACTCTTGCGATAGCCCATAAACTGTTTATATACCTATTGGTACTTTTCTTTTGATTTCTTTGGCAATAATTCTAATGAAGCAGTATTCACTGCCTCAACTTCAACGTTAAAACCACGTTTCCATAGTAACGCTACCAATTCATTACGAATTCAAAGGACCATTTATTTATGAATAAAATAATTCGCGATTTCTTCGAAATTAATTGATATCTGTCCAATTTTTAACAATTTGCGGCAAAAGATTATGTTTACCTCGTAGGAGAATGAGCCATATTTCTGGACTCTGTGTTGCTAAAGTCTCGGCTTGCGCCTCCTTTAGCAATATTCACCGTCGTCCAGGAACGTTAAGCTTTTCCTAGCCTAAACAATTTAATAACTTATTCGATATTTTGTTGAATTATATCTCTTTTCAATTTCGATCTATACCATATTTTCTGTTATCTGGGGTGCTCTATACCTAATTCCACTAAAACTTATTCGAATAATATATAATAATATCTGAATAATGAACTGAAGTAATCAGTCATCAATCTATGAATGTATCTTCATTACCTGAATATATAATAGATGAGTCAGTGCAATCGAAACATTTTACAAAATATTTTCTGGCATATTTCTCATCCTCGCAATGCGTAATTCATAAAACACATACCATAGGAATGCTTTCGAAACATATTCAATTATCTTCTTCTCTAATATCTCGCTCACATAGTTACTATTTGAAATATAACATCGATTCGGTTAATATTTTTTAATAATCTTTCTTTCTTCATGATATTTTCGAATCTTTTCGAATGGAAACAAGCATAGGTTATCAGAGTGAAGAGTTGAAAATAGCCGAGAAAAATATTTAGAAATGAAAGCGTTGATATTGTAACTATTTTATTTATCTGACTTCTAAAATAGCTTTATCTATAATCAAAGGGAACGATTTAATCCGGGCGATTAGTCAAGCAGATACATTTTGCAGAGCAAATACATGATTCATGAGTTAATCTAATTTTAGGCGCTTGGGGTCACAAGTGAAGAACTGGCGTCGATGAAAACTTCATTTATTTCACTTCATCTTTGTTCGGATGGATAAAAGTATATACAGATTTTCCGACTTTGAAATGAAAATGTGGAAAATCGCTCGGACTCGTCAAACCCCTCTAACGGGGGTGAGCACAACCCCTTGATTTTGAATAGGAATGGGTGGTGTTGCGATAATTTTTTTTAAAGATCGTATCGATTACTATCTGACCCTGGAATTTCGCTTCAAAATATCCATCCATAATGAAATAACAGCGAAAATAGTGAAAGAGAAATAAATTAACCGGTCCGAACGATATTTCATATTTTCATTTTAAAGCTTGAAAATCGGGGTGTTAAAGTTTTCGTTGGACCATACTATACTATAATAATATGAAGTAGAGGTATTAAGAAAAGCATAGGTTTTGCAGGTATAGGAATAGTGAGAAAGCTGAATTATTCTTCGTCGTGCCCATGAGTAAGCACGAGCCTCAATACGATCTGATTTAAATTTCTGAAATAGTTGTAAAAGACCGAAGCGCAACTTCATGCAAAGTTCGTCTGATTATCACTATAACACAATAATGCTACTAAACACCTAATTTTGGTACTGTAGGAGGAAGAAGTACTTTTTTCCTTTGAGGATATCTTTGAATATATAAGAATAAAGTACAAGCATATTTATACAATTGTACAAGTGAAAGTTTTTTTTTCGAAAAAGGAGTAGTTCTGTATTCAAAGGATGATATCATCATTGTTTAAGGATTAAACAACGGTATCACCAATAATTGTTCACCACACACCACCATTATTTAAGGAACTTAAACAATACCATTATTCTGATGATGTCCGTTTAAAACAATAATGCATCATACCATTGCATAAAGAACATCATTTCATAGGAGGAAGTAGGACCCCCATGGTTCATACAATGATCTCACGTCAGATCCGTCCTTTGATCTTTAATGTTTGAATAAAGACTTTATTCAAAAGGTCGGTTGCGACTCGTGTCGGGCGCTTAAAAATAGCAGTCATTAGGTAAACTTAGGTGTTCTTGTCTCTGAATAAAGTTGTTCTTTATTCAAAGGTTCTCGTAGATAGAGGAGGTGCAACTAGCCGTAGAGGCCGTAGATAGAGGAAAGAGCATTAAATAAACATAACCTGTTAAATTGATAATTGATTTATGTCAAATATGTATTCTGTGCTGTGGACACAGAATAGAGAAGTATACTTCTCTATTCTGTGCTGTGGATATGACATATCTCAAAATAAAAATACAAACAGGAAAATGTTTTCGATATAAGTAGGAAAACTTGATTTTAGAACAGTATATCTTGTCCACGTTTCAGGTTTAGGTTTCAGAACTTCCTTTATTGCCAGTCTAAGCATATTGAGAAGCTTTAATTCCATGAATATTAAATGAAGCAGTTAGAACCTTTCGTTTTATAAATCATTTATATACCACAAAATTCTGAAAACAAATCAATACTTGCCATCAGGAAACGAAATTTCCTTAAGCTATTTGTAGCTGATGAGAGTAAGTATCTATATCAAATATTAGTTCATATTTATTTGCAGGAAGTGTAGATATTTTAATTCACATATCGCTATTATACCTGCCTTCTAATCAATAATCTTATAATATTATTAGATCATTGCTCCTAATATAACTTGCGATTTTACCTTGACAGACAGTTGGTTCCTTAGATTATGTATCCCCGATTAGGGATATATAATCTAAAGTAGGCTCTGATTGCTGATAAGTGGAATTTTGGAAACAAAAATAAATTTTCTTACTGAATGATGGTTTCCTACCGTCATCACAGATTACAGAATATACTATAGGTCCCTTCGTTTGCATAGAAAGTGTAGCACTCAGTGAGGATACTCTATAGTATATCTGCACGGAGTGCAGGAAACTGCTACACTTTCTATGCAAACGAAAGGATCTTATAAAAATCAGTTTTTATGGCAGGAAGTGACAAATAGATTTCACTTTTATTTTGTCTTTCATGACATCTTTATCAGAAAAGAACGGAAAAGAAATATATTAAACTAGGATTTACTATAAGAAATGACATGATGTAAAAATGTAAACAGGCAATGCAGTTATGATACTGTTTTAATGATGAACAACAGCCAAGGACCCAGGGAAAGTAGCACTGCATAGAAAATGTATTATGTTAATGGTAATACTATTTTCGTTTAACTTGTTATTTTATCTTCGGTATGTTTCATGACTAAATGCAGGGCTGGTGTTTCAAGCTAGGGCATTGCCGTGATGGGATGAAAGTAAGGCCTATCTATAAAAACCCAAATATCTTTATCTAAGTTTCTATTCATGAAAAAGAATATTTCACTGAAACAAATTCATCCCAGATAGGTGTACGGGGTGAGAATTCTCAAGTTCCTCTTTTGTTCATAAAACATGAAAGCTTTGATAGCACTTCTGAATGATTGCCAAACTAGTACCTTAAAAATTATCAGGAAGTTTTTTTTGGCAGATTTACTGCAGTTATTTTCAATCAAAAAAAAAGAAACAGTTTATGCATATGTCCTCAAAATGAATATAATTTGTTTCAGAGCAATGAAAACTAACTGGGAACCGTCCATAATTTAGGAAGAAGAGAAAGTCCTCGTCAGTCATGCTCATCAAGGAATATCGTATTCCTCTACCACTAACTGTAGAGGAATACCGTATTGCACAGTTATATATGATAGCTGTAAGTATGCAAATACTAATAAATGTGAAATTTCGTAAAAGAAAATAATTTCGGAAAATCTCACATGGGTGCATGCTTCACAAATTACTTTGGATAAATCAGAAATCAGGATAGTATTAGGTATGAATGGACTAACATGAGCATCGAAGCTCCTAACTGCACGTCAGTGCCTCTGTAGAATTTGATTCATTATAACCAGACTGTATGTGTTTACAAAATATCCTTTTTTTTACAGAAAAAAAGTAGACAAGAAAGTAGTGGAGCTGGAAGTGGGGTTGAGATTTTAGTCAACGAACCCTACAATGATGGGCCTGGCGGACAGGGACAATATACTCATAAAATTTATCATGTAGGAAGTCACTTACCAGGTACTCATTTTATATTCATTCATGTTTCATATCCAACATACCAATTTTCATTTTCAAGTTTTATATTAGGCAGTTTTTATAATCTATTTCCATAAGTAGACGGTTCATTGAATATCAATATTTTTAGATTTTCAAGAGAGTTTATTATTATTGTCTATGAGGCGCTGTTTGGGACAAAATTGCGTTTTCAAATATATATATTTTTGAGCCATTATATTTATTAGTTGCAGCAATATATTCATTTTGTGTGCTGATATATCCATTTTTCGGTTGGATATATTTATTACACAATATATTTATGAGTTGGGTGTTGCAAATATACAAATTTGTGGTGTCCAATATATTTATTAATTCGTCCTATTCCAAGTTGTCACGAGAGTTCACTACGTTCCGAGCATATGGCAACATGGCATAGCCATTAGTACAACATATCACGTAGTTACCTTCTTAATGTGTAGTACCTATACTGGCTGATAGATGGCTTATTAATTGTCGATATTGAAAGCAGAAAACTAACTTTTTTGTAGTATGTTGTGTATAATGAGATGAGTAACAATCAATGATCATTCCATACCTATTTACATAGAACTCTATATTATTACCTGGAAAGGACCCGACCCTTCTTCAACTAAGCTTAAAGCGTAACAACTCAAATTTGGTTTTACTTGGAAAATCAGGTAGTTTGGGTATTACGTCGTTTAGAAAGTGCAATATTTTTGAAAATGAATATCTATTTTTCTCTGATATGCCATTACTTTCCCTGCCTTCACCGCGTGTGGTTCAAAAAGTGAAGAATTATGTTGGTGTGAGCTGTGCATTGACGATAGACGATAGTTTCATCATTATTACAATAAATTTAAATAATAGGAACATAGGAAAATAATTCTCGAAAAGCACTGACTTGAAGTCAGGAAAATTTAAGCGCTGGTTAAAATTCATTGCCAATGCGAAATTTGACATACTTTTTTCCGATATTGTTGGAAATGTGTGTCGAATCGAGCTGAGATTTCGAACATTGCTGTTCAGATTCGACTCCAAGGTCTGCGCAAAGTTTCATTGAAGTCTCATTGATAGTTTCCGAAAAATATATTTTTTTAACGATTCTTCATGCAATCAGTTAGCAAGTTTCAATCTGATCGCATCAGTACTTCTTGAGATATAGAGGAAATAAAATAATATATTTGAAATGGATATAACTCCGAAATTGTTAGGTAAATTTTGCCCATTAACGAACTTATTTTGAATTTTTTAAGTCGCTATAGCTTTTCTCGGTAGTAAGTTATCGTGGCAACGGGCGGCTGAATAGAATTCAATTTGACATTGAACTCTTCATCAGTGAGTCCAACCTGGTCGCTTGGAACCATTTTCGGCAAAAAAACGCAAATTTACGGAGGATGATAACGCGCTGTTCCCCAGAAAAACCGCTCACTAAGTTGAAATTCCACTTGAACATGTGCGATCTTCTTCAATCCTGCCTTCTTCACGAATTAGTCGAAAAAAATTCAGGCTCTCCTAATTTGAAATGAAAAATTGAAAAGATTTAGAATAAATGCGACAGAGTTCCCTTTACTGCAATGAGGAAGAAAGAGATAGATACCCGTCGACTTCGCGGGTTGCATAAGCAACGAATTGGCTTCACTTGTCGCTCAAAACGGGTCCCTTCCAGGTATATAATATAGAGTTCATTGCCTATTTATAATAACATAACCAAAGATGAGTTTCTTCGTTATCTATCTTGAGATAAGTAGATATTATTATATTAAGAAATATTACTAGCAGTTGGTTTGTGTTTTAATACTAGAGTACAATTTAGTTCATTTGGTTGATAGTTTTCTACGGCAAGAAATGTGAAGTTACGATTTTTTCAATGGTAATTCACGAAGTGAAATTTTACACAGTGCTTTGGCCAATTGATGTACATTCATTCATAATCCTTAATTAACACTTCTTGCAGTAGCACAAACCAAAGAGTTAACTTGAACTTGTTATTGTTTGTATTCGTATTCAAACGTTTTAATGGCTGCATTTTCATTTTCATCGAACTGTTTAATCGGTGTATCTCCCTCTCTTTTCTATTACGCTCTCCACCATAGAAGAGAGAGATGGGGGTTAATCAATTTATCAATTCGATGCAAATAAAAACGCACCTTTGTGATCTGCTACAACTATATGGTTATGTTATCTGTATCGTGGTCTTTCTCTGAATAATGAAAAAGAGGTCTTGTAATGCTATTATTTTGGAACTTGGAACCATGGAGGTAGAACTCTGTAAGTTAGATAACTTCCCCAACCATTGCTTACTGTGAGCGGCTAATTTACAAATAACTACGCCATGTTGCCAAAAGCTCAGAACTGTACCAAACGCTGCCGGCGCGACCTCTCTTGACGACTTGGGATAGGTCGAATTAATAAATATATTGGTTACCACGAATTTGTATATTTGTAACACCCAACTCATAAATTTATTGTGTTTCGTAAAAATAAATATATCAGCATACAAAATAAATATATTGCTGCAACTAATAAACATATTGGCTCAAAAATACATATAATTGAAAACACACTTTTGTTCCAAACGGCGCCTCATAATTTTCGGCCTAAATTATACAATATGCTCCCATCCACCTCAAACAAATAAAGAATAAATTCAAATTTAAGATGGAGATTAACAAAAACTCATAATGGAAAAATCAAATTATGGCTGAGTGGAGACCGATAAGTGGTTAATATTTTCCTATGAATTCGCTCTACGTCGCATTCGTGCCGACTTTGCTGTTGATTTAGCTCATGATTTACATCAATTCGCTGTACATTTATGGTTTTTATTTCAGTCCTTCCTAAGAGGGGGGGACCCATAACACAAGCATCCTGTTGCTTAGATATGTTTTCCCTTGGCGAGGGAAAATTTTCTTTAAGGAAAATTTTGGTTATGTTTGTATGTACATAGCCATGAATGTAAAAATATTTTATTTTATCCCAGTGGTATTGGAACACCCAGATGAAGCACATCTGGAATATCATTTTGTATCGAAAACTGATTTGAGACAGATTACAATAGAGTTAAATTCATCTCTCATCATATTTGATGGAGTCAACAACTTGGGTGCATTATTATTTTTTATTTCAGGGTGGTTGAAAGGTATATTACCCAAAACTGCTCTGATGGTGGAAGAAGAAGCGTGGAATGCATATCCATATACGAAAACAAGATATACGTGTCCGTTTGTAGAAAAGTTTTTCTTAGAAATAGAAACATATTATTTTCCAGATAATGGACATCAAGATAATGTTTTCAAATTGAATGGAGCTGAAGTTCGGAATAGAATTATAGGTGAGGATGACGCCATGATTATTTCAATAATTCAGTGAATTTATGTCTTTCTTATCTATCTGGATAATACAGAAAACATACATTTCATCTGAAAGCTCAATCAATTTTTTTTTCTAATACAATACACTATAAAAGTTTGGAGCTGAATGTTGTCAATTTTCAGATACGATAGATGTTGTGAAGGATCAATTATATGGTGCTGATTATGTTAAGGAGGAAGATCCAAGCTATTTTATTTCAGAAAAAACTGGTAGGGGCCCTTTGCATGATAATTGGTTGGACGAATACTGGAAAGAGGTACTTCTTAGTTGAATATTTTATTATTGAAGAATCCTGCGTCTCAAATATTCATGTATAACATTCAAAGATCTTGCAACATATATACAGGGTGTTTCATTAGTAAGTGGACATACGGTAACCTGAGCTAGAGCTACTCTAGGCGAGTTCAAAAAACCTATATATGATAGGTCTAATCAATTCCATAACCGAGATACAGGGTGCTTCATGTTTTCACTGATAATTTTAATTTCTCATAACTTTTGAACCACCCAGTATATTCGGTTGATATTTGGAACACATGATTGAGTTCTACAGGTCGATCGATTCATATTTAAATTAATAATTAATAAATTAATTAAATTTAAATTTTGGGATTTGATTGAGATACTCGAAAAAAGCACAAAATTTTCAATGGGGTTCAGTAGTTTCCATCGTCCCGCACTTTGTTTTACTCATAGAAAACTTCAGGGAAAGATTCAATTGAATATTTGAATTCCAATAAATTCTTAGAAAATAAGTTCATTTTAATTAAATTGAGAATTTTTTTCTTGAAATGATTGAATATTTGTATTTTTCGATATTCTGATATAATTCCAAAAAAACTAAAAATTTAAATTTTGAGAAATTTATTTGTATTGTATCGCACAAGGGATTTTTCGAGTAGACTGCGACAATTTCTGTGATATAAATTTTGGCCCGCTAGATCGCCAGATTTCAATCCGGTCGATTATTTCATTTGGGGAGTTTTGAAATGTTTTGTGTATTCATCTGAAATAGGAAGTGAAGAGATCCTCATGCAATGTATCGAAGCCGCCTGCAATAAAATACGCAGTAGTCCAGACATGATCAAAAAAGCTATCAGGCATATTTTGAAAAGGGCAAGAATGTGCATTCAGCAAAATGGTGGTACTTTCGAGCACCTTCTGTGATTCACGTTGATTTTTATGTTTCTTTTTTTTTTTTATTTATCGTTGTTAATTTCAAATAAATTTTTCACAATCATAAATGTCTTTCCGGAAATAACTTGGAATAATCCTCAGAATGTAAGAAAGTATGAATGTGCAATCAGTGGAGCAAAAAAAATGTAATTTGATCCCAATGCAAGACCTTTTTGAGAATTTGTTGGAATTCGAATATTCAATTAAATCTTTCCCTGAAGTTTTCTATGAGCAAAATGACGTGCGGGACGATGGATCTACTGAACCCCACTGAAAATTTTCTGCTCTTTTCGAATATCTCAATCAAATCCCAAAATTTCAATATACAGGGTGTTGCATCTCAGCTTGCAACAACTCCAATATTTTTCAGATACGGACCTGGAAGTTTTTGGGAATTTGAATGTAAATCGATTGACCTGTGAAAGTTAATCATACGCTCCAAATATCAACTGAATATTTCCCAATTTAATTACAATGAACTGATATTCTAAGAATTTATTGGAATTCAAATATTCAATTGAATTTTTCCCTGGAGTTTTTTATGAGCAAAATAACTTGCGGGACGATGGAATCTACTGAACCCCATTGAAAATTTTCTGCTCTTTTCGAATATCTCAATCAAATCCCAAAATTTAAATTTAATTAATTTATTAATTATTAATTTAAATATGAATCGATCGACCTGTAGAACTCAATCATATGTTCCAAATATCAACCGAATCTACTGGGTGGTTCAAAAGTTATGAGAAATTAAAATTATCAGTGAAAACATGGACCACCCTGTATCTCGGTTATGGAATTGATCAGACCTATCATATATAGGTTTTTTGGACTCGCCTAGGGTAGCTCTAGCTTAGGTTACCGTATGTTCATTTACCAATGAAACACCCTGTATACAGGGCCATTCAAAAATATCTATGGTTTTTTGGTTCTTAATGAGGTGTAAGATTAATCTTGTGAAAAACTATATTTTAATAATTTTGAAGAAAATTCAACATTCTTCAACAAATTAATTAGCAACAACCAACCAGAAAATATCAAACAATTAATAATTAAAATTTCTGTATATTCAGTAATATCAATGTGAACCTTGACTAACTAGATTTCGTTTCAAATTTAAATTTTTTATTTGATAAGCTTTCTCAATTAACTGAATTAGACATTTCATACAAAGTTATGGAATGTTTAGTGAAGAATCACTTCTTATTGTTAAGTTTTTTGTAAGAATATCTTTTCATATTGTGGTATTGTTCACCTTTTAGGTTCAAGGCAAACCGCAGCCATTACCCAACGGAAAATCTCTGATGTGTGCCTATAAATTGTGTAGAGTTGAATTTAGATATTGGGGAATGCAGACAAAAATAGAAAAATTCATACACGATGTTGGTATGTTAGGTTTCAAAAAATATCTCTGTTTCTTTATGACAGTTACATGCTTTCAGCATTAAGAAAAACAATGCTTAGGGCACATCGACAAGCGTGGGCCTGGCAAGATGAATGGCACGGTTTATCTATGGACGATATAAGGGAGATCGAAAGACAAACACAACTTGCCTTGAAGAGAAAAATGGGTCAGAACGATGAGGAAGACGATTTTGGTGAGTAAATATTATGTAATATTAGTTAGTTATTTTGCCAAGTTCTATTTATTTATTTCTTAGTAATTAATTGTTATTACCTAAATAACTCGGGAAATACGGATACGATTATGATGAAACTTGTTTACAAGTTAAATAATGCTGACACACAAATTTATTGCTGAAGCAGCCATCTTTTTACGTACTGACCTCGCCAAATGCCTCCTGATGGAAAGATTTGGCGATCTTCTTCTCATGTTTGCGTATGGTACTCGTCAAATTCTGCGTAGACCTGTCAGTTTTCCATCAGGCACTGGATTTTAATTTGATCCAGTCTGTATTTTCGAAAATAAAAATAAAATTTCCAGTGGATATACAGGGTGTTTCACCATAAACTGGAAAAACATATCGTCGTTGAGCTACAACGATATAAAGCTGTGTAGATGACATTGGGAAAATCATTTTTGCCTCATAAATACCCCGTTTTCGGAACATTAACTGTGTGTTTAATGTCAACCTTGAGCAATATTTTGATGTGTGTGATGAGTTATATGTGACCTCTGAAAAATGGTTTTTAGTCAGATCTCAGTATTTTTTGGTGATCAATTCAATTGTTTTTTACATGTAGCGGCGGTAGCTCAGTGGTTAGAGCGCAAGCCCCATGATCGTAAGGTCTGGGGTTCAAGCCCTTGGCCGGGAAATAACTTTTCCGGTTTTTAGGGGACCGTCCAACCATTCGCTGTTGGGTAAACAATTAACAGTGCTGTTCCTAACGTGGCGCAAGGAATTAGTAACAAAGCCTACACAGAACACACCCGGTATCCTAACTCGCACAAGCTTTAAGCTTCTGAGGAGTTTCGTTGAAACCTAGGATATTCAAAAAAAATACAAATACAAAAAAAATGTCGATAGTGGAAAAAAATCACTCAAAATTGTTGCAATCTTTCAAGGTTGATCTATTCTTCATTCTGAGCACTGGTGTGAAAACAAAATAAAAAAATAATCATTGGTTTCCATTTCGTAGCCTTTCAATGATTCTGCTCGGAGTTCTTACATAGTTTTATTTGAAATACTGGAATTTAAGACGACTATACGAGATTAGATCGAACTGAAATCCAGTACTTGATTGAAAAATGATAGCTTGTAGGTTCATCCAGAATTTCCTGAGGATAGTATGATAGTATGATAAAAAGATCGCAGAATATTGAATAGTGCATATATTTCATCAAATTATTGTAATGTCAGTATTTTCAAACTGACTTCACATCAGTGCTTTTCTAGAATTTTTTGCTGTGAATCCCTTGACAAACATCATCAAATTGCAGCCAGATATTCAATAAATACTTTTTAGATGCTCGGTAAACTTCTTCAAACTTATTTTCAATATTGCAGATGAAGACGACAATCTAAACAATAGCACACAAAAAGAAGATCCCGGTAAAACGTTAGCAGCAACATTTGGTAGTATCGAGGTTAATGAAGACAGCCCCCTTCTTCCGAAAAAAACCGAAATTCCAGTTATTCACACTGGAAGCTCTGATGGTGAACTCAGTAATGATGAAGATCATCACCCCAATAAGCTGCCTCTGAAGTGAGAATTTATTCTGACGGATTTTTGTCACTAATCAAAAAAATCAACATTTTCAGAAGAGATGAAAAATGGCAATGCTCAAGAAGTTTACACTCCCCAAGTTCCTCATCAATCAAGAGCTTTGATTTACAAGTTGCTAACTGGAGAATTGAAAGTTTGGGAAGAGATTCAGAATCGCCTTCCGATGAAGAGTTTTTTGATTGCGAGGGTAGTAAGTACAGTATAAGCCTCTTGCAGTGTTAATTTATTCTTTCACACCATAAATTCTACTGAGAAAATTATATCTACTGATGAAATAAACATACACTTTTCGTATTCAAGTCAAATTAATTTGCTTCATTAGAGTGATCATAACGTAGATCCTAGTTATATTTTCAGGTGTTTCAGATTCAACTTTGTTAGCAAAATGGAGTTCCTTGGAAATAATAACTGCAGATAATGATAATACTTCTCCTCCTGTAGTTGTCGAAAATAACGGTATAATTCAATGAGAGTTGTGTTTAAGATTTTCCTTGAAAGTTTACTTTTATTTTACAGACGATAGCATATTTTCCCAATCGTATCTGCAGAGGGTTGCCAGTGAAAGAGGATCTAGAAGGATAATGCAGAGAAACAAAGTAAATTCTCTAGATGCCAGTTTTTCAGATTCACCCAGTGCATCCCCTGCACATTTTTCCTGTAACACGACAGTTTTATTGTTAGTTATGCATGCTGGCAGTGTTTTAGGTGAGAATTTTCACAACAATAATTTTATTTTTTTACAATAATGGTACATTACGGGAAATTTGTCTGTATGTTTTAAAAGAAACTCAGCGTTTTCTCTGCTTTTCTCAATATTTCGTCAATCAATGGGGGTTTTTTCCTTTAAACGAAAATGCAGTTATTTTCATGAAAAACCTTCTGAACATCACATTTCAAACATATAATTTCAATATTATTATTTAAAAAAATGTTTGATCACCTAAAACTGAAAAATAAAAATGGGGATTTGCATTTAAAGGGATTTGTTATGAGTGCACGATATGGCAACGTCCAATTCAGCTTTCTCGGAAAGAAAAGGACGTCAAATGTGTTACTTTGCTTAGGAAAACGGAGATAGCTATATTTCGATTTGGTTAGAGTAGAAGTCAACGACCAAGGAATAGAAAAAGAAGATCACAGACTGTCATATTACTGACAAATCGCAAACGGAAATTGTTTGGTTGTATTGACAAAGAACACGTGTATACCACAGAATAGGAATGAATATTTCGTTATTCTATAGCAAAAAAAGCAATTCTACTAAACAATGTTGTCACTTCGTGCATGCATGACAAATCCCAAACCCCAATTCTGACACCTGATTTTGAATACTTTCGGAATGTTATTTGGGAAAATGATGAATCAAACCCATAATAATTATGTTCAAATTTGCATTTGCAGTAATAACCCAAATTCAGGAAAAAACCCCATTGTTGACATCACGAGGGGACATGAACAGAATTAGTTTACAGTCAGCCTAACGGCCGACTGCGTAAACACAATAACTTCCGAAAGAAACAACTTAGAAACTCGATATTTGTAGAGAAGGTTTGGACCTTAATTACGAAGGCCGAATTCGTGAATGGGTAAAATCCATCCAATAATTTCGTAGATATAACCAATAAAAATTGTATTTTTCCAATATTTCCAAAAATACAGATCAGATCGAATTGAAATCCAGTACTTCATCGAAAATAACAGTTCGAAGTTTCATACAGAATTTAATGACGATGATATGATAAGAAAATCATAGAATTTTTTTTTTTCAAATTGTTCTAATGACACAATTCTCACGAAATTTCGCATGAAGTTGTCTTTCAGCATTTCAAAACTAGCTGTGAAGTTTTATCAGGACTGAATCAGTATTTCTCGAGATATACCGAAAAAATCAACGATATCGAGAAGAAAACGTCGAAATTTGACATATTTTTTCCCGATATCTCCAAAACTTCTGATCGTATCGAACTGAAATTTGGTACACTGCTGTGAAATATGAAGCTCGAAGTGTGAGGGGAATTTTTTTCTGGATATGATGACTGGTTTCCGGAAAAAAATTTTTTTGGAAAAAATTTTTTTTTTAAATTTACTGACAATATGATCTTGACGAAATTTGGCTCAAAGTTGCGCGTCGTTATACTCCACCCAACTGCCAAGTTTGAATCTAATCTCTCAAGTAGCTTCTGTAATAAAAAATAAATAACTTCAAAACTTCAAGTGCCTATAACTCTGAAACTATTCGACCGATTTGGCCCATTAACGAACTTAACCGCGGCATTCTGATGCGCAACCTATCCTGAAAGTTTCAAGTAGCTAGCTTGCTTCTGTCGACAGTTATCGTGTCTATGGCCGGACGGCCGGCCGGACAGAATCGATTTTGACACCGGATTCGTCATGAGTGAGTCCAGCCTAGTCGACTATTGAGACCATTTTCGGCTCAATCGTCCAAAATTACAGACATTTGGACAAAACGATAGCACGCTGTTCCCCTAGAACATGCGCGCAAAAACATAGATAAGATGTTTCGAAAACGCAGTTTATTGAAACATTTCACTTACGTTTTTTGGATTTCATGTTATGTCTGAGGAGAAGCTCTAATACTCTTTGTGTCTCTTGATGATGTCAACAATTGATTGACGAAATATTCAGAAAAGCAAAGAAATTACTCATATTTAATGGTTTCGGTCTTTACTGGATGGAAATTCATTTTTCAATGAGTAGTTTATCAATTTAATTTCCATAAAATTCTTGTTTCACCACACTGTGGCTTAATCATGTTCTACATTTGGACTGATACTGTGCATTGTCCATTGAATTAATTCACTACTCATTGAAAACGCTTAGTTTCTTTTAAACCATACAGAACACTCTCCCGAAATCAAGCACTATTGTGATTAAGTCTAATATCACATTTTCTTATATGTTTTCATTCACTTCTTTGCCCCATTCAATTATCATCTTCAAAATCGGTGTTTCATGCTGTTCATTGGGTTATACGTACCTGTAACTTAGGACAGGAATAACTCAGAAATTTCCAGAGTAGAATCAAGTCGTGAATAAAAATGGAACAACGAGCATGCAAAAGTTCTTGAAAAATTGCAGTAAATTATATTTATGCGCATGTTTACGAAATAAGCAGTCAATAATTCTGCTGAAAATAATGTAATTTTGGAATTATTATGAGTTGATTGGTTTGGTTTAGTCAAGGATTTCGGATTGTAAGGAGGAAGCGTTCATCCATAACAAACTACTCTCTAATCCACTTACACTTTATGCGTCTAACGCACGTTTCGGAACCCAAGACAAGACAAAACAAGACATCTCGTTACTATCGTTTGAGTAACGATATGTCTTTGACAAAGGAAACTCGGTTTCCGAAACGTGCGTTAGACGCAGAAAGTTTAAGTGGATTAGAGAGTAGTTACACACACAAATAGTTATTTGCGTTCATCGATGCTTACCAGAATTCAACGAATACAAACATTCACAGGTCTGTTTTCCTTAAATTGAAAGGCACGAATGGACAGAAGATCATGAGTGTTGATTAAATCATATAGATGCATTATTTTGCATTTCAACATCATACAGCACAAATGAAATACAAACGAAATTTCTATTTTAGACGCTAATGTAGATATAACAGCAAAGAAATCGGATGCAACAACATTCAGAGGAGCTTTGGAATCGGTGATGCGTCAGCATTATCCTTCACTAATCGGCCACATAGCAATACGCCTTGTATCATGTCCATCAATTTGTACAGAGAGTTTAGCAATAGTTTCTAGGTAAGACTGTCGAAATACACACATCCCCAATGTCTAGGGATATTCCTTATTTCTTACTACATGAAATGTTCATAGTTATCCAGAACCCTCAGATTAATATGCTATGGAGCATATACCAGATTATCGTTAATACAACTCTAAAGCATCTGTTTTGTGCACTTTTTTGCTAATCTTTGTTTATGAAAGCAAACGAGCGTTCTCGACCACATTTCATTCAATATTTTCCTGTGAAAGGATGAATTGCCAATCTGTTTCAGTCCCCAGCAAATCATTGCTGTGTTTGTTCGTAAACATACAGGGACGACATATATATTCTTTTGAGATGAGCAGTACAATATTAGCAGAGGAAATGTAAACGGGATACCATACATTTTAACATATGATACAAGAGCACAGATAAAAACCTCAGGAAAAACTCTGTCTCCCCATATCAGTGTAATGAAATTGTTGTTTGTTGTTGAAGGGCTTCTTTTCCATCGACAAAATTTCTCCTTTCCTATGCGCTGCAGGTTGAAATCTTGGAATAACACCTGAAAACATAAAAGAAGACGAAAAAACCAATATGAACTAGTAAATGATTTAGTACTCATTAAATTAATTTGAAGTTCACGATCCATCTCAAAAAAGAAATCAGACACCGAATTGCCTCGAAACCATCGTCAAGTTTATATATTGGACAACTATTAACTAAATGTTCCATTGTTTCTCCTTCTTCGCACTCGCACCTTGGATTTTCGACCTAATTCCATTTGAAGAGGAATCTATTACAGCGACCATGATCGGTTCTAAGTCGATTGATTCAAAATGCACCAAATTTTACTCTTAGACAGAGGTATGCAACAGAATAAAGTTGGAGCAGAAATGAGCTCCAGCCAAAGTGTAATATCGCGTCTAAATACACGTTTTCGTGAAGAAGGAGATGTTGTGGAGAGACAGGAAGGTTATATGTTGGTGAGATACTGGAGCCAGTTGTCATTCCAAATGCTGCAGCTGTAGGGCCAAACTTTTTGTACTTGAATGACGATGCTACGCCACATACATCAAGAATTTTCACGAACTTTTTGGAGCACAGTAATATCGATGTCTTGACGTGGCCACCGCAGTCTCCCGACCTTAATCCCATAGAGCATGTGTGGAATATGGTTCGGCGAAGATCTCTTCGTAGGCAATTGTTTAGAGACAACAGAGAAAACCTTTTTTATCTCTTCAAGAGTCTTGGAATGAAAGACCTCAACATGATATTGCCAATTTGATTTTGAGCATGCCCAGACGATGTATAGAGGTTGTGAATAATCTTTGAGGTCATATACGAAATTGAGAAGCTTTTTTTTAACTTGGGTAATCGTGTAGTGCTCAATCAATGATTGCCATTTCGTGGTAGTTTTTGATATATTATATAATAGTTTCTCCAATTTTGTATGAAATAAAGTTCTTTTCAGGGAAATATACCTTTATTTCATCTATTTCTGTTCTTATAATATATATATAGAAATTTCATTGAAAAACTGGAATATATTGGAGTTATTTTCGGAATATTTAAAATATCCCTAAACATTGCACTTGTGTGTATGAAACCTCTGAGCATTTGAATGACGAATATGAAAATGATCCTATTTAAGAATCATTAATTGTGTTTCAGTTTGAGTCCATACAGTTTCGATGTGTCTCCTTCATGTACAGATGTTCCACAAATCACACATGATTCTATTCCTATTGGTGCTATACCCATTTTGGCTACTTCGCCTCCAGAATATACTGAAGCTGTTTCTAGGACAATCAATTTAGCTAATACAGCTTATCAAGGTATGATACAAAAGGAAATCGGTGTTTGAGAAAATAGAACGGAAAAATCAGTTGGTATCTTCTTCACTCATTCAGGTCGATTCTGTTTGCAAATAGCAATATTGCTATGAAAAATATATGGCTATCATAACAAGATTGGAATTATTGGTATTCTGATCAACCATTTTGAGCAATATGATCTGTCACTTTAACAAGAATCTTGCTATCAACATTGCTATCTTAGCAACCTCAAAATAGTACTTGCTATGCTTCATAACAAGAAAGTTAAGAAAAGGAATCTCTCAGAGATCCATTTCTTTCGGTATTATTTCATCCAAGAATTCGAAAATATTGAAGAAAGGGAAGAATGTGCTAATAGAAATTTGTTCAAGGTTCTCTAGAATATTTAATTTTAAGGAAAATTCTTAGACTAAAATATCGGCATGGTAAGCAACAGCTGACCTGATTATTCTAATGATCTCAACAACAGCCATCCCTTTGAATTCCAAACGAAAAAGTTCATCGAATTTCGAATCATGATCGCCTGCATCAAATTGCATTTGATTTCTGGAAACCAAAATTCTATCAATATCCAGGAAATTGGTCAATTTGACTTTAATTGGTTTTTCTGTTTCGTAACATTTTCGAATAAGTCGATATTCACATGAATAAAAAAAGTATATGCTAATGGAAATGCGTTCAAGGTTCTCTAGAATATTATTTAATTTCAAGGAAAATTCTTAGACTAAAATACAGGCATGGTAGGCAACAGCTGAGATGATTATTCTAATCATCTCAACAACAGCAATTCCTTTGAGGTGCCAACGAAAAATTTTATCGAATTTCGAATTATTAACGCCTGAATAAAATTGCTGCATTCGATTTCTGTTAACCAATATTTTATTGGTATCCAGGAAATTGATTGTTGGTCAATTTAACTCGTTTCGTTTCCTAACATTTTTTATGTCGGTGTTTACATGAATACCGACAAAACCGTAGATAAAGGTTATGTATGCGAAACCATAAAGAAAACTCACGAAATAGGGTTATTTTCTTCTTCCTTGTAGTTCTAAAGTCTCAAAATACAGTGTTGTCAGCTCTAAAATCACCAATTATGGAAGTCCATGATAGCAATATTGTTATGACGAAATTCATAACAAACATTGCTATAACACTCGAAACAGAATACGTAACATCATGGCCATATTGCTATAAATTAGAAAGATAGCAATATGACTAGAATGGCAAGGTTCATAGCAATACGCAAACAGAATCGACCTGATTGTCTCATCCAAATGCGTTTCAAAGTTAATAATTATTCATTTTTACGCGTAGTTTTAGGTTCAATTCGCTGATAAATAATTTCAGATCAATTTCAAATCTGTCTGGCTGCCTACTTGTTGCTCAAACAGAATTAGTCAGGGAATTACAGGCTAGGTTGAGCATTCAAAAGCGACTTGGCGTGATTTTGTTCTTATTTCCTCAATGAATCGGAAAATAATTATCTGTCTAAATTGAAACTTCATAAGAGGTTTCTTGCATGTAACACGGATTATCATGTTTTGTATTTTTTCTCATTCAATTTCGATACAAAATCAAAGAATATGCTATCACACACTTCGAATTTTTAATAATTCAGTTTAAAAATAGTCAAATCGGGACGCAAGATCAAAGTGGTTGAAATCCCTGCTAGATAAAACCCAGAAGGTGCAAAGTTTCGACCGTTTTAACAGCCAATATGTGGAGCCAAAGTTGAAAGATCAGTTTCTCTTGGAAAATTGAAACTTTGGACGACGATTGAAATTTTTCAGTATTTTTACGGATAGAATATTCCATTCCAATAAAATAAATTCATGCAAGATACCTATTAGTAAAATGTCTACGCCCAAAATCATGTAAAATTGTGTTAGGATCGTGTTACTACATAAATGAAAAAACTCAAACATTTTGTCTGGAATATTTCGTATTTCAAAAACCATACGTCAATTTTCGCTGAATTTCGGCAGAAATCTCCATCATCTTTCGACGAAATACAAGATTTCTATTAGATTTTTGGAAGAAATGAGTGTGTGCGCGTTGAGTGATTTTTTCTAATAAAAAGAAGTGAAATAACAAACTTTTGGACATGATTTTTACAGACTTCATGAGATCGGAAGAAGGGAATGGATTTTGTGGTCAAGTGTGCTTGGTGGCAGATTCAATTGGTTCCATTCTAACCTATGACGCCCTCTGTCGAATTATCAAACTACAATCAAGGCATGGAAGTGAAAATAGTATATTGGAAAATGAGTTTCCCCATAAAGGTAAAAATATTATTTAAATAATCTACCAAAACACATATTAAATTATTCAGCTGTTACATCACAAATAGAAAATAGAAGTATGAGTAATTCCATAACATTACAGATGAACTTCAAGTTAACGATGCAGGATTTTTATCGGCACCTTCAACAAGGAGAAGGTCCTCATCAACCAGTGATCCATCGGGTAACTCTAAATTCGATTTTGAAGTGGCGGATTTCTTTATGTTTGGAAGTCCACTTGCTCTAGTTTTAGCCTATCGAAAATTGGCAACAACTGAAGATAAAACAAGTATGTACTAAAAAACATTTAACCTCGATACAGAAAAAACTGTTGTTTGTTGATTTCACATTTTGGGTTGTTTCAGTCTGTGAAATTTCTCATCAGCGTTCCAATAATTAATATTCATAAATTTCCCACGACAATAATTTAAACTAATATATTTGAAACACAAAATATACTGGATGGAGAATGGGGGTTTTTCCTGAATTCGGGCTATTACTGCAAATGCAAATTTGAACATTATTGTTATGGGTTTTGATTCGTCATTTTCCCAAATTTGGGGGTTTGGGATTTGCCAGACATGCACAAAGTGACAACGGTGTTCAGTAGAATAGCTTTTTCTGCTATAGAATAATGAAATATTTATTCCTATTCTGTGGTACACACGTGTTTTCTGTCAATACAACCAAACAATTTCCGTTTGCGATTGGTCAGTAATATGACAGTCTGTGCTCTTCTTTTTCTATTCCTTGGTCGTTGACTTCTACTCTAACCAGATCAAAATATAGCTATCTCCGTTTTCCTAAGCAAAGTAACACGTTTGACGTCCTTTTCTTTCCGAGAAAGCTGAATTCGACGTTGCCATATCGTGCACTCAAGACAAATCCTTTTAAATGTCAAATCCCCATTTTTCTTTTTCAGTTTTAGGTGATCAAACATTTTTTTTAAAAATATAATATTGACATCGAAATCTGATGTTCTAAAGGTTTTTCATGAAAATGACTGCATTTTCGTATTAAGGAAAATCCCCCATTGTTCATTAAAGAAAACTAACAGCATTCATAACAGCTCGGAGCAGGAAATGTTTGAAACAATTTAGAAGAAAATGATCCTAATAGACATATTTTCAGTTTGAAATACATAAATCAACTTCCGCGGCTAAAGAACAGTCAATAAACTAATAATATAACTATATATCAGCAAAATTTTCCTGATCTCCGATGCTTTATTGTTTCAATAATCTACTTTGAGTTGAGAAATGTTATGCAAAAAAGTTTTATTGTTGATATTTAGGTAATATAGCCAGACCCAGTTGTCTCCAAGTTTACAATTTATTCCATCCAACGGATCCAGTGGCAGCGCGCTTGGAACCTCTCTTATCTGCAAGATTTTCCATCTTACCTCCAGTAAATATTCCAAGATATGTAAAATACCCTTTGGGCAACGGTCAGCCTTATCATCTTCGTGAGTATTTTTCTCTTCCACTCTATCTAGATTGAGGCTTCCTCCTTTCCATTATAAGTTTCTTGAAGCAGCTGCTAGTTTTGAAGTCTTAACACACACTTTACTTCATTCACTTTTATAAACTATCCCGGTTGGCCATGATTTAGATGTATCAGGTTTTTTCACCGTTGCCAAATGCCAATGCCAATTTCTACTGTCAATATCAACATAATGATCACGCTTGGAAACTAAAAATGCCGAAGGTGGTTTTGAATAAGCAGAGACAAAGTATCAGGAAGTGCTATGTAGAATTGAAATCTGCTTTTTCTGATAGTAACCCTGATAATTTGGAATCAATAATTCATGACAAGCTATCAAACATATTCATACTGGAGTATAAGTTGTACAACAAGATATTTCTATCACAAAGTAACGGACTACTCTATCCATCATTTTTCAGTAAAATTTCAACACTCGATTCTTGATATCTGTACAAGAAAAAGCATAACTAAATCTTCTAACCATGTTTATATACGTGAAATATTTCCAGTATTAACAGAGAAAAAATTGTCTACAACATTCGTCTTTGGAATTATTGAAATGACATAATATTTTCTCAAATTCATCATTTTCCCCAAGTAAATTAACATTTTGAAAAATACGAAATTACTACGACCTCTATGTAGAGAGGACAACGTTGTGTAGTTATCTGACAGGAGAATGACTATAACCTAACATTCTCAAAATATACACAGTGAAATGTGTCAGAATGTCATGGCCAACCGGTATAGTTTATAAAAGTGAAGGGAGTTTATATATTAATTTGTTATGATAGCATGACTACATCATCATCATTTATAACGAACATTTTTGGAGTGATGACGGTCTTCTGAAACTCGATGATACTTTGAATTTAATAAATACCAACCAATGATCAAAAGTTTTCATGAAATTCTCGTGTTTTTTATTCAAGCCGATTTGATTGTATCAAGAAAAATATTAATGATTGTTGGAATTAATGTTCAAAATTAACTGAACACCATTTTTCAATGAATTACCATTATACCCTAAAATATTTCTATTTAACATTATAGTTGAAATTCTTCAAACGAATCCCCAAATGTTCAGTGATTCATCTCAGCCTAGACGTCTATCAGAAGTTTCGATTCTAAGTACAGTTTCTGGATTGAATGATAATATTCCGCTTCAAGCAATTTCTGCTTGTAAGTACATGTAACTGTTATGTTCGTATTTTATGTTGGAATGCCTCTGTTTTGCTGCTTTTATGCATTATATTTACAATTTTATTTTGTGTAAATGAAATTAAAACATTCTGGAAAGACACTTACTTGAGGTCACAAGCTTTCAAGCGCTTCTTGAAATTTGTATCCAGAGCGTTCGCCCATCCAAATATCTACCTCGCCCAGCGCAATCTCTCATTCTGATGACACGATCTTGTGATCTTTGAATCATGAACCTTCACACGGTCATTTTTGAATCAAATGCTTGATGTCAATTTGATCGGATCTAAATTTATGGAAAAACTTTTGGATGCTTTTCTCAAATTTATTATTCTCCATCTAATTGTCTACTACTAATAAGTGAAATTTCTTCAGAGTAATTTATTGCATACTATTGAATTCCTAACATTGATAGGACAAGAGAAACACAAATACCTTTTTTCTTCAATATTCATGCATATAATCATTTGTTATATTCAAGATTGATTAGTTATATTCTTCAATCTAAAAAGAAGCCATTCTGTTTTTTGAGGTAGATGGACTGTGAATTATTTATATAACATGTACATTATTTCACCGAGTTGGAACTGAAGATATATATTCCATGTTGTTCTTTCAGCCTTATTTCAATATATAATTAGCTTTTGGTCTATATACAGGGTGTCCCACGAGGAACTTTCCTCAGTACGGCACTGGAAATATGATATTCGGTAAAAATAATCCAACAAATGCAATAAAGCGTTACAAATTCTGAAAAAATCATTAAATTCTGATTTAGAGTACCAGAAATATAGTCAAATAAAATTTTGGCCAGAATGAATAAATCATTCTGTACAGTGTGGCCACCGGCTGTATCTCGGAAACCGTTTATCCTATCACTTCCGGAAAAAAAATCTGAGGACATAATCGGCCCCTTAAAAATGATTAAAATTATTTTTAAGTTCGTAGTTCCCCACTAGAGGGCGTAATGTATCATTTGTAAAATATAATCTAATTTTTTACGAAATATTCTCCAGCTAATAGTGGTAAAGAATAATGAAATAAGAATGTACGCTTTCTGTTCAACAAATTTTGTTTTAGTGATTTTTCTATATTTCTTATTTTTTGGTGATGGGATGGATAAACTTTTATTCACAAAAAAAACACTCTTTCTTCTGTATGCGTGAACCGATTTTCACGTAATTTGATTTTGTTCAAAGGCCATCAAAAGCAGATCACAGAAAAATATGACAGCAATATACCGGGTGATCCAATTAAAAATTACAGGCTGTTTTATGTCACTTCACCCTATTTGTGCGTTTTACTGAAGAATTTCAAATGCGAAGCTATGATTCTAACTGACTAAGAAAAAGCCGAGTAATCTCACCTTTTGACTCGTTAAAACCACAGACTGATATCGTTCGACATTTAAAAGATATTAACATTTTTGTAAATTTTGATCAATGTTGATCATCTCTGTGAGCTTGAAAAAACAATGAAGTGACTTTATTCGTCATGACGACGCAGGAAAATACTCAACACTAATGAAATAACAATAATGCGATTAAATAAAACGAAAATTAGCAACAACGAAAATATTTGAACAAAAAAACAACAGTTACACCTAATCATTTCAAATATTCAAAATGTCTACCATTATTTTCTACACATAAATTTAGTTTTTCTTTCGTCGAGTTGACACTGGCTACAATTTCAGTATGAGAAAAAGTTTCAGCTGCCTGTCGAAATCTATTTTGCATATCCTCACTTGTAGTGGGGTTAACTAAGTCTTTATTCTCCCCCAAAAATTAAAATCTAATAGTGTGAGGTCGGGTGATCTTGCTGGCCATGAAGACTCCCTCGTCCAATTCACACCTTTAAGAAGACGTTATATGAATATTCCCTAACATTAGCAGCATAATGCTCCGGGCAACCATCTTGTTGATACCACATATCTAACCTGATTTGAATAGCAATATCTCTTAAAGAATTGGAAGATCTTCCGTTAAAATTTCAAGCACCTTTGTCCTGTTAATAAGCCAAAACTTTTATGATATTATCCTCATTGCGGCTTCTACGTTTTCTATTTTTTCTTCCAACATATTGAACCTTACCAGTTTTTCGCACTCTTCGTGTCAATCTTTTGAATACCTTTCTGGAATGACGACGTCTTTCAGGACATCTTATCGGGTATTCCCTTTCAGCTACTTCATTTTCTAAACATTCAAAATAAACATTAAGCATAATGCTGAGTGTTTTGACAGGAGCTAGGACAGGTGGTGAAGATCAAGACTAAGTTGAACTAAATGCCGACGTTTCGTCCGTATATTCGAACTTTTTCAAGGCTATATACAAGAAAGATATAAAAATTCATCAGTACAATCCAATAAAACAATCAGAATGACAGCAAACAACAACTATAAAATGCATACATACAAAATGATGCAATCTAGACAAATTATTGTACATAACAAATATCAACGAACAAACCTGATAAATATACAATAGCACACATAATATACAACGATAATAAATTAAATTGGGTAAAACTGTGGTATACAAACTTACCAAGTTCCTTCAGTCTGACATAAAAGATGTTATTTCTACTGATAGTCGGAAAAATTGCTATTGTATATTTATCAGGTTTGTTCGTTGATATTTGTTATGTACAATAATTTGTCTAGATTGCATCATTTTGTATGTATGCATTTTATAGTTGTTGTTTGCTGTCATTCTGATTGTTTTATTGGATTGTACTGATGAATTTTTATATCTTTCTTGTATATAGCCTTGAAAAAGTTCGAATATACGGACGAAACGTCGGCATTTAGTTCAACTTAGTCTTGTTCTTCACCACCTGTCCTAGCTCCTGTCAAAACACTCAGCATGAATAACCAAGGACGTGATTCTCACTTCATTAAGCATAATATGATATGCTTCTTCATTTGAATAATGGGGCATCATAAACTAGTAGTTTGCAATCGACATAAATAAATTTTACAGCTATAGAAACCGGAAATAAACAGTATCGCCAAAGCCTACTGGATCTACATCAGCTTGTTTAGTGAGTGACATACATTTTTGATGAGTTTTTTCCTTTCATCTAGTTGTTTAGAGAAGAAATAACTCAATTCCTCCTGCATTTCACAGGTTTGATCAACACTTATCAAAATTTACAAAAATGTTAATATCTCCGAAACGACCAATGATATCTGTCTGCGATTTCAAAAAGTCAATAGGTCATAATGCTTGGCTTATTCTAAGTCGGTTAGAATCATAGCTTTGCATTTAAAATTCTCCAGTAAACGCACAAATAGGGGGAAGTGGCATAAAACAGCCTGTAGTTTTTAATTGGATCACCCGGTATATTGTTGTCATTAATTATTTGTGATCTGCTTTTAAAGTCCTTCGAATGAAATCTAAAACGTGAAATTCGATTCACGCATTCAGAAGTAAGAGTGTTTTTTTGTGAAGAAAAGTTTATCCTTCACATCACTAAAAAATAGGAAATATAAAAAAATTACTCAAACAAAAGTTGTTGAATAGAAAGCGTAGATTCTTATTTTATTATTCTTTACCACTGTTAGCTGGGAAATATTTCGTAAAAAATGAGATTATATTCTACAAGTGATAGATTGCGCCCTCTAGTGGGAAACTATGAACTTGAAAATATTTTTAATCATTTTCTAGGGGCCGAGTTTTCCATTAGATTTTTTTTCCGGAAGTTATAGGGTGGACGGTTTCCGAGATACGGCCGGTGGCCAACCTTAATGAATCACCCTGTATATGGGTAAGGAAATATAGGAGACATTTCTAAGTGGTCATTTCGTGATGCTAATGATAGACTATATTTGTAGGAGTATGTAAAGTTCCTAGTGGGACAGCCTGTATATAACCTCAACATTTGCAATCGATGTAATTGATTTCAGTGCAACAGAGATGGTGGGGAAATAAGAGAATGGATTATGCGTTGTACTGCCCAGAAGGTTTATCTAATTTTCCAACAAATGCATTACCGCATCTTTTCCACGCCAGCTACTGGGAAAGTAGCGATGTGATCGCATTTATCTTGCGACAAATTGGCGGCATCGAGTCGGGCCCCGCCGGCGGCGTAGAGGATCGTGAGGCGACTTTCAAACCGGGTCAACCCAGGGAAAAATGGCAGAGAAAACGAACTTCTGTTAAATTGAAGGTAATGATTATGTGATAAATATACCAGTAGGTGCCCCGATCTACATAGCATGTAGATTCGCCTTTCACGTAGTTAAACTTCAAATATTAATATATAAATTATCCAAAAAAAAAAATGTTAGGCTGTCCACTAAAAATTTCTCGATGATCATAGAGCCGAGCTCTGTGATCTCTATTGAAAAGCCAAAACTAACCTCAAAATCATGATGTAAGTAAAACACTGCTCTATTTCAAGCGATGGACCAAAAGCTGCGGTTATAGTTACGGTTATCCAAACTGACAGATTATCCCTTGTCTATATGTCAGTTTGGATAACCGAAACTATGACCGGAGCTTTTGGTCCATCGCTTGAAATCGATGATGGTGTGCTCATCTGCGTTTCTGTGATCGTATTTACCAATGATGACGTCACTTTTTTCATTCAAATTCAAAGCACAGAATATATATTTCCTTGAATTTGAATGAAAACAGTGACGTCATTATTGGTAAATACAATCACAGAAAAGCAGATGAGCACACTATGTTTTGCTTACATCATGGGTTGTTATTCCATGTAATGGCATATCAATAGACGACTTCGGCCCAAGTTGCCAACCCACAATTTACTTAGCAAGTTTACTTTCACTGGGGAACGGGAATTTCAGGACAAATTCGACATGATAATGTTCGCATTATTTATAAATTACCGTAAAACATGCCTCGGCTCTTCAAACCAGATAATTCCTTCCAAATATAGGTTTTTGTTAAGATCGTCCCCGATTGGCTGAAATTTAAGTTGGGATTCCTGATTTCATGCGAACAGTGTCAATTTTCATAGGATACGTTCTGAAAATCAACTCTGTTTTTTCATTTGCCGATTTTCTGCTCCGTAAATATGAAATATTCGGATGATTCCTGGAACAAGCGAGTGAAAAAGGTTATTTTCGGAATCTGGTCGATGAAAATGCTGTCGATTTACTGTCACCAGAACGATTTTCTATTGTTCTGGTTCCGAGTTCAGATCTGTACGGGACGGTTCTAGCATAGACCAACAAGACAAATCACGTCATCCTTTGCTGGAATCGAGTCTTTCTGACCTTGAGAAAAATAACGGACATAACCACACTTATTTCTTCCGCTTAACAAAACAGCTCTTCTTGCGAATATCTTGAATCGAAATGTATACCTAAATGGATTTGCAGGGATTCAGTAATCACAAGATTCAAATCAGACTATGATTTTCGACCTAGGACCGTCCCGTACAGTTCTGAACTCGGAACCAAAACAAATCTAAAGTAAACATAGATTGTTCTATGCTATGGATATTTACCATAGAAAATCGTTCTGGTGACAGTAAATCGAACGCATCTTCATCGACCAGATTCCGTAAATAACCTTTTTCACGCGCTTGTTCCAGGAACCATCCGAATATTTCATATTTACGGAGCTGAAAATCGGCAACCGAAACAACAGAGTTGATTTTCGGAACGTATCCTATGAAAATTGACACTGTTTGCATGAAATCAGGAATCCCAACTTAAATTTCAGCCAACAGGGACGATCTTAACAAAAACCTATATTTGGAAGGAATTATCTGGTTTGAAGAGCCGAGGCATGTTTTACGGGTATTTTTAAATAATGCGAGCCTTATCATGTCGAATTTGTCTTGAAATTCCCGTTCCCCAGTGATAGTAATATGTGAAGAAAATTGTGGGTTGGCAACTTGGGCCGAAGTCGTCTATTTAGGCCCAAAGTTGTGCGTAACTACTCTCTAATCCGTTGGTACTTGCGTTATCTAAAGCACATTTGAGAAACAACGATTCCTTCAGAAGAGACATTCCACTAAAATCTACTACTAATTTTATTCCGAAACGTGCTTGAGAAGTCGAAACTATAAAGGGGCCTATTGGCTGACGATGATCTCGTGATCGTCATCGGCCAATAGGAAAAGATCTCCGATTACCCTAATACCCGTATCTCCCTCGCACAAAAGGCCCCTTATTTGGGTAATCGGAGATTCTTTCCTATTGGCCGACGACGCGACGATAACGAGATCGTCGAGATCTCAAATAATTGTCATATTAATGTTGACAGAATGTCGCTGCTAATCATAGAGCAAACGATGTGATCGTGAAAGATGGCGCACCGCAACAGTTGATAGCTAGATTTATGTATGGCCCCCTTGACATGATCACCCTAACTGGTGAAAAAGTTGACATTCATGTTATGGAAGACGTTCAAATCGGCGAATGGACTCATCTCTCCACTGAAGTTACCGACAAAGCAGGCAGAATATCCTACACCATCCCAGAGGAAAAAAGTTTAGGTTATGGATTGTATCCCGTTAAGGTGAACATATTTTTATTTGCCTACATTTTGGTTTTCCTTTGAAACTTGTAGACGAAACAATTTTTCATTTACTGTTCCATGTACTCAGGTCTTGTCCAAAATTACTGATTTCAATTTCATGTGGACATTAATTATATTCCAGTTCCGTTTCAATTTATTATAGATGGTAGTAAGAGGAGATCATACTTCAGTAGATTTCTTCTTAGCTGTTGTTCCACCAAAAACCGAATGTATTGTGTTCAGTATTGATGGATCCTTTACGGCCAGTGTATCTGTGACTGGTAGAGACCCGAAAGTCAGAGCTGGTGCAGTTGATGTTGTTAGGTGAGTTCTGATGGTTTCCCATTGAAATGTAACGATGACCACATAGTTGCTCTGAGTGGGCTGAATTTGCGGTCGATCCATGATAAACACAAAAACTTACAGAATAATAAAGGAATTGATTCATCAAGAAAACAAAGCTTCAGTAGTAATAAACTAACATAACGACAAGGACGAATATCTGTCAATTAATCAACATTCCACTGGAATGTTTGTTGATTGATCGACAGATATTCGTCCTTGTCGTTATGTTAGTTTATTACAGAATAATAATTTATATTTATTGACCTTCGGTCCTTCAGCAAAGCACTGACATAATATAAGACTTAAAAATTCGTTTTTTGAAAAACATGTTTGGGGCTTATTAAAAAAAATTCAATGGCTTACTTCTTCCTCAGTATGGTGCCACTGCAAAGGCATTGGATCTAATAATTTAAATCTAGTCGACTTTCATTAGTTGACAAATTTCATCAGGTACCATCGTCTCAAAGTAAATGAGCCATGACAAAGTGCACATACTGAAAAACTCTTTGAAGTAACTAATTTTTCAAAAAAAAATATTTTTTCTTGGAAATTTCTGCACGCCTGTAAAGAAGATACAAAGACCTTGCCAAAAAAGTACCACATGACCTAATTTCCCTATACAAAAAATTTAGAGGGTTGATGTGGATGGCACAGGGTCCAACAAAAATCCTTCAAAAATGCATAAAAATTTGGTGAAAGTGAAACAAGAATTGACCTGTTTCAGAATTTTATTGTCAAATATTCTTCTTCTGAGAAAATTAATTTGTTCCATAATTTTGACGCGCACTGTGTATAAACTCTGAATCAGAATGTTTATTCATTAATCAGGCATTGGCAAGAATTGGGCTTCTTAATAATATACATCACTGGAAGACCTGATATGCAACATCGCAAAGTGGTGTCCTGGTTATCACAGCATAATTTTCCACATGGTTTGGTCTCTTTTGCTGATGGCATATCGACTGATCCATTGGGACATAAAGCTGCCTATCTAAATAACCTTATTCAGGTGAGATACTTAAACGAAGGTGAACAATTTTTTTCTGAAATCAACATCTTAGTTTCGATATTCCGCGCTCAATATGTAAAAAAAACAGACAATTAGGAGCTGATGAATAATACTTATTTCATAGAATCACGGCGTTTTGATACATGCAGCGTACGGTAGTGCCAAAGATATAAATGTCTACAATTCAATTGGATTGAAGTCTAAGCAGATATTCATCGTTGGAAAGGCATCAAAAAAACAACATCTTCAAGCAGTAATTTTATCTGACGGCTATGCTGTCCATTTGAGTTCTTTGATGGCCCATGGTGGATCGAGACCTGCTCAAGGCAACGCTAGAATGGTTATCCCACGAGGATATTTCAATTTGCCGGGACAAAGTTTTTATCGTCGTAAGAGGTAAGATATCGAAGAAATAATTAGGATTTTTTTCATCACACATCCCTCGAGAAATACGAATAGATGATCAATAGATTAGACAAACATAGGGAGGTAGCTAGTAGTTTTAAATGCATGTGGTTGTATCATTGTTTCAGCCATGACACCGCAGTATCATCCCCAGTCCTCAACAGTGGTTTTCTGAAAAGAAAGGTTTACTTATCTCATGTATAATGCACATGACATTTTATAAAAATGGGGTAAATATTAGCAGTAAAAATTGCACTCTATCATTCCCTAGTTTGCACCATTCATGTACCTCTTTCCATTCTCCTTCGGGTCAGCGTCATCTTTTCCCCTATATGTATATCTGTTGATTCTCTGTGAAATTCATTCAGAATTTGAAAGAAAAAAGTAAATACCGATATTTGCCTTACCTCAAGAAAGTTCTGAGGGATATCAAGGCATGCTGGGGAAGTATCAATGAAATAATATAAGAGCTTTAAAGATATCTCTTCTAGAAGATCTATAAAATGACCCGAAAAAAACCTTGAAAGTCGTTTTTGCTGAAATACATTACGAAATTCCACAATATTACCATAATCAAACTTGGCTGAGAGTCGATCAAAATTTCAGAATTCGGAATGACTGGAATATTGAACGCTAAATCGCCATACCATTCATTGGATATATCTGTAGGAAAACACGTGAAAAAAGCTGCTCTTGGAATGGTCCTCAGCTATTTTGATTAAAATAGTTTGGAAAAAACCTATTCATGAACTTTTATTTCGTTCTTCAGTAATGTCTGGTCGACCGGAACTACTGTAAAGAAAAGACTTGAGGGTTTGAAAACTGAAATTAAGCTGCGCGATATTTCGGAAATTTCAGTTGTTCGAATAATTACTGAAAATATTCTCAAAATATCAGTCGATTTCAAAGGTGCTGAATATCATTCATGACGATACTTCACCAAAATGACAGTATCTATGTAATTATCATTTTATATTAGCTGCGTTTCTGTTTTCCGCATGATTTGTGAGATTAAGCATAATTTGTTCTATGCATTCATTAATTCACTCTTTTATAGGGTTCAACCTGTGGTTATGCGCCTAGTCACGAAATCTTATATATTTACACGTAGCCTTCGTAATCTATCGTTAGTGCACGTGGACTTAGAATCACACAATTACATTCATTCAGACACACGAATATATACCCTCATCCCAAACTTACACACCATACATGACCACGCCGGGATTCGAACCCAGTACCATCAGCATCCTAGACGATCTCTAAATCCTCCAGGCTACCGAGGTAGTCTAATTTTTTTCTGTAATGAAGAAATCACCACAGAAGTTTCCGGGTCCATTTATCATATGCATATTAATAAAAGCACGGCATATTCATAACGTAGTGCTGATATTTTATGGCTCTGGTGCATGAATTGTCAACTGAAATGCACAGTTTTAATTTCATCTTATGCTTGAGACTTTGACCATCGTTATGAGGCATAAATGGGTCCTCCTTATTTGTTCTACAAATATGAAAACTATCGAATCCACCAAAAAATATTATTTCATCTTACTGATGCCATTCTACAGTTCCAGTATAAAAAAGTTCTGGAGAATGCAAACTTTTTCTACTTATTGGGATTTAAGAATAGCCACCTTGAAATAAGACACTCCCTCATAGACGACTTCGGCCCGAGTTGCCAACCCACAATTTTCTTCACATACTACTATCACTGGGGAACGGGAATTTCAGGACAAATTCGACATAATAAGGTCCGTAAAAGATGACTTCAAACTAGCTAATTCCTTCCGAATATAGGTTTTTGTTAAGATCATCTCTGATTGGCTCAAATTTAAGTTGGGATTCCTGATTTCAGGTTAATAGTGTCAAATTTATATAGGATATGTTTCGCAATTCAACTTGTTTATTTCGGTTGCCGGTTTTCCGTGCTGTTAATATGAAATATTCGGTTGGTTCCTAAAAAAAATGTTGATTACGGAATTTGTACGATGAAAAAACGTTCTTTCTGTCCCCAAAATGAGAGTCAATGTTCTATGATAACATATCCATAGCATAGAACAATCTTTATGTACTTTAAGATCCATAGAACATAAAAGAGACATCAATCAACAATGGAAAAATTACTAGGTCTATGGATCATAAGGTAAATAAAGATCGTTCTATGCTATGGATATGTTTTCATCAATCAAATTCTGTAATTAACCTTTTTCTCCAAAAGGCAACCGAAATAACCGACTTGATTTGCGGAACATATCCTGAATAAATTTGACACTATTAACATGAAATCAGGAATCCCAACTTAAATATCATCCAATCAGAAATGATCTTAACAAAATCCTTCATTTGAAAGGAATTATCTTGTTTGAGGAGCCGAGGCATCTTTAAGGGATATTTAGAATTAACGCGAACCTTATCATGTCGAATTTGTCCTGAAGTTCCCGTTCCCCAGTAATAGTAAATTTGTGAAGAACACTGTGGATTGGCAACTTGGGCCGAAGTCGTCTATTATGTTTGCATGAAATTTAATTCATTATGAAACTTCATTAATATATCTTATTGATATGTACATGTATACAGGATAGTAGTTTCTAGTTATATTTTTTTCGCGTTTTTTTACGCGCTTATTAATTTATTATGCCAGCGAGATTTCAAAATTTCAAATCTTTTATGTAGTAGGTATTTTGCAGATTTTTTTGTGACATGATAGCCTTGTATGTTGTTTTAATAACAAAAATAACTCAGCTTCCTGAAGTTACTCAAAGTTACCAAAGAAAGGCTTGAAAGAAAGAACATATTAGTTCAGTAGGATTCACTCAAACATTCAACTGCAATTCAAAAATACAAAAAAGGGTGTTTATAGCTTCTGGCCGAGTTTAAAAACACAGCTGGGTTCTCAACCAGCAAAATCACTTTTTTTGTTGTAATTCGTGCTCCTTCGGCATTCAAATAAATTAAATCATTAGATCACCAATAAAATTTTTATTCCATAAATTGCGAAGTAAATAAATGAATGGATTTGCATTTCAAAGAGAGTTGTTCATACACACGGGGTGTTCAAGAGAGTACATGCTCACGGTAGAAAAACAATCATATTCAATTCATGCATAAAAAAATCGATTTAGGATTTTCAATGATGAAAATGATTTTCATTTTCATTTCGAAGAACATTTGCATAACTCTTTTGAATATTATTTGATCGCTTCTATTTTCGCATATGGTATACACACATTATTATGATTTTATTCCAGTAAATGTGATTCTTTATAGACCCCTTCGTCCCTAATTCGTACTTCATCTAATGATGAATTGAATTTTAGTAGCCGCTCAGCGAAAAGATCAACATCGTATCCAATTCAGACTGAAACATCTACAATAGAGAGATCGTTGAGCACCCGTCGCTATCAATTTCCCAAACCTCTACTTTCAACAATTGGAAACCACACACCAGGACAATTGTCTCCCGTTGATCATTGATTAGATTAGATGGAAATATTTCGAATGATTTCTATTTTTGTATAATACAGAGAATAAATAATATATCAATTTATTATATATTCTAGGTTATGTTCGAGTTTTCAAATGGAAAGCATATTTTATTATTGTTGTTCGAACATATTGAAGATTCGAGAGAGTTCATACGAATTTATCAAACGTACAGGGTGGCCCAACGAAAACTTAACAATTCTATTTTTCCGCCTTCAAAATGAAAATGTGGAAAATCGCTTGGACCCGTGAAATTCTGATTCAAGAGGAAATAACTTTTCCGCTTTTTTCATTCCCGTACCCTCAACCCCCTAACGGGGGTGAGCGCAACCCCTTGATTTTAAATATGGATGTTGGATATTTCTATAACTTATTTTGAAGATAGTATCGATTACTGTCTGACCCTAAAATTTCGCTTCGAAATAATCATCGATAATGAAAAGCAGCAGAAATAGAGAAAGAGGCATTGTGGAATTTATCTCTAGAATATAATTTGTATTCGACACATTTCATTATGTTATGTAATAGTTAGTACTATTCCACTGTCCATTATCATTTCCATATCGAGGGAAATTTTGAAGCGAAATTTCAGGATCAGATAGTGATCGATACTATCTTCAAAATAAGTTATCGCAACACCCCTCATCCCTATTCAAAATCAAGGGGTTTGTTTTCACCCCCATTTGGCGGTTGCAGTTACGGGAATGCAAAGAGCGGAAAAGCTGTTCCCCCTCGAATCAGATATTGACGGGTCCGAGCGATTTTCCACATTTTCATTTCAAAGCCGGAAAATGTATGTGATGAGTTTTCGTTGGACCACACTGTAAATTCATTAATACTTTCATCAAAATTTGCCATTTTGAAAAACTTGAATGATAGTTATTTCATAATCAAGGAATCAGTGACGTAAAAAACTCATATTCCACTGTCAGTATTATTTTTAGTCATGTCATAATCAACTAAGAGGATTTCTTTCAAAAATGTCATCAGTTCAAACATCTCTTGCATCCCAATTGATGAAATGATTTACAGTGCGTACATTTAAATGTTGCCGGTGGGGTTCCTAGCGAATTGAATTGTAGAAGTTAATTGGTAAAGCGAGTTATATATTTCAAGAATATTGCGTACTCTATCTACTGCGTGTCCCAGAATAAGTGGTTGATAGTTTACTATCATATTCTGCGATAAAAAATATGGGGGAAGTTCAAATATGTATTTATTGAATCGTATTGTGAAATTTATCCTTGAAGCCCCAATTCGAGACGCACCTGTAATTTCTTAAGTATGTAAACTCGAATAAACTGCTGACAGCTCCTGCCAAACGGTTTTTCCACCTAGAAACCATTTGTAATTCAAAATTGCGCGTTTCTGATTGGTGGAAATTACGGCGAGGGAAATAGTCGACGAAAAATCATTTTAACTTCTATCAATATTTTTGATTGTAAACTAGCGGTGGTGAATAATTATTAACCACTAATTCTTGGACAACTGTAAGATATTCGATATGAAATTGAGATTAACATTTCAAAACGTTATCGATCTAAATGAATGGGATTTGAGAATATTTATTTTTATAATAGAACCGGTTTGAGTATTTCTCAATTTCAGAGAGATTCCCACTAGTAACTTTTGAATTTGGAGACTGATCCTTAATATCAAACAAAATATATCCTTTATCACTCGAAAATCACGAGAAACTTCACCACTTTCAATTGAAATCAGTACCTATTTAGCTTTAGGAGGAATTATTATATGTTATGTATGTTAGGAGCTGTGAATGTCCTCTATTGGTTTTGAAAGTTATGTTGATAAATTTATAATGTTGTTGAATCATTCTTGTTATTATCCCATAATTTGATATGAAATTATATTTTGAACAAATAATAATTATTGTTAGATATTAATATATATATATATATATGACGTAATGTATCTGAATTTTGTGATAGGAATATTGTCTGTTTAGTTGTGTACATTCACTCATACTGTTTCAAAGCTATTTATCGTTATAAATAATTAAATTCTTGCTCATAGGAATATCAGGTTAAAGATTTTTTATAGAAGATATTTCTCAATGGTTAAACTGTGGTATTTTATCGAAATACATCTTCAACAAAATAAAAAGCATTTAATTGTTTGCAATGAGCAAGTTCTCACAAAGAATTATATTGGAAATAGGAAGATTGAGGTTATTCTATTTAAGCCTTCAACTTCACCCGTGAATATATTGATACTTCAATGTTTTTGCGCGCATGTTCTAGGGGAACAGCGTGCTATCGTTTTGTCCAAATGTCTGTAATTTTGGATGATTGAGCCGAAAATGGTCTCAATCGACTAGGTTGGACTCACTGATGACGAATCCGGTGTCAAAATCGATTCTGTCCGGCCGGCCGGCCGGCCGTAGACACGCTAACTGTCGACAGAAGCAAGCTAGCAACTTGAAACTTTCAGGATAGGTTGCGCATCAGAATGCAACGGTTAAGTTCGTTAATGGGCCAAATCGGTCGAATAGTTTCGGAGTTATAGGCAGTTGAAGTTTTGAAGTTATTTATTTTTTATTTCAGAAACTACTCAAGCGATTGGATTCAAACTTGGCAGTTTGGTGGAGTATAACGACGCGCAACTTTGAGCCAAATTTCGTCAGGATCATATTGTCAGTAAATTTAAAAAAAAATTTTTTTCGAACTTTTTTTACAAAAAATTTTTTTTTCCGGAAAACATTCATCATATTCGAAAAAAAAGTCCACTCACACTTTGAACTTCATATTTCACAGCAGTGTACCAAATTTCAGTTCGATACGATCATAAGTTTCGGAGATATCCGGAAAAAATGTGTCAAATTTCGAGGTTTTCTTCTCGATATCGTTTATTTTTTCGGTATAACTCGAGAAATACTGATTCAGTCCTGATGAAATTTCACAGCTAGTTTTGAGATGCTGAAAGACAACTTCATGCGAAATTTCGTGATAATCGTGTCCTCAGAACAATTTGAAAAAAAAAATTTCTATGATTTTTCTCATCATATCATCCTCATCAAATTCTGTATGAAACTTCGAACTGTTATTTTTCGATGAAGTACTGGATTTCAATTCGATCTGATCTGTATTTTTGGAAATTTTGAAAAAATAAAATTTTGTTTGGGTATATCTACGGAATCATTGGGTGGATTTTACCCATTCACGAATTCGGCCTTCGTAATTTAGGTCCAAACCTTCTCTACAAATATCGAGTCCCTAAGTTGTTTCTTTCGGAAGTTATTGTGTTTACGCAGTCGGCCGTTAGGCTGACCGTAAACACAATAACTTCCGGAAGAAACGACTTAGAAACTCGATATTTGTAGAGAAGGTTTGGGGCTTAATTACGAAGGTCGAATTCGTGAATGGGTAAAATCCGCCCAATGATTCCGTAGATATACCCATTCAAAATTTTATTTTTCCAATATTTCCAAAAATACAGATTTGATCGAATTGAAATCCAGTTATTTATCAGTAAAAATTTCAAAAAGTACTACCGTGAAGGCAGCAGCTTTTGCGTGCATGTTCAAATTCGTTGTTGAAGCGGTCATCTACATTGAACATGTTGCTGCCTTCACGGCAGTACTTTTTGAAATTTTTTTTTTTATCCTCGTCTAGATAGCATTTGAATATTTGTTCGATCTAATTGATTGCTGATTTTTAAATGTTGTTTTTCAGAGGTTGAATTTTCATAAGCCTACTACACTAATGAAAAAATCGAAGGGACATAATAAATTCTAAAAATTTTGGTGATAATAATGATAATACCTAATTCAACTTTTTCTTAAGCGACTAAGAAATTTTAAAAATTCGGGAGAGAGTTATACATTTTCACACTCTAGTACATAAGAAAATTTTCAAACCAGGGTTTTATATTAAGGTACAATTACAATATTCTAATTCCTAGTGCCATATTTGTGATTATTACCTAACGTGGTCCATTTTCCTTAGCATATAGTTAACATTCATATATTTAAATTCTTGGCAATGACAGCAAACCATTTGAAACGAACGCGGGTTTACAAGATGTGCGATTTTCTAAATTGAATATTCGGCTGAAGATATGATGAACATTATTTTGAACACTGGTGTGAAAACAGAACAGAAAAATATCCATTCGTTTTCATTTTATAGCCCTCCGAAGATTCTGCTTGGAGTACTCAATTACATTTTATTTGAAAAACTGGTGGCCTTACAGAGGACAAAAATGTGCTAATGGGCCTCCAGAATGACATGGACAGAAAAATGAATTCATCAACAAAAATGTTTTCTTTTCAGAAAAACTTTGGCGGAAATTGAACTCGCTCAACTTTCGGACAGTAGAGTCATGTTACTTCTCGAGTATAAATTGGATTTATTCATACATTAATGTGCGTTACAAGCAACAGTACTTAACGAATTTGACCCTAATGTCCGAAAAAATTCAAAAAATTATAAAATATGAACAAAAACCGTTATTTCAAAGGTCGCACGCATAACTTACCTCAGTTATCAGATTATTGCTGCTCTAAGACATAAGGCAAATATGACTTTCCCAATGTCATCTGTACGGCTATAATATGTTTGTCCAGTTTATGGTGAACACCCTGTATATATATATACACCCATGAATTCACTACTGTTTTGAAAGATTATTAATTTCTGATGTTTCCGTCAAAAATCTTTCTTGTTTTGTTCCCGGCGAGTCCATGAACTCGGAATTATTTTTTCCGCTGAGTCTTATCTTGAATCTGGTCATGTGTGACTTGATATTATCTAGACGAATCGATATTCCACACCCAGGTTAACAGTCCTAACTTACTCTAAAAGCATTTTTATTCTCAAAGTTGTTCATTTCAAGAAGTATTTCAGAGGAAACAAAATTTCACTTAATTTTCTAAAACAATGCTGGGTTTAATTTTTCTCCAGCAAATCTTGGAATTGTCTGCCCAAAGTAAATTTACGAAGGGTTGGGACGCTATTTCAGTCGATTTATATTCAATAAATATTTACTTTAATATCATAGTAAAGTTTGGAGAAATCGAAATGTTATGAAAAATGTTTCCACTCTTCTGATAGAGCAAAAATACTTCTTCACATTGGATAGTGGATCTTGTCTATGGTTTAGGATTAGTTGCACATAAAAAATTCAACACTTCTTCATTGCATTCAATTATTTAATCAGTACAAATCATCGTATAAGTATGATGGCACTTAATGTACATATATTCTTATATACAATATATATAATTTAATATCTTACAATTAAAATCATAAAGGAAAGAAATATTTGTATTAATGGAAAACTTTCATGGAGAAGCCACCTGTTGAATAAAAATATTGTTATATAAAAAATTGATTGAAAGGTCCATGTCATTCCTTAATAATTAAAGAATTGGCCGTACATACGCGCTAGAAATCCAGGATAAAAATAAATATACGTCCGCGCGGCTTATAATTTCATATGTAAAGAAATTAATCCTTTTAAACAAGTGTCATGATGTTGAAATATTCGCTAATAAGGATTACTTTCCATACTCGTTTCTCAAATAAAAGAGTTTTTAAGCCATCTAAATCTTCCATTATCGTTATACTGAGCATGCGCAGATGATTATTTCGGCTCCATTAACTTTATTAACGATAACGGGTTCCGTAATTTACGGATGAATAACGTTCTGGATATGGGTATTGTTATCGGTATGGTAAAAGGGCGCTATTGCCAAACTTTCCACCTTTCCGGGAATAAGATGATTCTGAAACCTGAGATGTAATTGGTTACTAAATATTTAACATTCAGCTCGGAATAGAAACCCTTCTTTACCCTTAACCGATTGAGAATCCGTTTTAGTTTTCGTATTTCATAGTATTATTGTTGAAAACTTAAATACTGGGTTTGAATATTCGGAATCCTCATAATGTGCAATGAAATCAGTATACCTACCACCACTGATAAATTACAGCATATTGCATGCTTTAACTTCGACAATAGCCGCGAGAACTATTAAGAGTGCGTGAAATTTCGTCGTCAATAGGAGAAAACACTTTCAGCAGGCTTCAGTGTTTATTTTGAAAACCAATTCAAATTTTTTTTTTGGGATGTACTTAATTCATTTGTGCGAATGCGCACTGTTATTTTTTTCATTTTTCACTCCATATCAGTTATATTTTTCCGAAAATTCTTGAATATAACAAAATTGGTAACATTGAGCATTATTACAATACATTCAACCATTTGCACCCAAAAATTATTTTTGAGAAACTCGAACTCTGACCTCCGAAGTTATTGTTTCTTCTTAACATTTTTGGATTAACTTTTAGCGAACGAGTTGCATTAAGAAGACGTATTAATTATGCTGTATACTTACTATTAATAAATGACCGCTTTTGTCTTTATGAATTCTTTCAGGATTTCCCACAGTTACATCAATCACTCCTTGTTTTCCTTGTTTCATCGTATGTTCAATACTGAAGACGATAAAATACTCTATTACGTTTTTCTAATAATCTTTGTATACTCACCAATTCTTATCTGCTATCATTAACATTCCTTCATTCTTTGTGATAGAAATGATTTTTGTGACCGTTTCTATCAAGCAAGGAACTTCTAGGATAAGGTCACCCTGAAATTCATAAATGTGATACAGTGTGATTCAACGAAACCTTAACACTTCGATTTTCCGGCTTCTAAATGAAAACAACTTTTCCGCTTTTTTCATCCCCTAACAGGGGTGAGCACAACCCCTTGATTTTAAATAGGAATGAGAAGTGTTGCGATACCTCATTTTGAAGATCTTATCGAGTACTATCTGATCCTGAAATTTCGCTTCAAAATTTCCATCAATAGCGAAATGACAGGTGAAATAGTGGAAGACATAAACAACGTAACTACTAAATACGTTTGAAATGTGTCGAATACGAATAATATTCTCGAGATAAATTCCACAATGCCTCTTTCACTATTTTCGCTGTTATTTCATTATCGATGGATATTTTTGAAGCGAAAACTTTAGGTCAGATAGTAATTGATAAAATCTTAATAATAAGTTATCGCAACAACCCTCATCCCAATTCGAAATCAGGGGTTGGGCCCACTTTCGTTAGGGGGTCGAAATTTAAGGGATGCAAAGAGCAAAAGAGTTGTTTCCCTTTGAATCAGAAATTGACGGCTCCGAGCGATTTTTCACATTTTCATTTTGAAGTCGGAAAATCGAGGTGTTAAGTTTTCGTTGGACCACTGTGTATATCTTGATGTATAGGTTCGTAGGATATGCTCCAGAACAGTTCGATACCTTCAAAATACCACGCAAGATGATTTATTTTGATGGGTTTAAAATCTCTTGTTGAATATGATACATCGATAATGAGGACATCCATATACGTCTTTGCATTCTTTATTCAAAGATAATGTAGTAGTTGATTTTGGAATATATTGAATTGCATACCTTGTCTTTTTTGAGTAAATCCTCCGGTATTTTGACAAGAAGAATTTTGTCATTCTCTGAGGTTACAGCTAAAGTTAACCTTCTCAGTGGTAGACAATGTTTCATTTTTGCACTGCCTTTAACTTCTATCAAATGTAAATTTTCGTTCGTAACAATAATAACTCGTTCTCTAGGTTTATAACCATGTCTATCATATTTCGATACGGAAGAAGAGTACTGAAAAAAATAGAAAAAAAGTATACCGGATGTCACAGGAATTAGGCTCACCGACAAAAAAAACGTGTGTCTCCGACTTCCGGTTTCAGCGAAAATGGCCGAAACTTTCGATTTTCCGAAATTAACTGATCCTTATTATCTCATATTCGAATTATATGTTGATTTCTCAGTGGATTGTTATCAAAACAATAATTAAACTCAAAAACAAAAATTTCTACAAATTATTTTTGTTTTTGACATTGCATCGATATAGATTCTGGATAAATGAATTTTTTCGGTTATAAAGAATCATTGAATAATATTTCTACTCAAAATTGACCATTCAAGCAGAAGTTTCGTTTCAGTCTCTTGCCTTTTGCTTCAACTCTTATAACGCTGCGTCTAGGTTTATGAAATTTGACACACATACTTTTACATCATGCAGTAAATGGATAGAGTCATAATTTTAGTAATTTTCGAACTGAATTTTTGTAAAAAGAGATGAGACGTCGAATGCTCCATCGAAATGTGGAAAGAAGGTCCTCTGTATATCATTTTGCTCTACGGGTGTAAAATACATTTATTCATTTCCTCATCCAGATACTGTACGATCAAAGAATATCCGTGCAAAATTTGATTAACCTAGACTCACAGTTAGGGTTGGAGCAGAAGGCTCAGTCCTCGCATGGGACTGAAGAAAAATATGCGTAACTTCTGTCCCACCGGTCAATTCCTAGAGCAAACGAATTTTAATAATTTGCAATAACGCCAAAATTCATACGTATCGGGAATAACTATCGAATCGATGTCAAAAACAAAAAAAATTTCGATTAAAACTTTTTTCTTAATTCAATTTCTCTTTTAACACTCAAAATTCAACGCAGAATTCAATGATGCAGTTCATTAAAGAAAATCGAAAGTTACGTCCACTTCCTGATAAATCGGAAGTCTTAGACACAAACTAATTACTTTAGTCGATGGGGAACAATCTGTTGCAACAATCCAAAATTTCAAACCGATATCTTGAAAAACGTAGATTTTTTTTGGGGTTAACCTGATTTCTGTGACACTCGGTATATTTATTAGTAGCTTGAAATCAGTTCAGTTAGTAATATTCCTCTTTCCATTCAATCGAATTCTCGTATACAGAGTGTAATAGCCAAATGGAATAAATTCGATAACGAATAAATGAGGGCGTGTTGGGAAAAACGCTCGGACCCGTCGATTTGTAATTTTAAATGCGCATATTTTTCAAGAAAATAATATTATATAGGGTGTTCCATGTGACCGTGGCCAATACCAACTTTCTTATTTCAAATGCAACCCCCTGTATATTATTTATTTTTTGGGTTCTTCAGAGTATTCTAGACACAATTTATGCACAATGTCCTATACCTATCTTTATTTATTTCGGAAATATTAAGTGTTTTCAGATTTAGTGCAAAAATTAACGTTTTAAATAAAAATTATTTTATTTCACAAATTCGGTACATTACACTTAAAACCTTATAAGTAATACTGATTATTTCCTAATAATAAAAAAAAAAACAAAAAAAAAACATTTATGTCAATGTAGGAAATGTTCAAAATGCTCGCCGCGAACGTCTTGGCAACATGCTAATCTGGTGTAGAATTGTCTTCTATAACGTTACTCAACATTTCTGAAAATACTTAATATTTCCGAAAAAGTTGAAGATAGGTATAGGACATTGTACATTAATTTGGTCTAGAATTTTCTGAAGAATCCAAAAAATAAATAATATACAGGGGGTTATATTTGAAATAAGAAAGTTGGTATTGGCCACGGTCGCATGGAACATCCTATATAATTTTAATTTCTTGAAAACTATGCGCATTTAAAATTACAAATCGACGTGTCCGAGCGTTTTTCCTAACGCCCCCTCATTTATTCGTTATCGAATTTATTCCATTTGGCTGTTACACTCTGTATATTTAAACTTATTCTTCACTTTTCTGTATTCCCTCGGACTTAGCGCTGTTCTTTGTTCTACGCCTGTAGCGTAAAAATTAAAACCATCAATAATAATTGTACTCACTCGTTCTTTCTCTCCGCTCAAGCCGATCACATAACTCTGCTTTAGCCCTAAATGCAGCTCACTAGTACGGTCGGTGACAAAACATTCTGATACCGATGATTTATAACTCTTCTTTTTACCTAAAATATAGGGTTCTTGATAATTTAACATCTTTATTTAGAGAAGAAGAGATGTTTAGGTACCCTTGAATAACTTCTCAGCCAATATCTTCAACTCGAATTGTTCCTTTCTATCAGGGGTCAATTTTAACCTGAAGACCCTCGAAAGATGGGCCTGGTGTAAATGGTGCAATTGAGACGAAGCTTCATTGCAAATTTCTGGACAAGGTGGCCAATATTTGTGGAGAACATTTGTTGGAAGAGATTTGGATAATCTTATTAACCATAATTTCTTTGTAATTTGTTGGAATTTTTGGTTGTATTCGTTCGTTGGGCCGTTTCTTGTGATGAATCCATAGATGAATCTGAAATTTTGGGATCAGAAATTTTGTACTGGACTTGAAAATGTTCAATATTGAATGTAGCTAATAAAATTTTTACCAACAATAATTGAATGATACAGATTTTACCAAAATTTATTATATTTTTTTTACAAATAATATTTTCGATATTGACATCTCACGATATATTTTATCGTTTTCAATGACAAAACTTAAAATTATATCACGTTTAATACGTTCGAGGACAATAAAGTATATCCTGAGATATAAATATGAAAAGATATTATGTAAAATTATAACAGCATTATGCAATGATTGTATTAATGAACTTTATCAATGGGACTTTATCGTTTGAAGCTAATAATATAAAATACCTCCTTATAACCAAGACCGCCTGTTTTCGTTTCTTAGCCTCTATTTTCGCCAGAAATCTTCTTATATTCTTTTGAAAAATAACTGAAGCCTCTTTCATTTTCAAATATTTTCTTCTCTGTAGCATACCTTTCCATTTTGATTGTATTATGGCAGCTATATCATGTTTTTTAACTTGAAAACTGTCTTCAGTTTGGAAAAGAGTCTGTGGATATCTGATGAAAATCTTCGTTCTGAAATTAAAATAAGTAGCGCTTCTTTTTTCACACTTATAGTTAACTTACTTGCCCATCTTGTAATCGTCTGCTGTGTAGCCTAAAGAACAAACGAGTTCCTGAACACCTTCCTTTGCCGGGCCAGGATAATTCGGCCAGGTTCGTTTGCTGAGGCACTTATATCTATGTAGGAATTTTTCATATATTCTCCTGTACGCAAAACCAGCACGACGAACTCTCAAATTTTCCATGAGCCCCAAATACTGTACTTGATGTTGCACGAGTTGGGCATCGAAAATTCCTAAAAACTCCAAGAGAATCATTCATATTACAAGTGCCAATTAACTGTGTGGTTTGTCAATGAAATGTAATTTATATGTGTAATCCACCTATTCTCACCTGGTTTCTTATCGTCATTTGGTTTGATGCATCTCACATACGAAGGCTGTTTCTTGACCAAAGAATGTAGTAGTTCATTCAATGAATTTTTGAATTTCGTAATTGAGGTGTCTGGCATTCTTTTGCTCTTCTGTTCGCTTACTGGAAAAACCTCACTAATGATACTGTTTTTGGATCGAGACATGGTTTCTCTCAAATCCCTATAGAGAAGGTCAGTGTTTTTTTCTAAGAAACCTCGAATGTTATAGGTCACTGTTCCAGCATAGTGAATAAGGCAAAATTCCTACGAAATAATTTTATAGAACAAATTGATTTAATAAGGGCCAACTATAAATGGTTCATACAAAACGATATAGAGTATAATTCCATACTCATAGTATGGAATTATGTTTCAAAATGAGAGCTTTTTGCGCGCAGGTTCTAGGGGAACAGCGTGCTATCGTTTTGTCCAAATGTCTGTTATTTTCGATGATTGAGCCGAAAATGGTCTTAAACGACTAGGTTGGACTCACTGATGACGAATCCGTTGTCAAAATCGATTCTGTCCGGCTGGCCGGCCGTGGACACGATAACTGTCGAACAGAGCTAGTTAGCAACTTGAAACTTGTAGGGTAGTTCGCGCATCTGAATACCTCGGTTAAGTTCGTTAATGGGCCAAATCGGCCAAATAGTTTTGGAGTTATAGAAATTTGAAATTTTGAGGTTTTTTTCCTCATATCCTCATATTTCAGAAACTACTGGAGCGATTGGATTGACACTTGGCAGTTAGTTGGAGCATAACGACGCGCAACTTTGAGAAGGATTTCGTTGAAATCTTATAATCACTCAATTCAAAAAAAAATTTGTTTTTTCTGAAACCATTGTTCATATTCGAAAAAAATTCTGGTTATATCTTGAGCTTCATATTTCACAGCAGTGTACCAAATTTCATTTCGATACGGCTATCAGTTTCGGAGATATTGGGAAAAATATGTAGAATTTCGTGATTTTCTTCTCGATATCGTTGTTTTTTTTCGGTATAACTCAAGAAATACTGATATAATCGTGACGAAACTTTGCAGCTAGTTCAAATATGTTGAAGGATAACTTTGTGCAAAATTTTGTGATGATCGTGTCATAAGAACGATTTGAAGAAAAAATTTCAAATTTTTTTTTCAAATATTCAATATTCTGTGATCTTCTCATCATATTAACTTCATTATATTCTGCATCAACCTTCAAACTGTAATTTTTCTATAAAGTACTGGATTTCAATTCGATCTAATCTGTATTTTCGGAAATATTGGGATTAGATCGAATTGAAGTCCAGTAATTTATCGAAAAAAAAAATCTAGTAAAGCACTGCCGTGAAGGCAGCAGCTTTTGCGCGCATGTTCAAATTCGTTGCCGAAGCGGTCGTCCACATTGAACATACGCGCAAAAGTTGCTGCCTTCACGGCAGTGCTTTTCTAGGTTTTTAAACCTGCATACACTTATCGAGTTGAAGGTGCTCGGTCTCTATTTTGTTTCGAACTTGAATAACCGGAAATCATCAACAGTTCTATTTTCAACTCACATCTCTACCCATAATTTTTTGCATCTTCAAATCAGCTTTCTGGTGGCTTATATACCGCTCATGGCCTCCAAGTTCTTTGTCCAATTTTGCTAATAAAGAAATATCGTTCGGGTCGCCAGGTCTCAAACATTCTTCATCCATGAACGAAATTATCCCTGAAATGAATTGTACACGGAAATGCAGTTTCATTAATTTTTTATAGTAATAGGCATACCTTTATGTTTCTCTTCGATTAATTCGCAAATAATTTTATTATCGAAATAATCTACTTTTTGCCAATCGATTCCTTCATTTTCATATTCTTGCTGTTCTGATTTCAAGGTGAGTTCAATGAAAAGCTGTTGCAATTTTTCGTTGCAAAAATTGATGCAAAGTTGTTCGAAACTGAAAGAAACATGAAATAATATTGGAATTACCTTATAGTCATCAATACAGCGGAATATCGACAACTTCCGATTCGTGATGATATTGTAATCTTTTCAAATTATATGAAATGATTTTCACGAAATTCTACAAAAACCGGGTTGATGAGAAATGATATATTTTTCATAACCAATCAAGCCTTCGACCAGTTCTGAATCTTTGGGAATATTAATCATTGAAAGGATTTTTCCCACAGACAAATTAGATTTTCGTAAGCAACTTCGAGGTATTCATCTAGTCTCCTAGTCATTCCGTCTGTTTCTCGGTTGGCCTAATGACCGATCGAAATAATTTTTCAACAGAAGGTCAGAACGTCCACCTTGCAGTGCTCCTATATACTGAATCACGATTCATGAGATTGAATGAAAATTTCGAAATATTTTTAATAATAAATTCACAAAAATCGAGACAGCTCTTGAAAGAAACGAGTTGAATGAGCCGAACAAGATATGACCTGGTAATCAGATATTTTTGGATAATTCTTGGAGATATTGGGATGATATATGTCAAATTTTGAGGTTTTTACATCGGTATCGTTGTTTTTGTCGGAATAACTCGAAAAAATAATGATTATTTCATTCATTATCTGCCATTATAGTCTACGTTTGGTAATCAAATATTTTTGGATAATTCTTGGAGATATTGGGATGATATATGTCAAATTTTGAGGTTTTTTCATCGGTGTCGTTGTTTTTTTCGGAATAACTCGAAAAAATAATGATTATTTCATTTATTATCTGCCATTATAGTTATTCAATTCATAATATAACGTTTATTGAATGATCAAGTTTTGAAACGACCAATTATTCAAAATTTATCGATTGCATTCTGATGACATTAAAAACGTCTTGTTGAAATTATTAACGATTTATCTGATGAATTCAAAAAATAAATGTTACGATTGTAATAGATTGAATATTTCTATTTAACAATAAATATAAACTCTGCTTCATCAGTAGAGTTACTTATGTTTTCATTACTCAATCCATTTTCAAAACTGAATTGCCACTCAAAAAAAATAGTGAATCTCATAGTTAGTGCGTGCGCGCGGACGAAATTCATCACCTGTTGCCTACCTGTTCTTGTGAAATATCTCAAAGCCATAAATGTCCAGAATTCCCATTGACAATAATCTTCTATTTTGCTGAGGCTTCAGGGAAGCATTAATGGACTGGACTAGCCAACTGAAAAGTCTATCGTATATTGCCTTTGCCAGGGCATCACGGGCATAGTTTGCTTGATCTCTGTCGAGGGGTGTTCTTACAACATCCTTGGCTGTTTCAACGGTTCGGAAGGTCAGCGCTTTTTCCATCTCTTCTTTTTCGCACTTCAGTAGCTGATGGACATAGAGAATTTTTTATTCTTTCAACAGTAAAAAATAAAATTTGAAATCCTCTCAGTGAAAATGGATTTTCATGTCACGACCTCGCGTATTCGTCAAGGGTGTATTGTATTGAACTTACCTTGCTAACTGTTTCCAGTAATTCTGGTTTTCCAATGGAATTTCTGTTTTCAACTGCATGGAATGTAATATTTCCCAGGTTCAAAACTGCCGCCAATATACAGAATATTTCATTTTGTTTTTGTTCTGGAAATTGGAGGGTTTTCAAAGATTTCTTCACATGATTGAAACCATCTTTATCGTCGATATAGTTCAATTTGTTCTGCTCCTAAAGATAGGAAATATTCTTCAGATTTGCTCTATACCAAAAATGAAATATTGTTGTTTGAGTACCTTAAAATGATAGCTTATACAGAAAATTTCATCTGAGCTTTTAGTCTTCCGCTTATTCAGAGTAATTACAACCAATATGAATTGAATGATTTCGGGAATTTATATCCTTGCACTGTTTATGAGGATGTCTAACAATAAGTTGTGATCGATTTGAAGAAAGTTCTCGAATTATACAGTGCGCGTCAAAATTATGGAACAAATTTCTCAGAAGAAAACTATTCGGCAAAAAATCCTGAAATTTTCAATTTTTTTCACTTTAACCAAATTTTTATGCATTTTTGAAGGATTTTTGTTGCACCCTGTGCCATCCCCATCAACCCTCTAAATTTTTTTAATAGGGAAATTGGGTCATGTGGTACTTTTTTGGCAAGGCCTTTGTATTTTCTTTACAGGCGTGCAGAAATTTTCGAGAAAAAAATATTTTTTTTTAGAAAATTAATTACTTCAAAGAGGTTTTCAGCATGTGCACTTTGTCATGGCCTTTACTTTGAGACGATGGTACCTGATGAAATCTGTCACCGAATGAAAGTCGACCGTTACAGTTTTGTTCATGCACAACTTTCAACCCCTTCGAACCCTTTAATGGAGAAAAAAAAATTTTTTTCACGTGAAGGGGTTGAAAGTCGTGCATGAACAAAACTGTAATGGTCGACAGTCATTTGGTGACAAATTTCATCAGGTACCATCGTCTCAAAATAAATGAGCCATGACAAAGTGCACATACTGGAAACCTCTTTGAACTAACTAATTTAAAAATCTGTCTTCTTGAAAATTTCTGCACGCCTGTAAAGAAGATACAAAGACCTTGCCAAAAAAAGTACCACATGACCTACTTTCCAGAATTCAAAACATTCAGAGGGTTGATGGGGATGGCACAGGCTGCAACAAAAATCCTTCAAAAATGTATAAAAATTTGGTGAAAGTGAAACAAAAATTGACCGGTTTCAGGATTTTGTTGCCAAATATTTTTCTTCTGAGAAAATGAATTTGTTCCATAAATTTGACGCGCACTATATAAAAGACCTCTTGTTTCTGCTGACTAGGGAAGTTGATAGATCTGTTGTCAGAGCCGAATTTAAGCGCTTGTGGCAAATTGTCAAAATGCGCCCTTGTTTTGTGTCTACTATATAAAATTATATTGCCCTGTATGAAAATCGATAATTGAAATTTGAACACTCTTTTCGAGCAAGAATAATTTCCAGCCAGCTTGGATGATAGTTTTGAATAATACATAACAAGAACCAATTTTTTTAATTGATCCGATATAAACTATGGTGCACTCCTTGCTGCATAGAACTTCCAGATATGAGAAAAGAGAAATATTCAGGCATGGTGGGTTCATCAAGCCCCTCGGCCCTGAACGTCTTCGTTACTTATGATCTTTGGGCGGATCCGAGAAAATGGATCGGGAATCGTAGGGCTGCCGACAAAGTTTAAAAATTATTATCTGGCATTTCGTCTGGCAACTACTTGTCGCTTCACAGTGTACAATAGTTCATACATCATAGAAACCGGTCTTAAATACGCATACAGTTCCTTTTTGAATATAGTGAAAAAGTCACTATTTTCAAGAGGAAAATTATAATTTTGCATCCCTAGTTAGCTCGCGCCCATAGCAAATGCCTCTTTCGCCACGCTCTAGATCCGGCTCTGTCTAATGTACTGTACTCACCCCTTCTGTCAAGTAATAATAGGAATTAAAGTTTCTGGACAAATGAAATTCTTTCAAATCCTCATCCGTTGCCGAAGCAATTAATTGATAAAATATGTGGAAATTTCTCTCTCCTGATGCCTGACTAATTATCCTAGACTTTTCCAGAAGATAACTCAGAACATTACCACCAACTGGTTGCCCCTGTGGAAAATAATATATTCAGTTGGGTGTTTCATTATTTTATAGAAATAATTTTTTTTTTACGCCCTCGTTCAAAACAAAAACGATACCATTTCATCAGAATGTTTGTTATTTAGGGGCCGAAAAACGCCTTAAAATGATTAAATTGGGCTCATCAATGAAGAATTTTAGGTCGACTTCAATCGAGTCAGAGGTAAACTCTCGTTCAGAAGAAAATATTTTGTGACTAGCAATTTTCAGGTTTAGTTTGGGGTCTCGATGCAACTGTTAAGTTCGTTGAAGGGCAATATGTGCAATTAAATTAAAATAACCTTACTGAATTTAGCCAGAACCCGCTGAAACTTTAAAGGATCTATATTCGAACTGATCTGTCTTTCTGGAAAAAGTGGGAAACTAAAATCTTGGATTAATATATACATCTACAACTTTTCGCGAAATTTTGTCGAGGTCGTGCAGCCAGTGAATTCAAAAAAATTTTCTTCGAAAAAAATTCATCACATTTGGATCACATTTTGGTCATACTTTGAGCTTCATATTGCACAGCAGTGCACCAAATCTCAATTGGATGCGATAATAATTTTTGGAGATATTATGATAAAAATATGTCCGCGCATATTCAAATACTTTTCCATGTTCAGCACATTTATGCCAATGCAATTCCGTTGGAGTACAAACTTCAGCATTCTTCTTCAAAAATAGTTATTATCGTTGAAGAAATATTCCGTCAGATTTCTCGAACCTATAAAATACCTACCTCGAAGTTGAAAATTATGTCCATATATTTCCCGAATCGACTTGAATTATCATTCTTGTTTGTTTTCGCATTTCCAAAAGCTTCAAGCAGTGAAGTTGACTCCATTAGTTTGTCTTTTACTGTTTTCACATCGCCTGAGTTCTCTACCTCGGCGATATACTGGAGAATTTTTTTCGAAGCTTCCGTTTTTCCCGCACCAGATTCGCCTAGAAAAAAATATTAACTCTTATTTCAGAATTACACAACACATTCAATTTTCTATACAGATATGGTTCGATGAAATATTCTCACCTGATATGAGAATGCATTGGTCTATGAAATCCTCTTTCAGCGATCTGTAAGCTGTATCTGCTATAGCGTATCTACAAAATTTCAATGAGTAATTTCAATTCGAACTTGTTGCCGTTTTCACTCACATGTGTGGAGGTACCTCGAAGAAATGTTTACCATTATATGCCTCGATATTTGTTTGATCATATATGTTTAGTTCCTTGTAAGGATTCACCGAAATAAGTACATGACCTATGTAAGTCTGCAAATGAAATAAAATTCGTTTCTTTTTATTAGTTCATGAAAACGTGTACGCTTCATTATGAGGGCAGTTTTTAAATCGCTGACAACTGACAAACCGATGTGATCCGACTAGAATGCGCATATACATATTATAGCAGTTGATATTTGTCCAAATGTCTGTAATTTTCGAATTTTGAGCCGAAAATGTTCTCAAACGTCCAGGTTGACTGATAACCAATCCAGTGCCAAAACCGTTTCTCTTCGTCAGACCGTCCGTCACCACGATTACAGGCATACGAAGGACTCTAAGGCCTTGAAAATTTCAGGGTTGGTTGCATTTTAAAATGCGAAGGCTAAGTTCGTTGATGGACAAAATCGGTCGAATGATTTCGGAGTTACAGCCGTTCGAAGTTTTGAGGTTATTTCGCTGATTTTTCGAGAACTACTGAAGCGATCGAATTGAAACTTGGTGGTTGGTTGGAGCATAAGGAAAAACAACTTTTTACAGTGTACCTTCTTCAGTTTTATACGATCATTAGTTTCGAAGATATTGTGAAAAATATGTCAATTTCCTGGTTCTTTCTCGATGTCGTTGTTTTTTCGGAATAACTCAAAAAATACTAATTCAAGCATGATGAAACTTGACAGCTTGTTTGAAAATGCTGATGGACAACTTTGTGCGAAGTTTCCAGGGGATCGTGTCATTAGAACAATTCGAAAAAAAATCGGGTTTTTTATTCAAATATTCTCTGATCTTCTGATCATAATATCCTCATGAATTTCTGTACGAACCTTCGAACTGTAATTTTTCGATGAAGAAGATTTCAATTCGATCAAATCTGTATATTTGAAATTATTGGGAAAATAAAATTTTCAATGGGTATATCTACAAAATCACTTGGCGGATTTTACCCATTCACGAATTCGGACTCAAGGTCCAAACCTACTCTACGAATTTCGAGTTTCTAAGTTGTTGTGTTTACGGTCGGTCGTTAAGTTGAATTCGTGACTGGTAAAAACCGCCTAATGATTCCGTAGATATACACATTTAAAATTTAATTTTCCCAATATTTCCAAAAATACTGATTGGATCGAATTGAAATCCAGTACTTGAAAGTTCTGACGTGAAGTCAGGAGCTTTTGCGTGCAGGTTCAAAGGATATCACTAAAAGTAAACAGGCGCGCAAAAGCCTGCTGACTTCACGCGTCAGTGCTTTTCTAGGTTTATACTCATGAAAATACAGGGTGTTCTTTAATTGAAGGTATAAACGAAGAGGGGTAATTTCAAGGCAGAAAGTTCCATCAATATGGAACCGGGGACGTTTCGTTTTCGATATTTTTGCGCGCATGTTCTAGGGGAACAGCGTGCTATCGTTTTGTCCAAATGTCTGTAATTTTGGATAATTCAGCCGAAAATGGTCTCAATCGACTAGGTTGGACTCACTGATGACGAATCCGGTGTCAACATCGATTCTGTCCGGCTGGCCGGCCGGCCGTAGACACGATAACTGTCGACAGAAGCAAGCTAGCAACTTGAAACTTTCAGGATAGGTTGAGCATCAAAATGCCGCGGTTAAGTTCGTTATTGGGCAAAATCGATCGAATAGTTTCGGAGTTATAGGCACTTGAAGTTATTTATTTTTTATTTCGGAAACTACCTGAGCGATTCGATTCAAACTTGGCAGTCAGGTGAAGTACAACGACGCGCAACTTTGAGCCAAATTTCGTCAGGATCATATGGTCAGCAATTTCTAAAAAATATTTTTTTCGAAATTTTTTTCCAAACAAATTTTTTTTTCGGAAACCATTCATCATATTCAAAAAAAAATCCACCCACACTTTGAGCTTCATATTTCACAGCAGTGTATCAAATTTCAGTTCGATACGATCATAAGTTTTGGAGATATCGGGAAAAAATATGTCAATTTTATGCAAAATTTCGTGATAATCGTGTTATCAGAACAATTTGCAAAAAAAAATGTCTATGATTTTCTCATCATATCATCCTCATTGAATTCTGTATGAAACTTCGAACTGTTATTTTTCGATGAAGTACTGGATTTAAATTCGATCTGATCTTTATTTTTGGAAATATTGGAAAAATAAAATTTTGATTGGGTATATCTACGGAATCATTGGGTGGATTTTACCCATTCACGGATTCGGTCTTCATAATTAAGGTCCAAACCTTCTCTACAAATATCGAGTTTCTAAGTTGCTTCTTTCGGAAATTATTGTGTTTACGCAGTCGGCCGTTAGGCCGTCCGTCAACACAATAACTTCCGGAAGAAACGACTTAGAAACTTGATATTTGTAGAGTAGGTTTGGGGCTTAGTTACGAAGGTCGAATTCGTGAATGGGTCCGCCCAATGATTCCGTAGTTGCGCGCATGTTCAAATTCGTTGCTGAAGCGGTCATCTACATTGAACATGCGCGCAAAAGTTGCTGCCTTCACGGCAGTGCTTTTTGAAATTTTTTTCTCATAGTATCTGCATTTCACTAGGTATTCAACTGTAATTTGGCATAGATATATTATTACGTTCACATAATATGACCTGCCAATTCAGATTGCAAATCTACAGAGCTATGATTTTTCCGGAATACTGTTATCCTCCCAATTTTTTTTTTTTTTTTTGGTGAGCCGATTTTGAGAAAACTCCAAATTATCATAAGGGTCCAGTTGGTAAGCTGGGGAGAATAAATTCATCATGAGTTTTTATTGATATCTTCTGATCTGTAGCAATAATTCATAAAAATTAAAGATTCTATAAACTCGTTAAATCACCTTGTGAAGTGCGGATACTAAGAGGAGAAAAACACCCTGTATCTCGAAAACGAAACATGTGCGATCCCATGTTTTTGGGACTTTTTCACCCTATATTTACAGGAGGAATATCCGTTCTTCAGCCTTCGAAAGAGGTCAGTATTTTGAATTGATTTTTATCAGTATCTGATGTTCATGTAATTCTTTTATTATCAGTAATTCGCACATAATAATGAAATACTGGAGTGATGCGCCTATCATATCAAGCAAACAATCTCTGATAAATATAATAACTGTGATAAGTGTTTCTATCAACATTCATTATTGTAATTTGACGTAATTATCTATATCTATAGCATGTTACAAAATTTACGACCAATTTGCCGTAATTGCAAAATAATGAAATCTCAGATGTCTCATCAGTAGTAGTAGAATGCAAAAGTAGATTGCGTAACGCAGTGGTCGAAACTCACATATATTAAATTTTCCTTGAAACGTTTCTTCAGGTTGCTGATAAATTCTGCTTCATCTGTATAATTTTCCAATAGAACGGCATCTTGCACCCCTACGCGATCTCTGTGTTCTAAGTCTCCTTCCATTTTTCGCTGAAACAAACGCCATAAATCAGTTTGATTCATTTCATAGAAAATGTCAGCAAGAATTGCAAATAATTCCGAAACTTTATGTAATGATTACTAGGTTTCCGGAGTTTTAGAAATATTACGATCGCACCTTCTCATCTGATTATTCATTCTAGAAACAACCGGTACTTTGTTGATTCCGTGAACTATTTGAGTTCACAGTGAATAGAATACTGTTTATAAAACAGTGCTCAACTACTCCCTAATTCACTTATACTTTCTGCGTTTAACGTACGTTTCGGAAACAACGTTTTCTTCTTCAACAGAAAGTATAATTTGATAAGAGAGTTACGCACTGTTCTATTGTTGATACCGTTTTTCAACAAATATAAGACAAGAGCAGGATTATTATTTTATCTAACTTAAGACTCGAAAAATGAACGCCATCCCGGAATTGAGTCATCATATGCTATGAATTGAAATTATATTATCTTGGATCTTTCCAATCGTGTGTAACCATCTCGAATGTGTGTGAAATATACACATATTATAACTATAAATAATGGAAAAAGCGAATATACATACATTTCTTTGCTCGAATTTCCCATGGATGGATCACAAGTGAAGTAATAATGGTTTTGTGAAAAGTTGACAATTCATTTTGATAAGATTTTATCTATTTATGACGTGTAGATTAGAATCGTCTCGCTTATGATTAGGAATATGGGATTAGTTTTGATGCGGATTTATGCGATCATTTATATTTGGTTAAGAATTTGTTTCGAATTAAATTATTTTCATGACATTTTGTCTCTTTTTTCGCGCATGTTCTAGGAATAGAACGTGCAATAGTTTCGTCCAAATGTCTGTAAATTTGGAATTCTGAGCCGAAAATAGTCTCAAACGACTAGGTTGGTGAAGATTGATGGAGAATCCGGTGTCAAAATCGATTCTGCTCGGCCGGTCGTCCGTATGCACAATAACGAGCGTACGGAAAATCCTAACTTAAACTTAAACTTTTAGGGTAGGTTGCATTTCAAAATGCGACGGTTAAGTTCGTTTTTGGGTAAAATCAGCCAAGAAGTTTCGAAGTTAGGGCCCTTTGAAATTTTTCGTTTATTTTCGTGATAACTCAAAAACTACTGGAATGATTAGATTGAAACTTGCCAGTTAGTTGAACTATAACAATGCGCAACTTTATGCAGAATTTTGTAGAGATCGTATTGTGAGTAAATAAAAAAAAAATTTCAAAAGTTATTTTTCGAAAACTGCATTATATTCGGAAAAAAATTCTGCTCAGTCCTTGAGCTTCATATTTCGCAGTAGTGTACCTACCAAATTCAAGTTCGATCCGATAATTAGTTTTGGAGATATTTCGAAAGAATATGTCAAATTTCGTGTTTTTTTCCTGGATATCGTTGTTTTTTATGAAATAACCATAACATTAGGTCCTTTCGTTTGCAAAGAAAGTGTAGCACTTTCTATGCAAACGAAAGGACCTATACTGATTCAATCATGATGAAACTTGACAGCTCGTTTTAAAATGGTCATTGACAACTTTGTGCAAAATTGCGAGATGATCGTGTCATTAGAACATCTCGAAAAAAAAATTTGAATTTGTTTTTCTCAAATATTCAATATTCTGTGAGTTTTTGATCATATTATCCTCATTAAATTCTGTATAAAACCTTCGGACTATAATTTTTCGATAAAGTATTGGATTTCAATTCGATCTAATCGGTATTTTTTGAAATATTGGGAAAAAATGTTTGAATGGGTATCTGCGGAATCATTGGGTGAATGGGTAAAATCCGCCCAATGATTCCGTAGATATAACCATTCAAAATTTTATTTTTTCAATATTTTCTAAACTACAGATTAGATCGAATTGAAATCCAGTACTTCATTGAAAAAAAAACCTAGAAAAGCACTGGCGTGAAGTCAGCAGCTTTTGCGCGCATTTTCAAAGGAAATGACCATAAGTGAACATGCGCGCAAAAGCTCCTGACTTGCTTCTCTAGGTTTTTTTCGATATTAATCTATAATAAGTTTGGCTTGTTTCCAAGCCGTTCATTTTTTGAAAAATGAGTTCGGAATATATCAAAAAAAAAAATAGGTTCATTGTTTGTTAATATTTTCGAAATGATCTGATGGGGTTGAATTAGAAATAAGAGAATCCATCAAGAATAAGTTATTATAGAACTCCGATCGTTATTAAGAATGGTCGTGCTGTATTTAAATTATAACGTTATTCTAAAAACTCGAACCAACAAAACAAAGCCGGGGCTCTCCAACTTCCTTGAATCAACCCACCAGAATCTGTGGGTGATTCATCATACGGTAAGGTGTGTTAAAGATAAGTAAATGTTGGACCTGAAGAAAGCCGCCGTGGGATGAGTGACTCAACAATCGCTGTTGACATTTCAATGGTCTGCGATGAATCTGATCTGGATATGGAAACCAAAGATTAACATTTGATGGAAGCCTCATTGGTTTGCATTGTTCGAGCTTATCAGCATAGTTATATTATTCCCTATATTTACTAATGACGAAGTAGATATATCTTTGCTATATGATATGAGTAAGTAATTACTGTTTTGGCGACGAATGAAAGAAAATATCGACAGATCTCGATTGAGTTTGGCACAGACCTCGAAGTCACTAACAACCATAGACAAATAATTAGTTTATCTATGCTAACAAAGCTGTTCAAAATTTCAGTCTGATCTTATGATACAGATAGTATGGACACAGATCTGGTCTGTGGTATGGAATTGAAATATAGTACTTAATTGAAAAGAGATGCGGCTAGAGGCTTATGCAGAAATTCGTGGGAACCATATGGAAAAAAGATTGCAAATCTTTACCTCGAAAAGTAAATCTTCTTTCTTCGGGATCAATACTTGAATAGGTGACCGCTTTGGCAACAAATTTGATATTGGCTGTCTGCTGTCTTTGTCTAATTGGTTCGTCGATATCTCAAGACGTTAGATAACGGCGGTTATATAAAGCTTAATTGATGCTTTATATTCACGATATAATATTGGCATCTTCTATCCCGTCAGTATTTACATTAAATAAAATTGATGAGAATTTTGTATAGAGGAATTTCATCGAAAATATTAATTTTTTTTCGGAATAAATAAATCTATTCCATCCAAGGTAAAAACTTGGGCTGAAGTATTAGATATACCGGACAAAACGGGTCTTCATTATATTCTGTTATTGTTTTTATTAAATGACTCTTGTTTCTTCCTCTGATGATTTCCTGAGAACAATTAAATATACAGTGTTGAATAAAAAAAGCACAACATTCTCGATTCTTTTATTTTTCGAAATAGTAACGATCCGTATGACCTCAATCACAAACCTGAAGTATCACCTCGATTTTCATTCAAAATCCAATACATTCAATACAAAATAATGCTTGGTTAAAAAAATCCATAAAATCTAATCTAGCATGTTTCTAGGTACCTACTAAATTTCCAAATGAATCAAGCTCAATTCAAAATTTCACCTAGGTAATATAAGAACAAGTTAATATTTGCTCCAATACTATAAGGAAAGGTTAAATGAATATCTAAAGGTAGAAGGAAACTGAGATAGGTGTCGATATCTAGATGAATTCCAGAGATCCCTGAGATATTAGAATATTAACAGGTCTAGCCTAGAGAACTGCAGGAAGAGGATTTTTCCCACTTTTTTGCGCGCATGTTCTAGGGGAACAGCGTTGTCATTAAAACAATTCGAAAAAAAATTAAAATTTTTTTTTTTTTCAAGTATCCAATATTCTGTGATTTCATAATATTATCCCTATTGAAATCTTTATGAACTTTCAACTTTCCCGATAGAGTACTGGATTTCAATTCCATCTTATCTGTATTTTTGGAAACATTGGGAAAATAAAATTTTCAGTTGCTATATCTGCGGAACCATAGAGTGGATTTCACCTATTCACGAATTCGGCCTTCGTAATTGAGGTCCAAACCTACTCTACAAATATCGAGTTTCTAAGTTATTTCTTTCAGAAGTTTTGTGTTTTTTCCCGCATGGTTTTATTGCAAGATAGGTTGATAGGTCTTTTGATATAGATTTGTAGAATATTTTAGCAGGAGCTTGAATTGTAAATGGGGTGATTCATAAATTCACCTCCAAACTTTAGCCTTCTATACAATCGGAGCACATCTTCGGTCAAAAATAAGACGAATATTTTCTTTGAAATTTTTCAATATTCTCAACACCCCCTCTAATAATGGAATATTTCTATTGATTTCTATTATTTCCTGACAACCAATTAAGGGTTATGAATTGTAACAAAATTGTCATATTTTCAACTGAATAATCTACTCCATAATTTTGGCGATCTATTTCCGCATTACCTACTATATGGGTTTTCAACCAATGTATATGAATACGAGGTAATAAAGATGAAAAAATTCAATTGTTAATTACTTGTGTTTCATATATTGGTAGAAGAACCCATAAAGAGTTTCCAGAAGAAATTTTTTTTCTCATCCCACATTATATTTTTCTTCAAATAAAAACTCTACATATTACATGAATTACGCTCTGTAATTTAGGTTCTTCTCAATGTTTTAATATGCGATCATCGCTCAATGAAATGTCAAGAATTTCCTTCAAATTTACGTTTTTTGGAAGCGCTATAGCAAATATGAAAGCGATATAGCAAACATAAACATTAATTCCAGCTAAAATATTTGAAATTTTCAGCATACGACGCTCACCTCAGTGCTGAATTAACACATTACATCTGTAAAAAGAGGAGCGTAGACATGAACGAACACCTCAAATTAATATCAGTCAGTCCTCACTCACAAAAAGTTGAACCCGATTAATACACGAAACGGAAAATCATACGAGTTCAGTGTGCTATTTGAGCAAGTAGGTCTACAAAGCCGAAAATGTCAAGCAATTCCCCTGTTACGAGGTCCACGAATCGCGTTGAATGGCAAAAGTTTGGAGCTCTTCGTCTGTGGCCGGTTAGTCTTGGGAGTAGTGGAAGGTGAAAGAAGCGAGGAATGCCAATCAAAGGTTACCTACCTATCGCTGACGACGACACTGACTTCACTTGCCCGATAAGGAAGCTTTCATGTACACCTGGTCAGGAAACGGCCAATTTCCACCTCATATTGTGGGTAAATTGAGTTCTATTGATGAAAATTTGACATCAAATTCATTTCGCTAATGCTTTATCGCAATAATTGAAAATACAGGGTGAGTCTTTAAGTTGTACAATTATTTTAACCCTAGATTCCTCTCATCAAATAAAACACTTTTTGCCCGCATGTTCTAGGGTAACAGCGTGCCGTCGTTTTGTCCAAATGTCTGTAATTTTCGATGATTGAGCCGAAAATGGTCTTAAACGACTAGGTTGGACTCACTGATTACGAATCCGGTGTCAAAACCGATTCTGTTCGACCGGCCGTCCGTAGACGCGATTACGGTCGTACGGAAAATCCTATCGACCTGAAACTTTCAGGGAGGGTTACATTTCAAAATGCGACGGTTAAGTTCGTAAATGGGCGAAATCGGTCGAACTGTTTCGGAGTTAGAGCTCTTTGAAGTTTTGACTTTATTTTGGCTATAATTCAAAAACTACTGGAACGATTGGATCGAAACTTGGCAGTTAGTTGGAGTATAGCAACGCGCAACTTTTCGCGAAATTTTGTTGAGATCATTCATTCTATCCGTAAATTTCGAAAAAAAAAATTTTTCAACCTTTTTTTCGAAAATAATTTTTTTTTCGCGAACTATTCATCACATTTAAAAAAAATTCAGCGCGAACTCTAAGCTCCATATTCAAATTTCAATTCGATACGCTTATTAGTTTTGGAGATTTTGCGAAAAAATATGTGAAATTTCGTAGTTTTCTTCCCGATATCGTTGGTAATTCGGGATAACTCAAGAAATACTGATTCAATCACGATGAAACTTCGCACCTAGTTTGAAGATGCTGAAACACAACTATTCATAGAATTTCGTGATGATCGTAATATTAGAAAAATTTCAAATTTTTTCTTTCAAATACATATTCAATATACTGCGAACTTCTTGACATATTATACTCATTAAATTCTGTATGAACCTTCCAACTGTTATTTTTCGATAAAGTACTAGATTTCAATTCTATCTAATATGTATTTTTGGAAATATTCGGAAAATAAAATGTTGAATGGGTATATCTGCGGAATCATTGGGTGGATTTTAATCATTCACGAATTCGGCCTTCGTAATTAATGGATTCCCAATTTACAGTTGGTAGTTAGGCCGACCGTAAACACAATAACTTCCGGAAGGAACGACTTAGAAACTCGATATTTGTAGAGAAGATTTGGACCTTAATTACGAAGGCCGAATTCGTGAATGGGTGAAATCCGTCCAATGTCTTTTGGGTCTTTTGAAGAACGTTGCGTAAAGATCGATTTTCTGCTTTCTGTTCACAATTTGTGATAAGATAATTGCCTATGAAAATTTAGTTCAAGAATGTTGCTGACTGTATTCTAACACACAAAGAGAACACCAACAAGACCAAATAATAAACACGTAAACACGCAACAACACCTTCAATTTATATATTTTGCAAAAACGAAATAACAAATCAAGGATGAAAGCAAAATACATATTATCCATGGGTTCTTCTTCTTTTAGAAGGAGCATCTCTGTTTAGTCCCTGTTATTATGTGTTTCCTGTGATGTGGAATGCCATTTATCACTTAACTGTGTCTAAATGAGAGAAAATATTCTGATACATATGGTGCTATTTCTTTTCAACGTCATCTCGCTGAACCAGATTTTCTCGAGTAAGAATCAACGACAAGAAAAAGAAATGAGGCCAGTGCAAATCTTACGTTGACAGAGGTGGCCATGAATGAAACGATACACTCAATTCAGATATGAAAAGATACTTTTGAACGTTTTCTAGGTCCTGATTAGGTCATATATACAGCTGAATAATTCTAAAACAGAAATCAATGAGCACCTGTTATGTTTGAATGAACGTTTGTTCAGAAAGGCTACATAAAACCTCTCGAATGTTTCCTCAGGAGTTCGTTAACTGTGGAAGTTCATTGAAGGCTATTCGAAGGTTCGCCAATTTCTGTCGGTTAACACCCGGCCTCATACGGATCACATCAGCTGCTTAAATTCGTTCAGATAACACACAGTTGTGAATACATCCGTTACATAAGTGGTTCCTTTTTAAATTCCTGAATTGTTTCAAGGAGGAAAACAAGATACAGACTCATTAACCGGTCGTTACTCGCCATTACAACAAATACGGCATTTCCGCGAGCTTCGTCATCCTAAATTTGCTGCTTTATCGAATGTGTTGTGCTCTTTGTTGATGAAAATATGATTACAATTCTTCAAAAGAAATAATATTATATTCTGTTAATTTTATCGCTTTCACTTACTGAACTTATTATTTCTTCAAATGAGTTATATTAAGAGTAAACAATACCACATAGTGTTGAATTACGACTAGGCAACACAGCCACATTCAGGCTCCCTTAAACCTCGTTACTACCTCAAGGTCAGACACCTTAATCGCGGTGTACACAATCATCTAAAAATATAATAATATATTATTAGATCATTGGGTGTACATATGCTTTAACGTTGCCAATAGCCGCGTGAAATTTCGACATTTATAGGAGAAAACGGGGTGTCGTTCTACAGGCGTCAGTGAGTATTTTTTGAAAACTTTTTTTTGGGATGTACTTAATTCTTTTGTGAGAATGCGCACTGTTAGTTTCGTACCCATTTTTCATTCCATTCCAGTTTTATTTTCCCGAAAATTCTTGAATACAAAATAGTTGCAGCATTGTGTATTTTTATGATTTTTTTCAAACATTTGCACCAAAAAATTTTTTTTAAAAAAAGTAACTCTGGCTTCCAAAAGTCATCCCGTTATATTCCATGTATTGTTTGCTCTTAAGTAAAATGCGGCACGCCTCAATGTTATTTCAAAAATAGAGCAACAATTTCATTCATGTTCCTAGTTGTGATCAGGTGCGTTCCTCTTTGCTTGGTCTCAGTATGTTTACAAATATAGGTACTAATCGTATGATCCTCTCGCAACTTTGCATGAACCTTTAAGTGGTTATTTTATGAGCAAGAACAAACCAAATCGGAACTGTATTTTTTTTGGACTAGTATTGAAAAACTGAAATTTTGAATGGGTGGATCGAGAGGATTTAACCAGTTTCATTCAACCTTCGTTATCAAGCTAGACACAATTTTTGAATTCCAAGTCTATAAGTCGAGTGTTTATGTTTTTTTTTCGATATTTCCAAGAATACACTACTTGGTTGTTAAATATCGGCTATGAATTTCATATTTTGAAAGTAAGTTGTGTTGGATGGTGTCAATGCGTGAATGGTTTACCGCTCAGAATTTTCATTTGAACAAGGAAGCAAAAAGATCCCGACCTTAAGTCAGTGCTTCTCTTGAATTTCTGTAGAGTCGTGAAAACCACTCCGAATACACTATTGGCGTCTGAATTTAAGATTGCAGCGCCACGGTGCCAGTTTCAGAACCTTACATACAGACATAGATTTTGTTTTGATAGTCGATTTTGTACTGTTTGTTAGTGTTTAGTTTGATAATTTTTGATTTCACGATTTATTCAAAGACTTTTTAGACTCTTATAGATGACGAGAGTATTACTATAGGAGTACATACTCCATTCTTATAAAGTAGGTATGTATCATCCTTCAATCTAATTCAGTGTAGCTACTCTAAAACTACAGGGATATCTCCAAGGTTAGACAGTATTTCAATATTATTTATTTTCAGATCCAAATGGCAAGATTGACTTTGGCGGATTTCTTAGGCTGTCTTGAAAGTTGAAAAACAGATAGTATTGTAAAACATACTTTTTGGAATAATAGACAAATACTCATAACTTTACTATGTTTATAGGGAAGGACTAAATACTCAATATATTGTGAATAAAATGAATACATTCACATAAAACTAATGCTACCTGTATAGTTAGTCTTATTCATTATGGATTGACAAATAAATTTTCCAACACTCATATGATTGGTCTTGAAAAAGCTGTAATCAATGAGCTTTGTACAGCCTTGAGTTCATCGGCAGAAACACATTGAGCGAAGTATTCATCACCAGATATTTCCTTCTTAAGACTCTTTTGTTTCAATCGGTCAGTTCTATCACTAAAACATTTACGTTGTTCCTTAATGATCAGTTCAACAGGCAGATTTCTGAAAGGCAGAGCATTGCTCTTAAGTAAATTTCTCTGCTTCGATTAGGGGCCTCGAAAAAAATTGTCTTCGTGAATGTGATCTAATATTTCATGAGCAATTCTTGCTTACCTCTATAAAAATGATCATCATCTGTAAAATGCTAGTAACAGCTCATAAATCTTGTTTGTTGGTTGTTATCGATTCTTAAACACTTTCAGGCCCGACTTGTTAAAGGGAGTTTCTTTCAACCGAACTCGAAATTTTTCACCGGGTTGTGGAAATCTATGGGAAGGGACATTTGAGTTTGCTTTTCCTCAGTAGAAGCATGTGTAAAATCACACAAACGCCAAGAAAAATGCATAAACTTTCTCATTTTCTTAACATTTCTTTTAACTTGTCAATGATAATGTCTGTACCTCAGGTTACTCGGATAGCCACCAGAGGGAGTAGCGCTTATCTTCATTCGCCAATACCTTGTGTCTCAGGAATCAGGTTCGCCCAAAAAAAATATTCTCCAATATTTCGGATTTAAAATTATTTCGAAACTTTCCCGCATAAACTGAAAAAAAATTCTCCATATTCTTACCGTCGGTTTCACAGAACTTTTGACGTCCGATCAACTCGTTGATTAAGGTTTGCATTCGATGGTTGGGTTGAAAATGACTTGAGATAGAGCGCAGAATTTGCTGTTGACTGACAATCAAGCCCTTGATTGGACAATCAAAGTTTTATGAAGCCGGCTGTAATTCTAAGTTGAATTATGAGTGCAAAATCGCTAAAGAATAATAAAATTAAGGAAAAAAAGCAGTTTTTGTCTATCTAGCTCACTAAAAGGACTTCCCATCCAAAAGAGGCCAATTTGGCCCATCGTGAACATCGTGAATATTTCGGAATAATAAGATTTTTTTTTGGAGGTGAGCCTGATTCCTGTTACACCCGGTATTTTCTGAACGTTTTATTTGTCTGTTTGTATAACCGCAATCACGGAATTCCTAAAAATTCAATATCGAATATGTGATATGCAAATATACTGTACCTCATTTCGAGGTATTTAGAAACATGACCGTCACGCTATATGTGTTCAACTCTATCAAGGACATGGATCTATTGAAAGATTCTCAGTAAAAGGGGATGATTAAGCTTTTCAAATAGCGGCGTCATTTTGTATTAATGGTGAGTGCATAGCGACGCTAGCGACGGCCACCGTCCACCAAATAACCGACGGTGTCCTTCGGCAGTTGCTAGCATGAAACGCACGGTTTGTCTCATTCTACACCGTTTTCTGATAATACGTGTTTGTGTTAAATCAGTCATTGTTTATTCTTGAAGGTATTGAATTATTCGTTTGAAATTTATTATTCCACTTAATTCAAAAATCTTTTTCTCTATGGATTCTAGAACGAATTTCATTCACAGAAAACACCATTTATTCTTATTATTTCATTTATGGTTTTGTATTGATTGTTTCTATTTCTCCATCATTCCTCTATAAATTCTTATATTCATCTTAGAAGATGGTGGTAAAAATATTTGCATCTCTCATTTCAAAGTTTTTGAACGAATCGATGGAAGTTAATGGTATCAAATTTGAAAGAACCTGTTCGCATCTCATATGACGAATGTTGAAATTTCATGTGTCATTCATTCGAAAATCCTCTCACTTCAGCTCAGTATATTTTGAAAAAGTCACTATCTTTCACTATACTGTACAAAAAATTACCTTGTATGAGTTATGAAGCTTTCAAAATTCATACTGCATTCAAGAAATATCCATCATCTGAGTCGTACAGACCAATCCAATTGCAGAATCAAATTAACTCTGAACGTCCCAAACTTATGGAAATGACTTAATTTTTATTTTCGATACAAGCATCCAAATATAACATAAATAACAATATTCGATCATTTTTAGCTTAATCTAACACATGGGTAGGTAATAAAGAAAATTCCTATTTTTTAGAAACGCGAAAAATCAATACTAATATCACTTAGGTATTGATGAAGTGTTTGTTTGTAACTGATTGACAGGGATATTTTCGTGTGGTATCCCTAATGACATGCACGGTACAAGCATAATACCTACCTATATGTCTATCCGACATCTGCAGCCTTTCCCGTCTGAATATTGATGAATGATATGAAAGATTCAAAAGTTTTTTTTCCATAAATTTAATAATAGAAACATACCTACGATGAACACAATCTCATTTACGTACAAGGTGGTTTGTCTCAGGATAGAGAAAAATGTCCGTATAGTTTGTGAACAGTTTGTTGTTCGTCACATTTCAACTTTGTAAAGATACTTGTATTCTGTAGAAAAAAATCGCCTGATAATTAGAATCCGAGCCAGTTCAAAGTGGGTACTTTTGGTAAAAAATACAGATTTTTTTGTAATACCTTTCCATAATATCTTTCAATATTGATATCTTTCGATACACAACTTTTTTTGTCAAATGCGAATATTTGTGCATGGATTTGTCAAAGGAAGATTCGCATTTGACAAGATTGTCAGAGGTTCCAAACAAGTCCGTTTGTAGTCAGGTATTAGTGAATACACGTGGTAAGATTCTGACATCTTATATAGAATCAATGCTACTAAGGATTCGTAATTGAAACATGGAGAATGAAACACTGCGTCCAGCACTATTTTTGTATTGTATTTTATTATGTCACCCTCTTCTCATTTATTTTATTTCAATCATTATTATGTCAATAGTTCGGTTGACCATCTCAAATATTTGAATAGTCTTGAGGATGACTGGAGAGGTCAGAGAGGCAGAAAAACACCTTTAATTTGGCCGAATGAAACCAAATCAATTTTGCTCTGATGAAGACATTAAATATGTCGAAACGTCGGCCGAATTAAAGGTGATTCTTTGCCTCTCCAGTCATCCTCAAGACTATTATGATGTCAGTTGGAGACAATTAAACTATATCGCAAGGTATCAATAGCGAAGATATTACATAAAGGTATTAAGGAAATATTCGTATTTTTTTTTTATTTTTTCAATAAACCTTATCGAGTAGACTCGTCTCAATTTATTGTCTGAAATATTTGATGAATGGAAAATAGATAGTGTACAACAATTTCAACCGTTCACCTGCTCGAATATTTATTTGAATACCGTGACGAATAACAGATCCATGAATACTTCACTGCGGAGAATACTAAAATGGTCACGAGATCGAGCAATTCGATGAAAATAACACCTCCAAGCTCCAGAGGCAACAGTCCTTCAAGAACAACAAACTCCAAAACTAAATACAGTCCTGCTGTGCAATCTCCGAAAAGTAGAAGTCCGCTGAGAGGATCACCGAGAAAAGCTTTCGTTAGCCCGGATCGGAAGGGCAAGGTCAACGAAGAATTACGAACGATTAAATCTAGAGGCAACACTCCCCCCCCTCCAAAGAGCGCCGATGAATATTCTATACCAACATCGAGAGGTAGTGAGTAAGTATTTCATTTTGCTCGCATCTATAGTTTTATCCGAATGTCAGTAATTTTCGAATTTTTGTTGTACTTACTGATGAACATTCATCCGGTGTCAAAATCGATTATGTCCGGTAGTAAGCACGATTACGTTTTATAGTTAGGTAAGGGGTTACATTCCACTGCGACCTTAAGGTCTATTGTGCCCCAACACAATCAGAATCGACCTGATTGTTTATATTAGTTAGAAAATCGACGCAAACATATGACTCATACTCTTCAATTCTTGATCGAGATTCAACCCCAGAGGTTTCACGAATTTCAATAACCAGTATGTAGCGGATTTATTCTTATTTTGAGGAGGCTCAGTTTGTAGTGAAATATTCCGATATGAGTAATTTCGACCCACGCCACTGAAGGAGAATATTTCTAATGGCCATATCGTGAGAATAAGCCATCTAATATTCATGAGTGAACAAGCTATTACAGATTTCCTTTGAATTATTCAAATCAATTTCAACTATTAATCCACAACCCATTTCAGTATCAAGGTAATAATGAATTCATTTCACCCCTAAAATATTGGTCTTGAACTTTGTTTGATCTCTACCTTCGCTTAGATATGAATGAATCAAAAGAATGAGGTTGAGGAAATTGAACCCATTCTGTATACTCAATGACATTAGAACTGTTACATGTTATATCCAAAAGTAATAACTTGGCGAACTTTTTTGGCAACAGAATGACTGTATATTCAAAGCAAGCTACGATATCATCACCGTTTGAGTTTGCATAATTCAAGATTTTCTTTGTCATATTTTATATTTGAAGAAAAAAATTTGAAATATTTTTTAAAATTGTTCTGATGACACGATAGTCACGAAATTCAGCACCTAGTTACCAATCAGCATTTTCGAACTTTACTTCATCATGAAAGAATCAGTATTTTTTGACTAATTCTGAAGAAAAAACAACAATAACGAGAAAAAACCACGAAATTTTACATATTTTTTCCAATACCTCCAAAAATAATAGCCGTATCGAATTGAAATTTGGTACACCGATGTGGAATATGGAGTTCAAGGTAGGCTCGAATTTTTTTCCGAATATGATGAATAGTTTCCGAGAAAAAAAATTATTCGAAAAAATTTCAAAATATTTTTTTTTTCAATTCACTGTCTGCACGATCCTAACCAAATTTTGCAAAAAGTTGCGAGTCCTTATGTTTCAACTAACTACCAAGTTTCAATTCAATCGTCTCAGAAGTTCTCGAAATATAATGAAAATAACCTCAAAACTTCAAACAGCTATAACTCTGAAACGATTCGACCGATTCTGATCATTAATGAACTTAACATTTTAAAATGCAACCAACCCTGACATTTTCAAGTCGATATGATTCTCCGTACACCCGTAATCGTGCCAACGGACGGACGGTCGGCCGGCCGAACCGAATCGATTTTGACACCGGATTCGTCATCAGTGAGTCCAATCTAGTCGTTTGAGACTATTTCGGCGCACGCAGTTCCCCAGAACATGAGCACAAAAACACGAAAAATACTAAAAGAATTAAAATGCGAATGGGATCAATAGATGATTTCACCAATTCGCGAAATCGAACCGGTTCAACAAAAATCAGGTCTCTAAATGGATTCCCATTTTTCAGTTGGCAGTCAGGCCGACCTTAACCATAATAACATCCGAAAAAAAATTACCAACAGACTCCATATTTTCATAACAGGTTTGCGGCTTGATTGGCAAGGTCGAATTCGTGAAAACTTAAAATACCCCCAATGATTTTGCAGCTGAATCCATTAGAAATTTATTTCACCCAGTATAACCAATAATGCAGATATGATCGAATCGAAAGTCTGCACTTGGTTGAAAAATGCGTAAAGGTTAATGCAAAATGTCTTGAGGAAATGGCTTCGAATGTGAACGAGCGCGTAAAAGCTTCTGGCCGAGGGGGTAATAACGAGTGGATATACTTGTACAAACTTGTTGATGTACCGTGGATATGCATGGATATACTGTGGATATACGTGGATATACATGGATATACCGTGGATATACATGGATATACCTGAAATACCGTGGATATACATGGATATACCGTGGATATACCTGGATATACCGTGGATATACATGGATGTACCTCGATTTATTTTCAAATGCGCATGCTCACTTCCTCGTGATTTTATAGGTTGTTCGAGGTTATGTTTCAAAATTCAGAACATCCAAAAAAATTGGCAAACCCCATATTCGAAAGAAACGATCCTGAAGATAATTACATTCAATGGTAGACGAATCAGGGAACGAACTGAATTCAGAGCTGACAGTTTATTCAGAAAAACCGAGAGAATTTCGGAACGTATGAGGTCAACGCAAATAGCTCATCTATTAAATTTATTTTCAGGCACACAGTATGGAAAAATGAGCTATTTTATGTTGTTTTTTGATGGTGTATATTTTTTAATACAGGTTTTTCCTCTTATGAATTATTTTGAAAAGGTTGGGTATGGATTTCATTTAATCGTGAATTTTTTATTTTTTCCAATTTAGTGAGATCACAAAACCCTAAAATATCAAAAAAGATTGATATATAATCGCATATTTTGTGAAAGGTCGGAATGAAAACCCGATAAGAGTGAATCATTCTGAAGGCGAGCCTGAAAAATCACGAGTATCGTATTTTCATTCTAACCGAGTAACAGACTATAGGTACTTTCTCCACGACTGTTGAAAGAAACATTTCAAATATGAAAATTAATTGAAAACCTAAAAAATCACTTCCGTGAAGGCAGCAGCTTTCGCAATGAATTTGAACATGCGCGCAGAAGCTGCTGCCTTCACGCGGTCCTTTTCCAGTTTTTTTTTTCGACAAATTATTAATTTCAATTCGATCTAATCTGTAATTTTGCAAATATTGGGAAAATAAAATTTTGAATGAGTATATCTACGAAATCATTCGGCGGATTTTACCCATTCAAGAATGCGACCTTCGTAACTAAGCCCTAAACCTACTCTACAAATATCGAGTTTCTAAGTCGTTAGGCCGACCGTAGACACAATAACTTCTGGAAGAAACGACTTAAAAACTCGATACTTGTAGAGTAGGTATGGGGCTTAATTACGAAGGTCGAATTCGTGAATGGTTAGAATCCACCCAATGATTCCGCAGATCAAAATAAATTGAATTGAAATTGAATTGAATTGAATATTCTTATTCAAAATTTTATTTTTCCAATCTTTCTAAAATACAGATCAAATCGAATTAAAATCCAGTAATTCATCGAAAAATAACAGTTCAAAGGTTTCATGAAGACAATATGATCAGAAGATCACAGAATACTGAATATTTGAATGAAAACAATTTGAATTTTTTTAATAACACGATCATAACGAAATTCTGCGAAAACTTGTCCATCATCGTTTTCAAAACAGTAACCAAGTTTCATTTTAATATCTGCTGTGGAATATGGAGGTCAAAGTATGCGCTAATTTTTTCCATATGTGATGAACGGTTTCCAGAATAAATTATTTTTTGAAAAAAAATAATTTATCAAAATTCATTGATAGTATAATCTCAATAAATTTCCGCGATAAGTTGCGCGTTGCTGTACTCCAACTAACTGCCAAGTTTCTATCCGATCGTCCTAGTATTTTCCGAATTATCATCAAAATAACGTCAAAACTTCAAAAGGCTCTAACTCTGAAACCGTTTGGCCGATTTTGCCCTTTCCCTGAAAGTTTCAGGTTGATAGAATTCTCCGTGTCCACGAACGGCCGGCCGGCTAGCATCAATTGTGACACCGGATTCGTCATCAGTCAGTACAACCTAGACGTAAGAGACCATTTTCGGCTCAAAATTCGAAAATTACAGAGATTTGGACGATACGATAGCACGTAGTTCCCCAGAACATGCGCGCAAAAATGAATCTTCGAAAAATATGACAATAAGAGCGGCTGACAGATAGATTTTATTCTCTTTGTTTTCGTAAGTGTTAGGAAATTAATATTCCATAACAGTATGATGGAATTAAATTCGTTCGAAATGATCACGAAACTAGGATTAGACTCAACGCTCAAGGTGGTTATTCGTGGTTATTCCTAAAGGGCAAAACCAAAGAACAAATGAAACAAAAAACGCGGTCATTAAGTACTGGTTAATTGCTTGAAATTGATTTAGGTGTTGTAGTATGAATATTTCATATCAAATTATGGAATAATGAAAATCTGGGATCAAATTCGATATAAGAAGAGCTATATTCCACAGCAGTCGTGTAGAAAATTGTTTATGCCTTCATAGTAATTCGAAGTGCATGGAAATACTGTGGATATACATGGATATACCGTGGATATACTTGGATGTACGTGGATATACCTGGAAATACGTGGATATACTTGGATATACCTGGAAATACGTGGATATACTTGGATGTATGTGGATATACCTGGATATATTCATATATTTGGATATATTGTACAAAATTTTGCTCCGTGATTTCCCCCTCGCTTCTGGCCTCACGTCAGTGCTTTTCTACGTTTTTTTAGCTCAAATGTTAAAGGTTTCTGAAAAGGTTATTGTTCCATTATTGACGTGAAACCACCAGATTGCCAAAAAGTTCAGGTTTCTGGAAGTAACACTTCTAATGTCACTGAGTATATGTGAACTGCTGTTCAACCATTAGGGTTGACCTTTCGCCTTGCGTGACACACCTGGAAATAAACGATATCTGAGATAAGATATAATAAAATTTTATAAAAGCACTGACGTGGGGTGAGGAGCTTTTAAGCACTTGTTCGAATCCAAAGCGGTAATTTTTACACGTTTTGACCTAGACCTACGCAACTTCAATTCCTGATGGAAAGGTTTTGCAATCTTCTAATCACACAGTTCTCACGAAATTCTCGATTCTAACTGATTTTTGGAAATTTCGGGAAATGAGTACCAATTATGCTGCAGAACTTCTCATCAAGTATCTTTCGAAAGTTATTGTTTTACGGGGGACATACTACTTATTTCGCCCATTTTTCAGATATGGAAGCTACGAGAGGTTGGATGATGATAATAATTTTCAGAGAATAATAACTAGTTATAACCAAGATGAAGATAACATAAATGTTGTTGTGAGGTGAGTCTTTTCCCAATAACCATAGTTACAGGGTATTTTGCTATGAGGAATCGTGTTCTCAACCGGAAACTATTTAAATGTTTGTTCGGGCATAACTTCGTTGCTCATGGACCGATTTTCCAATATGAATACGATGTGATTCCACTTCCACAAAATAAAATATGGATTTCCAAATGAGAGGTAAAAGGTGTAAAGTGGGAATGTTTTCAACTTTGGGTTAATTTGATTTGTCACTTGTCGGTGTCGCCATGAGTCACTGGTTGGGAGACACCGTGCGTTCGCCGTCGAGCCTTATTTATAACAAGAAAAGTAACGGCCCCAAGATCGACCTCTGAGGCACGCCCGAGGTCACTGACTTATCTGTAGAAGAGAGAGCATCACCCACTCTTACGCGAAAAGTTCTACCTGACAGAAACGCCGAAATCCAATTCAGAAGCTTTCCCCTGATACCCAAATGCTCCAACTTTTTTACGTTGTAATTCGAAGTTGAAAAATATCCACTGGATGGAAAAGAATTTCATCTATGTTTTGCCAAGGACACATTTTATATACGTATAGCAACGTACAGTGAATATAGAAAATGCACTATTCTCTCGGTTTTTAAACAACCTAGATGATTTCGTTTTCCTTGTATAGCTCCAGCATAGCTTTTTTCAAGAATGGGATATACAATGTGTCCTAGAGACGAAGTATATTCGAATGAAGTTTTTTGATTGGTTACCACCATTTTTGTATAAGGAAATTGAAAGGATCATGATTTTATACGTATTACAAGATATTTATGGTGAAATATATAAGATGTCTTGAAAAGTTACTTCCATAATTCTCTTGTTCACGAACCTATTTCAACGATGTCTTTCGGTGTGGCTCGAGTAGTAAAGCACCACTTTGGTCTCACTCGTAAAGTAGAAGCGTTAAACTAATGGTGTCCCATTAGCATAATTTTCCTAGCTGCTTAATATATCATATCTTTTCACATATGACGTTATATATGCACATGTATGATGGAAATAACAATTGTCTCAGATGTTTTTTGCAAATCTTCATTATTAACCTCTTCCACAGATTTTCTCACTCCGGTTACAGTACCCTGAGAATATCACTAACAATTGTGAAATTAAAATTTTTGACTGAAAACAGGAGCGATCGTGTCTACTTTTTCGTAACGCCGTCCAATGCGTCTAAGAAATCATTGTTTATTTTGTATTCTTTATAATTTTCACATTTGAAGTCGGTGTCAAGATAAATGTAAATCAAATAATAAAAATTATAAACAAAGCGATGGTTTATTGTATGGTGCTACGAAAAAGTATTGAACACTTGAAGAAAAAATGTATTCTTTGCTTTTTAGTTGAAAGATTTAAAAGTTTCAGTCTATGAATTATTATTTGAAGGTCATTGTGAACCTGAATATTAAAATGGTCATTATTCAACACTCTGTTCAATTAGTTTTCATTTTTTTCTTATAGAGTGCGGCCCATCAGTGAAAAAGAAAAAAGAGGGAATGACAAGAACATCATACAGTTTCCGGGTAATGGTCAAATTTTGGTATGTTATTCTCCCGGTTATTTTTTTCAGTTCTTTCTGCACCATTTCAGATGCATACACTCAGATGGATACTCGCATCAGATGAAAATGTATGAAATACAATTAAATCATTACTTATTTATGTTAAAACAGGTTGATACCCAGGATAGTGGATCTAGGAATGGGTCAAAATCAAAGCTGTTCTCATATAATGTGGTCTTCGAACCAGCAGCAACTCAAGAAGATGTGCTGCAATATTCAGGAATGAAAAGATTAATTGAAATGTCCTTAGAAGGCTTCCGCTGTACATGTTTTTGTTATGGTCAAACTGGTAGTGGCAAGACACACACCCTAACAGGCCCTCCTGGATTAGTATGTCCTTTTTCTTTTAAATTTTACCCTTATTGGAAGTAACACATATTTTGATTGGTTCGGTTTTCATTTGGTGGTAATATCTTTTCGAATAAAATAATAAACTTCAATCGCCATATATAGGGTGATTCCGGAGGAGACCGTCAGATTTTGGGATAAGTTTACACTAGTCAAGACAGTCTCGAAACAATGTTTGGTTTATGGTTGGGGGTCTCTATTGAGAATATACAGGATGATTTGTCCGATTCGACCTATTTTACTTTTATTGATAACTTTGGTATGACTCATTAGATTTTGATGAAATTTTCAGTGGAGTACAATGTGTATGAGCACATTCATTATTTCCAAAGTTTTTCTCAAAATGAGCGATTGTTATTCTGATAATAACCGATTAATTGTGCAGGTTGAAAAAACATCCTGTACATCGCATTTCCAAAACTACGCTATCTGTTTACGATTCTACTATAATAAGTCATTATTTGAGAGTTTCTAATTAAAAATTCCATTCAAAAAAGACAATGTCGAAATTTCGCTCCAATCGATTCTACTTTTATGGATAACTTTGGTATGGCTCATTCAATTTTGATGAAATTTGCAGTATAGAACAATCTTAACGAGTACGTTCAATAATAGCAAAAGCCTCTCAAAATACTGTGTTGTAATCGTGATAATTTCAGAGTTTCAGATTAATTGTGCTGTTGAAAAAAAAAACACCCTGTACATTGCTTTTCCAAAACTTTCTTATTCGTTGGAGACTCTACAATAATATGTCATCACCCAGAGGTTTTTGATTTCTTTGGCACACCTCCGGTTTTCCTAGAAAACATTTTTGAAGAAGAGCATTATCGAAATTTGGCGCAAAAGCAGTGAGAATATTCTGCACTAGGTAGTAAAGCTGTATATTCCAAGGATGCAAAGCCGTTCTTAAGTTCTAAACTATTCTTTTCAAATTCCAAATTCATATTGAATTGCTCATATTCTGTATGAAATCATTCAATTCTCAATATTACTTTATATGTGCATATGTTTATGTGCATAAACCAAACAAATCTACACACATGAAAACAAATTTTGAACAAACATACGAAACAAATGACAATGGACTTTAGGATCAACAGAAACTTCACATTGAATTTTCGAAATGGTTTCCTCTTTTTGGAATACATATTTTTTTTTAATTTCCAATCGACATTATTGAACGAAATCACATAACGTCACTGCTTCATAGAAATAACCCTTTTATTGAAAAGCGGAGGTTTGCAAAAAAATTAAATTAAGTAATTTTCTGAATGGAATGATTTTATACAGAAAATGAGCAATTGAAAATAAATTACTAATTTGAATAGAATATTTGACGAACAACTTTGCATCCTTGGCTAATACAGCTTTCCTACCTAGTGCAGAATACCCTCACTGCTATTGAGCCAAATTTCGATTATGCTCTTCTGCAAAAATGTTTTCTAGGAAAACCGGAGGTGTGTCAAAGGAACTAAAAATCTCTCAATAATGACATATTATTGAAGAATCTGAAAGGAATAAAAATTTTGGAAGAGCAATGTATAGGGTGTTTTTTTTTCAACTGCAAAATTAATCTGAAATTCTGAAATTATCGCAAATACAACCCTGTATTTCGAGAGGTTGTTGCAATTATTGAATGTTCTCATTCAGATTATTCTGCACTACAAATTTCATCAAAATTGAATGAGCTATACCAAAGTTATTAATAAAAGTAGAATCGATCGGAGCGAAATTTCGACATTTTCTTTTTTCGATGAAAATTTCTCGAAAAACTAGAAGTGTGCCAAAAAAACAGAAACTCTCAAATAATGACTTATTATAGTAGAATCGTAAACAGATAGCGAAGTTTTGGAAACGCGATGTACAGGGTGTTTTTTCAACCTGCACAATTAATCTGGAATTATCAAAATAACAACGGCTTATTTTGAAAAAAATTTGAAATCAATTAATGTGTTCAACACTATTGTACTACGCTGAAAATTCCATTGAAATCTAATAAGCCATACCAAAGTTATCAATAAAAGTAAAATCGGTCGAATCGAACAAATCACCCTGTATATTCTGAATAGAGACCCCCAACCATAAACCAAACATTGTTTCGAGACTGTCTTGACTAGTGTAAACTTATCCCAAAATCTGACGGTCTCCTCCGGAATCACTCTGTATAGGCTAATACTATACAATATTACCTACAACATTTGTTTTAATACCTACTCTGTGGCTTCTCAAAGCCAAAAGGGAAAATAAATGTGGAATTGTAATCCATTGTCCTCTTTCAGTTCGGACTCAAACCTTCACCATACAGTGATAAACATGGGTTGATCTTCAGATCTTTTCTCTATTTATTCAAATTGATAAAAGAACAACCTGATGTACATTTCATTTTGAAGGCGAGTTATCTGGAGATTTACAATGAGAAAGTAAGAACCGACAACTTTTATAGCTATTACTTAGTTGAAACTTCCCCAGCAATATGCTGCGGATATTACGAGGCGAAATGGTAATCTTAAGACATCTAAAACTTGGTAATGATATCGATGTGTCTAAAAATACTAGACATAAGATGTATTTAAGTTTCCCAGTTTCCGTGATATTTTAAATTTTATTCGTTCATAAATTTGGAAAATTATTTCAGGTAATAGATCTATTGAACCCCGGAAGCAGTAGAAAACCCTTAGCTGTGAGGTGGAGCAAAAAGGCCAGGGGCTTCTTCGTCGAAAATCTCTTCACGGTTGACTGTGAAGAATTGGATGACCTAACCGCTGTTCTTGAAGAGGGCCTCAGAAACAGAGCAGTTGGACGACATAATATGAATGATTTTTCTAGGTTTGTAATTCCAATTGTTGAATTTCTGCGAGAACCTCATTTTCTCATATTAAAATATGATACTTCAAGGAGGTGAACGGAATTAGAAACACTGTTAACTGAAATGCCTGAATCATTGGAAATAAAATCATACGGCTTATACCTTTTCCTTGTCTTTACAATGGGATGAAGGATTAGCTACACGATTCAGTTGACTAGGAATGAATTATCACTATGAAATACCATATACAGGGTGTCCCTCGTGGGGATGAGATTAAAGAGATTCACAACGAGAATAGTCATAGAACAAAAAATGTCATGGATTTCCATCAAGTACTGAAAATTTAAAGTTATATTAAATTTATTATGAATGTGTATAAATTCATCTCAAGTCTAATAATGATAGGATTGAAGTATTTCGGAAATATCAACGATACATAGGAAGAAGCAATAAAGGGGTTTGACATATTTTTACCAATATCTGAGAAGATCAATGTACGAATAGTGACTCCAAAGTATGTGCCAGATTTCATTGAAAGCTGATTAAAAGTTACCGAAAAAAATGTTCGAATAAAAATTTTGAGAGGAATTATTTTCAATTTTCTACACGTACGATCAGATAACCTCCTAAAATAAATCAGTATGGGATCAAACTGAAATTTGAAGCACTTTTATAGACTTTATTATTCGAGCCAAATTTCTGCCCTATATCTCCGAAAATAAATATTGGATGAAAATGAAATTTGAAACAATATTGTTGAATATGGATTTGAAGGGCTGTCTCAAATTTATTGAATTCTGATTAATGGTCTCCGAAAAGACATAAGTTCAAAAAAAAATTCAAATAAAATTTTTTTTTCAAGAATTTCTTACAATTATATCGAAACGAAATTTTGCTTTTTGAGTTGAGTTCGCATCTGTACTTCCTGAGATATCGAAGAACTACCCTTCAAATTACAAATTTGTATAACTCCGAAACCGTTCGGCTGATTTTCTTCATTATCGAACTCAACACCTAGTTGAGGCTCTACAAATAGCTTGAAAATTTCTTTATTGTGCGCTCTTACCCTCGAAGGACCTTTTTCTGTTCAAAATTCAAAAATCGACGACACAGACAAAACGATAACGCCCTGATGCTCAGAAATGGCCACTTTTCTCACAAAACTTCACCACCCAGAAGCCGGAATGTTGAAAGTTTTTGGATATCGGTTTATTTCAACTTTGTTCTTGGAATCACCTGAATATTCGCATCCTAAAGGATCGCCATCTTGTTTCTAAACACTCTGTATAGTATCTAAAATTTTACTTGCATGTTTCTCGGATAATATGACATAATTAATTGGAATCATTTTGCAGTCGCAGTCACACAATTTTAACAGTTTATATTTCGTCGGAACAACCAGCGGAAAATGGAGTCTTCTTGTCTCGTTCAGGAAAAATTCACTTCGTTGATTTAGCTGGGAGTGAAATGACTAAGAAAACACAGAGTCGTGGAAAAACATTGGAAGAAGCTAACAATATCAACAAGAGTTTGATGGTTTTGGGTGAGTTATTATCAAGTATGCGGATAATTAATTCAAAAGGACGAAACATTTTAATTTCGGGTATGTCAAGTCTTACAATTTATTCTTTGGTGATAAGGAGCAAATGAACATAATTATCATCGAGAAATTTTGATAATGTTAAAGATTGAATTCAAGAAAACCACTATATATACATCCTCAGGACACATACAGGGTGGTCCAAGTAGTGACGTCAATAAAGTTTTTTAGATTCCTCACATCTGGGGGTATTCAATAATGACCCATGTATGTTACGCGATTTTTTGAAGATTTGTAGCCATGATTTTTTTTTGTGTTTTTTTAATTGATTATGCCATCAGCCAGGATTCACAATTTCATATCTTTTTATGTAGCATGTAGGTAGTAGGTACTTTCCAATTTTTTTTTGTTGTTATAGAAGGAAACCTTCGGTCAGAGTCCATTATGAAGTCAAAAAGCATCCGATAATTTATCAAGAAAACCATTCTTTTTAACTTTGTTGACTTTCTATCTCGACTCAAGGAATTGGAATTATAAGGTTGTTATTATGCAAACACACAGATCTCTTATATATTTAGAACTTCAATAATAGCATATGAAACCAACTCAAAGAAACAGCTTCTATCACCAATCACGCTCATTCATCAATTTAAAATTTTTCTTTTTTTCAATTTAACCTCTACATATTCTATGTCTGATATATATTAGACCACAGAGAGTGGAGAGACTTTCATAGTCTCAACAAACTGATACCTCACAAACCGAAGATGCGTCCCCAGTTGTTTCTGTTCTCAAGTTATCGTGGCGATAGACGGACGGCAAGTCAAACAGAATCGATTCAAGCATCGGGCTCATCATCGGTCAGTCCCACAGCATCTTTCTTAAGCAGGCTCGAGAAGGCCAATATTGGATGACATTTGGGCATAACGATAGTCTTCATACAGTGGTATCACAAGTTTTCAATAAGGCTATGAGTATTAATACTACTCTAAGCACCTCGGTGGATGTAGCGACTAAGACACCACACTGCAAAACAGATGGTGGCGGGTTCGAATCCCCCTGCGGCCATGGGTGTTTTAAATGATATTTAGAATTTAAAAATACGTTAGAATAGGAGTATCCTTTTCTGTTATGAATGGGTAGGATTAGTATGAATGATGTGAAAATGTACCTTTTCGTAATATGTTCAATGTGTCGACGGTTTGAGATACCGCCGAGCACATGAAAGGGGTTGAATAAATGAATACTTTTCTTATCTGTGATGGAAGTTTCCTCGATAATCTATACACCAGAGTTTACCAATTCATCCAAAATTCTATTAGGATAGGTCGATATCAGAATGTTACATAAATAATAACATCCAAGTGCCGAACGTTTCTCGAAATAAAACTATTCAATAGGTATCAGTGATAGCGCTCTTCTGTTCGACTAAATCTTTCAATAATTAGTTAGCGCCATTTTAAAAGTGAATAATTTTCCATTGTATATTCCCGTATTGCAAACAAACCTTTGTCAAACAATTATGTGATGTGAATATTTCGTTTTCTGAGCATTTCAGTAAAATCTTTCCACTTCGTTTCTGCTTATAGTTTCGAATTATATTCGTGAACTTATTGCATCACGATTTTTAATCTTTTGTGTATTGCAGGCTATTGCATCTCGTCTCTGAGTGACCAAAAGAGAAAACATAAACACATTCCATATCGAGACTCCAAACTGACAAAACTTTTAGCTGATTCTTTAGCAGGGAATGGGGTTACTTTGATGGTACCTTTTCATTATATTCTGTTTTTATGAATATTATAAGTCTTTTTTCAGATTGCCTGCGTGTCTCCTGTTAAGTTTAATATCAATGAAACCATAAATACGCTAAGATATGCAGCCCGAGCAAAAAAAATCAGAACGAAGCCTATTGTACTGATGGTAAGTCGGAAAAAACTTGAGTATACATAATATATACTTTATTCAACTTAAGATACTTCAATCCATTTTTTGAGGTTTTCTAGATAGACATTTCTCTCAAGTCTATGTCTATAGTATTTGAGTACCTGAAATTTTATCAAGTAAACATCACTGAACTGACAAGAGTCCTTTCGAAGGTACGAACAGAAAAACTTGGATGATCTCAAAGGATTGAACTCTCTTAGAAATGTTTTCGAGAAAGCTTCTAAAAATAGAGAAGGATTCAAAGTTTGAATTTGTTCGAACATTTAGTTTTCAAATAAATGTATTCGAAACATGTACCTAGGATGCACAGAATCTTCTGTGCATCCTACATGTACCCATGATGTAAGATGTAAAGTAAAGTAAGTAAAACATGGTGTGCTTATCTGCTCATCTGTGATCGTATTTATCAATGATGACGTCACTTTTTTCATTCAAACTCGAAGCACAGAATATATTTTTCCTTGAATTTGAATGAAAAATGTGACGTTATCATCGGTAATTACGATCATAGGTGAGCACACCATGTTTTACTTACATCATGCATGTACCTATTAACACATAACATCTGAGAAAGAAAGCTGATGAACTCGATCAAAGCTTCTTGATTTACATCTTTATGTAAATAAACGCCATTGAATATACTTTTATCCATTTCAGGATCCACGCGAAGCTCTGATACTAAGTCTTAAACGCGAGGTTGGTGTTCTACAGAATGAGAATGAACATTTGCGGTCGGCGTTATTGGTGTACTCAAGAGGACCCGGCTCAGCATACAGGAATGAAACAGAAAGTGGTAGGAACTTTTCATTAGGAGTTTATTAACCGGAAAAATAACACATCTGAAAGAATAACGAGTAGTTACGTCATATATGCATTTAGATGGAAAATTTTTTTCTTTGTTCCGAATTGGTAGCGGTTCGGAACAAAAAAACCCATTCCCCATCCAAAACATTATACTCGTCTGATTTATTGTAGCGCTTCTCTATTTTCAGATAGAATACAACTCTTCACACCTCCGCAAGTAGAAGTTGAAAAACTGAGAGAACTAGACACGCCACAGCTGGTGGAACTATTGAAAATTTATATAACCGAAAACGAGTTGCTCAAAAAAGACAATTACGAACTGTTCTCATCCAGAGAAATGCTACAAAGGGACCACGAGATGGTGTGTCGTGAAAACGAAAGACTCCTGAAGAAAGTGGAAGAAGTCAATACGTAGATAACGAAAACTGTCTTTTGGGTTGTCCTTAACCGTCCTAAATTAGGATATGTTGCAGGTCCCCACTGATCGCAGCAAGACCTTCGTTTTCGGCCGAAATTTTGAATTCGAAGGACTCCGATATTGGGGGAAATATCTGGACGAATCCGATGGTGAGTACATTCGGAATGTACGACGAAATATCTAGGTTCGCTAACTTATCAGATCAGGATAACAATTTGTACTTAGGTATTTTCAGTGCGCGTTAAAATTATAGAACAGATTCAGGAGAAAAATATTTGGCAACAAAATCCTGAAAAAGGTCAATTTTTCTTCCACTTTTACCAAATTTATATGCATTTTTGTTGTGTTTGTTGCACCTTGTGCCATCGCCATCAACCCTCTAAATTTTTTGAATAGGGAAAGTGGGTCATGTGGTACTCTTTTGCCAAGGTCTTTGTATCTTCTTTACAGGCGTCAAGAAATTTTCAAGAAAAAATTTTTTTTGAAAAATTAGTTACTTCAAAGAGATTTTCAGTATGTGTACTTTGTCATCAAAGGGTTCGTAGGGGTTGAGAGTTGTGCATGAACAAAACTGTAATGGTCGACTTTCATTCGGTGACCAATTTCATCAGGTACCATCGTCTCAAAGTAAATGAACCATGACAAAGTGCAAATACTGAAAGCCTCTTTGAAGTAACTAATTTTTCAAAAAAAAATTTTTCTTCTTGAAAATTTCTGCACTCCTGTGAAGAAGATACAAAGATCTTGCCAAAAAAGTACCACTTGGCCCACTTTTCCTATTCAAAAAATTTAGAAGGTTGACACGGGGATGGCACAGGGTGCAAAAAAAATCTTTCAAAATGCATATAAACTTGGTAAAAGTGAAACAAAAATTGAACTATTTAAGGATTTTGTTGCCAAATATTTTTATTCTGAGAAAATGAATCAGTTCCATAATTTTGACGCGCACTGTATATCGTTAAAGAATATAAAAGGGCGGTGTTCTACAGGACGCGATATCGACAGGCGCGTAAACGAACGATTATACACAACAGATTCTATTTAATACAATTCTTTCTGAACAGAAAACAACTCTTTACTCTATTCAATGAGAATTCAAGAAAACATCTCATATCTCTAGTCCATTAAGTTCTAGGTAGCCTCGTCCACTGACGAGCTGCGCAATAGAATTCCGAATCAGTTAAGATCTGTCGCGTCTAAACATGGAGAGGTATTCGACGGAACGAGAAACGTTGTGAGTGAACGAAAAAGCTCGTTGTTTATTGGTGGTAAATTGCCATTCATGCGAAATTCCTCGGATCGTATATTCTCCTTAAAATGATTCAGGAAAAATGTCAATAAATAAGTGCGAGTCCACAACGGAGCACCAAGCACTGACCATCGCGAATTAATACATAAATTTAACCTATACAATATGATGCTGTGTGCTTATGGAAAGACAAAATGAATTTTGAGAGAAGATGCTGGATTGGTCAGTATACAAAGGTCGATTACTTGAATCGAGGTTGTTTTGCATTGAAAATCAAGACCTACAGTTTTTCCGATGCGGTGTTTGGTCCGATACTACTATTTGGTGCGCCGTTGTGGAGGACTACTAAAGAGGAATATATTCTTGTACTGGAGAAATGCCCCAGGACCGAAACGGGAAGCAGGGAGGTTATTATGCCTCAAAAAATGAATAATACGGATAGTATTGAACGAATTTGGGCTTTTCACTGATGACCACTGAAAAAATACATATAACATAATAACAATAATGGAAGATTGTTTTGAAACTAAATTTATCATTTCAGGACGATAGAAAGGTTGAATCGAATCAGATTCCAGCTTCCATAGAGAAGGAACTACAAAAAAGGCAAATTGGGAATGGGTAAGCGATATGATACATAAATGGTACTTATCCACTTATTGAAACTGACATGGAATGGAATATCAAAACAATCACACAAGATACTTAAAATCAAAATACGAACAAATTCTTTTCATTCTGCACAATTCAACAGTTTCAATTTATTTCGATTTTCGAAACTCAAACCATAAACATTCTTTGTAATGGTCGAATTTCAAATGTTTGCATGCTAACAGGTCAAAATCAGATCTTCATTTTAAATGCATGCATAAATATGAGCGCTTCAATTCCCTATACTGAATCAATCATTCGCTATTTTTTCATCTTCAACTCTGACATTGTATTTCATTTAATTTACTCATATGCCCAAGTTTTCAGGGCACAGCTACGACGTCATAGATCGTGGGATGACAAACCAAAAACTGCTATTATGAATAGGACCAAAAGTTCAGACTCTAAAAGATCTCCTAGACAAAAAGTAACTGCTCAAGGGTAAATATCAAACAATTATTTTGTGAATTTTGTTAAACTCCTATGTTTCTTGTAATTGAGAGTCCGGAAAAAATAACTGACAAATGCTTGAACATTAAAAATGAATTCACTATTCTGTTAATTTTATGAAAATTACATGTCACTGGCTCATTTCCTAGGAAAGATACCAGTGCAGAATTGAATGTGCCATCCAATTCTGCATCAATCGGTCCAATCGGCCTGTTGCTTTGAAGACTTTGAAGCTTTTCAAACGAAATTGCAAGAAAAAAGGTCAGAAGAGAAAATTGCACTTCCCAAGACTGCTGCGGCAAAGTTTTGATGAAAATAATATCAAACTCATTTGCAGGAATGAAAAACCCATTTCACTGGATAGAAGATTTTCTATTGCTAACGATAAGAATGGAACCTCAACCAGCAACACTTCTAGAATGGACATTTTTGGAAGTGTTATCTCCCTTACTGATGAAGATGGATAAAAACGTTTGGATTCTAAGGCTACGCGCGCACATGCGATTTTCTGTCGCGCGATCGTTTAGTCGGAAAAATGAAATACGTATACTCTTGGGTACAAACATTGTATGAAGACATTTATACAATGGTACAACTGCGCGCACGTAATACAAAATAATCGCCCCGACTAGACAGATGCAACCAGTCCCATTCTTGAAGCGACGCGATTGTCGCAAATTGAAATTTAATCGCGATTTGGTTGCTGTCGAACTCGAACTTTGTTTTAGTGTGGGTTATTAAAAATTTCCGGTTAAACGTATAGTTTCGACAAGTGGAAACCATAACAAGTTGTGCGCGAGCACCAACCGTGTCATTCAGGGAACATCATTGCCAGACTGTAAAATGATTCCTATGCCGCAAGAATGTCACGTCCTTTTGAATTTTGTTTCTTCCATTTAAGTTGACTTTAAATGAAAGGAATATGTTTTAATAAATAAGGACGATTCTGCACTATTTTGTTTGAAACAGTGATATAGTATACCTTTCAATAGGTTTCTTTTCAATGATAACACCCATATATTTGTTTACTGATTTGGATGGACACTGTCCTGAATCAAACTAACCTAACCTGACCTAGAAGCCTAAACAAATCAGAAGAGGAAATTCAAGAGCACTATCCCAAATTTAATTTCTTCTGATTTGGACTGGCAATGCCTCAAATCAAACTAATTTAATCCCTGACAGAATTCATTACATTACTTGATTTTATACTTTGTTTTCAAATCAGAATTAACCATCTCAGGTGAATCAAGATACTCATACTATCACCATTGTATAAAGTTGTCTCACACAATGCTTTCACTCAAGTCAAATACTAGGCTTCCGCACAATCTGGCAACGATGATCCCTAATTGACAGTGGTCACATCTTGTTTCGATTTCCACTTGTCGAAACTATACGTTTACCAATTTCCGACAATTTCTACCTATGAGGATGACTCCCAAAAGTGTTTTGGACACAGAGAAAAGGAAGGAATAAAAGGTGAGTAAATTTATGCTGTTTGCTCTGAAAGTAGAGCTACATCACGCAAGCGGTTTCGGTAGCGGCGGTAGCTCAGTGGTTAGATGCCAAGCCCCATGATCTCAAGGTCTGGGGTTCAAGCCCTTGGCCGGGAAATAACTTTTCCGGTTTTTAGGGGACCGTCCAACCATTCGCTGTTGGGTAAACAATTAACAGTGCTATTCCTAACGTGGCGCAAGGAATTAGTAACAAAGCCTACACAGAACACACCCGGTATCCTAACTCGCACAAGCTTTAAGCTTCTGAGGGGTTTCGTTGAAGCCTAGGATATTCGAAAAAAAAAAAAAAACATGTTGTTACTGAATGTAGTTTCGACTAATTTGCCACAAGTTCGCGCATTTTCGAATTGCTTTCTAGGCGATCGCGATTACTCAGTCGGGCGACAGAAAATTGCATGTGCGCGCCTAGCCTAACTGTTTTCGTTTCATTTCAAAATCACTTTGTTAAAATTGATCACTCTCTCTTAATAAGTAGACCAAGTTGAACATGGATAAATAAATAATATTGTTTTATATGTATGTAGAGTATAAATCTATAAGAATACCTCTGGTAGTTTTCATACCTTAAAACATACCAAGATAAAGGGCAACTTTAATTGGCAATTTGAAGGCAATCAATAAATCCAGTTCCCATAGATGAACTTTTATGAAGCCAGTTGGTGGGCTATGGACATTTGACGCAGTAAAGATTTATCTCTTGACAAGGAAAACTTTGTTTACAAGAAGTGCATCAAACACAAAAAGTAGGAGAGCAATAGAGGTTAGATATGCACTGTTTAGTTGACACAATTCACCCTGTATAAATGAGAAAAAAGTGAAGTTAGCTTTATATTTCAGTCAGATAACTACACGCTTGCCGACTTACTTTGCCTTTAACAGCATTTCACGAGTGCCAACCTGACTCAGTTCTAGTTACAAAAACTCAGTAAAACTATAGACTGACTTCATAAAAGGGAATGTGAAAACGATTCAATTTCCACAATTTGATTTAATACAATCTCAACTCTAGAAAATTGGGTAGGTACGAAAGTTCAATGAGAAATTATACTTAATGGTTTTCTATATTGAGGATGGTCTCTTATAATAATTGGAATAGAGATGAAAATACCATAAGATCTTGAATAGATTTCTAACATGTTGATAATCTTTAGTTTGTATCATCCTTTTCGATTGCAACATTATCATTTCCTTTTCTCTTATGAGCTACTTTCATAATTTTTCTTTTCTTGGAATTCTTACAATAAATATCATATAAATCTTTGACTTCCTTTAAATCCTCTCTTTCAATGTCCCAGGGAATAGATATATTGTTACTTTCTCCACCAAGTTTGGTGGGGTCTGATTCTTTTGAATATTCGGGTATTTCAAGTCCTAAACGTTTCATTATCTTCTCTATAGCATCATCTACATAGGTGTGAATGATGAAATCAGCTTTTTTATCCTGGAATTGAAAAAATGAAACTTTGTTATAGGATTTTTGATAACTACCTGTTTCGTTGGCTGTAAATTTATGATAGCAACCTTTCCGCCAAATTTCTTACATCTTAGAGGTAAATTTCCACTAGGAACAATTTGTAGTGTAGTTCCCAAACATATATTTAAATCTGCAACACTGAAAAAATTATTTAGAACTAGGTGAAATCTATAAATATCCAACGAACTTTTCAAGTGCTAAAAGGGGGTATAGATATGATAACCAACTTTAACATTTATTCATGTTAAATACAATGTTTCATAAAATGTTGAGTGAGGTTTTGTTTTGAGTATATCTTCAAACTAAATAGAATTGATTTATGATAAATCAACTATTTATCCTACAATCTACAATAAAACTACCTTGAATGATAATCTGCCATTTCTAAATCTTCCTCAGGTAAGTTTGCTTCCCAATCCAAAACTGTATCCATTAATTTTCCTCTACAGGATCTACCTCTTGCGATAACTCTCTTGCAATTACCTCCTAGTAGTTTTTGACCTACTGTAGAAGCTGAAGTTCTTCTTACAAACTGACTAAAAAATATATCTACTCGAATATTTATTTAACGACAATAGATCAGATAAAATTACCTTTTACAAATATTACATTGTTCAGTGAACATATTTCCATGCAATTCAGCAAGATTTTTCCTAGGAACACCAGATTTCAAATGGAGTCCATCAATATTTTGAGTTATTATATATCTAATAATACCTTCATCGATTAAATGTTTGAGAGCTTGATGTGTCTTTGTTGGCAGTGCATCATCGAAAGAAATATTAATAGATGGCTTTTCTCCTTTTTTTTCTAACGTCCAAACGCCCTTAGGTCCTCTGTTTAATGAATTATTTATAAAATGCGTACAGCAAAATAATAAATCACCTGATATGTACCTAAAATCGGGAATCCCTGCAGATGTACTTATGCCAGCTCCAGTGTGAACCACTACATGCCTAGAATTCTTGATCATTTTACATAATTCCTCACATTTTTTCTCCACTTCCTCCGGTGAATCGAAAATCTGAAACATTTGTAATTCAAACAAATAATTTCTGAATTATCAATTTTTCAATATACCTCTGGCACCCCCAAAACGCCTTTATTCTCATATTCAGACAATCCTTCCGCATAATTACAAGACATTCTTTCTAAGAATTAAATAAATAAATCAATAAAAATTATAAACTGAACCAAGATACAAATATTTGTATCCTGAACTGAACAAAATTTATTGTTTTAATTTTGATTGTTTATTTATAGTCACAGAATATTATGATGGGGAACCACAGAATAGAGTATATTCATTAATTCACTTATTGGGTTCAACTGTGGTTATGCGCCCAGTGACGAAATGTTTATATATTTTCACACTACACTTAAGTCAATTTTCATTTTTAAGACACCCGAGCATATACCCTCACCCCAAACTTAAACAACATCCAGGACCTCGCCAGGATTCGAACTCATTATTCTCCACTCTCGATAAATGACGCGAACAGTATATATTTTCTACCTGTGGCGAATGATTCAGTAAGAATGTATCCTTATCAAGAGTTGTGTTCTTGACGCTCATCGCTGTGAAACAAGCGTCGCTATCATGATGTAAGTACTTACATCATGATCGCTATGGAAACTGTCTCACTAAAAATGGAATGAGTAAAATAGTCTTAACAATCTATTTTGTTACCTGTGCTAAAAAATTCATTGACAGAATAGACATTAATCGATCAGTAATGAATTTTGAAAAAATTCTCAGTACCTACCTATTATAGATCGTAATGATTCGATTGTTCTCTGAATCTAGGAAAATTTGGTTCCCATTCCAGGAACGGATATATTATAGGTTCATCATCAGGTAGTTCTTGAAAATTACAGTTCAAACCATTCATTTCAGGCTCAAGTTCAACAATTCAACGAAAGGGTACTTTGGCACAAAATGCTTGTCGAAGGGAAAGAATGTCACTGACAATAATAAGCTGAAACCAAGATCACTGTAAGAACATACATATGTTCAGAATTCGAATGATAACTGCAACAGAATGACAAAATATTTGGATAGCGCGCAGCAGTTCAAATGAGTTCATCTTCCTCTCTTTTCTACTATTTCTTAAGTTGTTCTTTACCCCTCCTGCTCCATGGTTAAAACATAAATTGAACCGTATAGCTAGAGTCATTTCATCTGAATCCACGAATTATCGAGTAGGTATCAGCTGAACGCGATATTGATCGCGCGATTTGTCTATTTTAGCCCCGTTGTACAAATCCGGTTTTCCAGCCCCGGCGCCGTTGTGGTACAGCATACATTCAATGCAAACTAGTTGCGGTGCCGGATCAATTAAATTAAAATTCGTTCTTAAAATACCGCCAGTATGCTTCCGATGGCAGCCATGATGTGTGAACGGCTCGATATACAACGAAGAACTAAGAGTTAAGAGATGACAGTAGTACCATTTGAGCTTGCGGTGCCCTTGTGAAAAATGCTAGAACTGCTAGGCGAAATCGACCGTTGATGTTCCGCAGCGGTGCCGTAACAGGCCAGGAAGTGTGCATTCTCCCATCTGATGCAGTATACTGCAATCCGTAAGTACGGCACCGCAACGGCCCCAGAGCTTGAAAAACCGTGTACAACAGACCTTAGTTGGAATATTCAACTACAAGCTAATGTACTTTTTTTTAAGAACATTTGTCCTTTTTTTTTATTTGGCATCGAAGAATACTTTCAACCCCGAACAATAAAAATATTAAACCCGTACTTTTTCAATGCTGACAGTATTTCCATGTTATGTTTTTTCAGACAGGAAATATCAGATTTGAATTGCAAAACAGCTGTAGTGGTCGGTGGTGAAGAAGGTATTGGATACGCAACTGCCCACGAAATATTTTCTAATAAAGCAAAAGTAGTCGGTATTCATGGAAAAAATGTTTGTAAGGGGATGGAAGCATGTCAGGCGTTAAACTGTAGGTTTGGCAAGAGAAAAGCGATATTTTTCAAAGTGGATGTTACTAGTAAAACTGACATCGACTTTAAGTTGAAAAATCGTTTAAACGGAGTAACCCCAACAAAATTTTACAAGAAGTTGCTCATTGTACTATGCTTCATCTAACAATTCAGTTTAAATCGGATTGCACAAGATGATACAACCTCAAAAATTCAAATTACTACAACTCCGAAACCGTTCCATTTCGAAAAGCAACCAACTCTGGAAGTACGAACGTGCCAAAGAACGTCTAACCGGACAGAATCGATTTTGAAACCGCATTCAACATCAGTGAGTAAAATATAGTCGTTTATTGAGAATATTCACGGCAGAAAATTCGAAAATTACAGACATTTGGACAAAACGATACCACGGATACGCGCAAAAACTGCAGTTGGCTCATTTATAGTATGCTCAGTTTGAGATTCACGTATGAGGTCCATCAAAAATATATTTTGACATAAAAATTTACAGGCGCCATATGCAAATTTTCTGATGAAATTGGAAAAATAGATGTTTTCGTTAATACGTTCGCTATTTGCGATGGAAAAAACTGGGAGAACGAATTGAACACCAATCTTGTAAGTACCTGCTCATATAGCTATGCTATGATCCGAAAATTTTTTTTTCAACTAGTTAACTTCTGCACCTATATTTAATGTACAATTAAAGCATTTTGAAACTGATTGATATACGTCTTGTTTTCACAGATCGGAATGGCAAGGTGTACGATTGCGGCTCATACATATCTTTCAGAAACGAAAAAAGGCGGGGTAATTGTCAACAGTTCTGGCATCTTCGGAATGATACCATCAGCAGGATGTCCGACAACTTCTGCTGCGCAACACGGCATAATTGGGCTATCGAAAAGTTTCGGTAAAGAGCCTCTCTTCAAACATACAAACGTCCTGGAATAACGAAAACGAAATTATTCAACGAAGCAAAGAATCGTGCGATTTCTGAGTTCGTGGGAAAATGCTTTCAGGAGGAAATCGATTCTATGAAGACACAGAACCCGGAAGTGTGTGGAAGTGCTATAGTTTGGTTGATACGTTACGCTCAATCTGGATCTTTATGGATGGTAAACGGTGGTGAATTATACAAAATTAACTGTGAAGAACCAGCCTGCTGTACTGAATGGTACAATCAATTTCTTGTATGAATAAAGATACATACCTAACTAAATCCCAAAAAATACCTACCTTAGTTTTCTTCTGTATAGTACAGAAATCTTTTCCTTCAAAAGTGTCCAATTTGGTCTACTTTCCACATTATATAATACATATCGAGTTAGAGTTACTTTCTTAATCATTTTGTTCCTCTTGCGAGAGAATCACGTCAAAATAGTATTTTTATTTATTTCTTTCAGAACTCCCCGTCACTCGATCCTCTCTAACTTCTTCGAGTATAAAAGTATTTTGGGTTGCAGTCGAAAGGTATAATGTCCTTTTCAGTTATTTACACCTTTGATTAAAGAACAACAGAAAGAAGCATGAGTCTCGGAACAAGTTGTTCTCGCTTCAAAGTGAAAGGGAAGTCGGAAATATGCAACATCCATCTCGGACCCACTTTGTGAGGCATTATGCTCCTTCCTTATGTTCTTTATTCAGAGATTTACACGCTCGAATGAGTGGGCAGAAGTGGAGTGGGTTTTGAATTGAGGTTAAAGAGGCAAACAGGAAGAAGAGCTCGCGCTCAACAGAATAGGCTTACCACACTGATTCATCCTTAGAAATTAGGAAACAATAAGAGAGTATGAATATAGTTTGAATCCTAAACAGACTCGTGATCGAGATATACAGCACAGAGAAGTACCTATATATTATTATATAAAAAAAATTGTTTTTGAGTTTTATTTCACCAAATGGGTTTACTCTACTTATAACACACTATCTTCATTAGCAAGACTCTGGTTGAACTGTAGAGCTACCAACAGGTAAGTTATCACATTTCCTAATATCTGCAAATAGAAAGAATTTTCAGGAAATGAATAACTGAATAAAATAATTCACTTACTGGAGCAAGAAGCCATAGTCCTATTCTTACAATGCCACCAGCTGATAAATATCCTTTGTTTTCTAACCATTGGAGCATCAGAGACTGAACCTTGTCGGAAGTGCAACATAAAAAAACAGATAATATAATACTTTGCTCATTTATTCAGTGCAAGTTATAGGTACAAAAATGTGCATTTCGATGAAATAGGTACTAACCTGTTGTTGAGTTTCATTAGGAAGGTTTATTATTCGCGAATTCCTCAAAACTTCTGTAGGCTGCTTAGACTATAAAACTGCCTCGGATTAGTGGAATTTAAATAGAAAAAATTTAAGTCAACTCACGGCTTCTAGTAAAAAATTCCCCATAATCATATAACCAAACATTTTCCCTGATTTGCAGAGTAATCCAATAACATAATGTAATCTCTCATTTGTGTTATTTCGAATTCCATCATTAGAAGCAGTGGAGAATCGATACAAATAATACATCGTTGAGTATAAACTGGAGGTTACTGCTACCAAGATTGACAGTCCAACAGTGTTGTTGACTTCGTTGACCGTATTTGTGAGACGTTGATAGAATTTTTCTAACTGATGAAGCTATAACATTTCATTAGAAATCTCATTAAAATGGGCCCATCGTTATTGCAAAGGCGAATTTTTCAGGAGAGGGGGCTGTTGAAGTAAACTAGTCTATTTCAACTTCATGTATTTTTTGAATAAGGGTATAATTTTATGCGTATATTTCATATGTCAAGTTCTTCCTCGAAGGGAGGCAGCTGGTAGTTACTCCTTTCAATCCCCACCCCCTAAACTACCATAAATCTGCTCTACGTTAGCGGCATTCCAGTCAGAGTCAGGTGCGAGAAGCTTCTGGGGTTTGGGGCACTGTGGCTTTACGCCCACGCTATTTCGAGAACGAGACGATAAACAAACTGGCAAATTGTGACAAGTTTGGCGTTTCACAGCTGAGAGTGCATGAAGCTCCGAAAATTCGGGTTGTGCATCAGGGGAAAGGGGTAGGAATTCAGAGTAACAAACAACTCTGAGGGTAGGAAGCGCGGTGTATGACGCTCCCGCGTACTGGAACACGACTGGCGCGCCTCGGGTGCGCCCCAGACGATAGCTAGGATATTATAGTGTATGTGATGGACGGAATAGAATTTGTAATAAAAGACCAAATGCTGGTTTTATCATACTTCAGGAACACAAACTAACTAAACATCAGGAAACAACACTACGAATGCACAAGAAATACACCTTTGTTGCCTTCAAACTTACTTTCGGTATATTTTCGCCTTTGGAAATGGTCAATGCAATAGCATCTGTGTACTTGATTAAAGACTGATGATTTTTACCACCTGATTGAATGAATAAATGTTCCATTGTTCTTGATGTCATTGTGGCTAAGAATTTATATTTAAGTGCTATCAGGAAGCAGAATACGAATACAATTATTACTTCAATTGATGTGTAGAAATACATAAATCCTCTTACCATCACAATGAAAGGACTGTCTAAAATAAAATCCGGAACAGAAGTCAACAAACATGGATTCAGGTCTAACGCACACGACAGACAATTGGTCAACGAGGGCGACTATTTTATCCAGTGTCAACGCCGTAGGTAGAGACATATGCTGCTTTCTTTTTGACGATTTGGGTAGCTCGGAGTTCCCCCCGCGCATGAAATTTGTTAACAAATTGATGCAGCTCCGAGCTACCCAAATCGTCAAAAAGAAAGCAGCTATAGTATAAGCAGGACTCTTCATACTATGATAGAGAGACAGACCAAGTTGGTCTGTGGATCTACGGTCAATGCACACGGACGACAATAAAATTGGTGGTGAACGCACACGAACGATTCAGTCGGTATGAATTGGGAAACGTTTGGGTGCGATTTATTTTTAAGTATTTGTTACACCCTTTGCAAATTCCTTGAAGAACATAAAATGGGTTGTTAGCTATCTTGAATACGAAACAATCTGTAACTAACTGAACTCACACTTCCTCCCAAAGATTTTTCTTCAGTATTTTATCTGAATATTCGGTAATTGCTGTGCCATATAAGGCAAGTATCTTCTTTATCTATTTTTTTTGATGTCTATCTCCATTTTTGGTATGGTACCCACATTTAATATGCACGCTTATTGCAATAAATTCCAGAAAGTAGTGTCGGGTGCAAAAATGAAGCGTGCTCCAACTTTTCTGTCCGCCTGTGCTGTGTGTCGGTCGTGCGCGTTACTGAACCCGCATACGTGTTCTGCATTTCAACCCATGATGGAAATTTAATATATATATATTTCCATCAGGTTTAAATCGACGGTAGGGATAAAGAATAATCATCGGTCGTGTGCGTTGACATGCGTTAACATATCAAGGGTTTCACAAAATTAGTTTGTAATAGTCAAAGAACGGAAATTTGCAAATATGAAAAGCAAGCACTCAATAATGTTGGTTTCCTTATCGAATACTATATAAGGTAAAATATTCAAATAATTAATCAGATAAATTTTGTAAAGGGGTATAAAAGTCTAAAGTTTTCACAGATTGTTTGATTGATTGTCCATGATCCTTATTTCATTCGTAAAGATACCAAACAAACTTACCAAGCAACGTTACTATCGAATTTCCACTTCTTAGCATTGCCACATATATGTGTGAGGCTATAATTAGCACATAACAGATCGAAGAAGTTATAAAGGCAATTTTCAAAAATTTCCTGAATATTTTTGTTTCACCGACAGATCCTTGCATCTTAGATAGGATTCTCAAATTGGAACACATTCGTTTAGAGGTGAGAGTTCCAATGAAGAGTGTGATTAATATTTCAAAATCGGATATAACGTAGCCAAAGGTCATTACGTACCTAAAAATTAAAGATATTGTGTAAATATGTGAGCTTTTAGCGTTTTGACTCATCACATATTTGTCTCCTGATTGTGATAGGTCGCTTTTAAACCGGAGTCTCCGTGTACGTTCTTCAAACTTTCTCAAGAAAGCGAATTCCTGCATATGAATTCAGTTTGGAGAAAAAAAATTAAATGCCTAATATGAGAAATGTCAACAAAGTTATTCCAATGAATTGGTAATCATTGTGGTGCGACGTTTATAAATAAAATAACTATTCGAAAAAAAATCTCTTACCAAAAATCTATATTTTTGCAAATTGAAACTTACAAGACAATGCATGTATACCTTTTTGGAAACTGGTATTCTTAAACAAAAACTGAGCCAAAATAAAAATTGCAAATGTTCAAAACTTACCACTCGGATTTCAATTGATGCATAGGTCCTAGATAAAACCGGACTGAATAAATTATGATGACGTATATGAGATAGACTATTTGTATGGAAAATGAATAAACTATCCAAAATTTTTTCGTCTCAAACTCACAAGCTGTAACATGGCCTTTTTTCTCCATCTCACTCACAGGCAATATTCCCATCAGCCTTGTTATTAAAAAGAAATCCCTCAAAACACCACACAAACAAGGATAAGACGTTTTATTGTATGACCTCGTCAACTTCCTATAAATGGAAGCAATCCGAGTCAACTTAAAATTTTGAGTCTTTCTTTTTCGCGAATGTCGAAAAATCATTTTTGTTCTCTTATTCTGGGAATCAGATTTTGATACAAGTTGAAACATGGAAAAATTAATATAAAATGTAGCAAATTTTTAATCATATCAGAACAATCAATATTAAGTGTTTGTGCACTTAATAATTTATGTGATTATATTGTAACGAAAACAAATTCATACAAGAAGTGTCCACAGCTATACTTTCAATTAATTATCTGTATAGTGATTATCAGTATAAAATGGGGCAATGAATACGTCAAAACATCTTCATTTCTGGTAATGGTAATCTCAGAATGGGTGCTTATAACAAACATAGTATTCATTCTGAATGAGGGAAATTGAAACTTGTTTTTCCAATATTTCGAAAGAATCAGAACGGTAAGATGATCTTAAAATTTTTCTTAGCCAAGTAGTTGGATTTCTTTTTGGTCTGGAGTTCTTTTTAACGTGCTCTTTCTGGGAAACCAATACCCTCAAGAATTACTAATGCGATTAGACAACATTGATTGCAAAACACCGAGCGAAATTTTGTGCAAAATTTCGTACCAATCAGTAAAACAAAAAAAAACATAGAAAAGCACTGCAGTGAAGTCAGCAGGTTTTACGCGCTTGTTCACATTGCGAAATGGCGGCTTGGAAATTAATTTTTTTTCCAAATTTTTCCATAGATAATTCTTATTGACATTGTTCATGTTCCAACCAAGTTTCATTTCGATCAGATAAATATTTCTCGACTCATTGAAAAATCAAAATTGCAAATTGCTGTAACACAAAAACCATTCGGCAGATTTGGTCCATTAACGAACTTAACCGAGATATTCAAGGTCAAAACCTAACCTAAAAATTTCAAGACTCTAGGTCCTTCCTTTCTGAAGTTAGAGCACAAAGGGCCGGTCGGACGGATAGAATCAAATTTCACCACGGATTTCCATCAGTGAGTCTAACCTAGTCGTTTGAGACCGATTTCAGCTCAAAATTCGAAAATTACAGAAAATTATGACGAAAAAACAGAAAAATCAGCCAGTTCCCCTCGCTCACTTGTTTAGGTTCGGAATTGAACGAGCGCGTAAAAGACCTGACCTTGGTTTTCTATAATATCCTAGATAATGAAGCATTATTCAATTAAGGTTATAAATCAAACCAAAATATGGTCTGGATAATTTAATAACACTAACATCACAACTGAAAATAACTTATCGTTGAAATAAATATAATATGCATATAGTTATATAATAAATAATAAATCTACAATAACAACAACAAAATCTAGCATAAACTCATCGAAAATCCATTGAAAAACCATTTACGTTCAATGTTGGCGCCAACGCCCATAACTCTCAGCTTGAACACACTCGGATACCTGCTCATCAGTAACTCGATATCGGATGGTCTCGTTGTATTTCCGAATTTACTGACATAGGACCAAATGTAGTCTAGACCGGCCCCGAATGGATGAACATTCAAAAATGCCGATATAATTCCTATCAGTTTGATATCACATTCTTCTAATGAACAAATATTTGAAATATTCGCTTCATTCAATGCATTCGGACTTGCATCTTGCTGCTCCGGTTCAGAGTCCAAATCTATTATCTCCTTGTCTGAATTGTTAAGATTTATCGTGCTTTTTGATTTTAATTTTGCTTGTAGCTCTTTTGTTCGCAATTCTTCTTCGCACTGTTTTTTCTTCGTCTCGCTCAGCTGTTGCTGCATTCCTATGAGTGTTTGTTGCAAAACCTTTATTTGGTTTTCTTTTTCCTCGAACTCTTTTTTGTAATCGAGTTTCAACACTTCAACCTTAAATAAACAGGACAAATAATGAGTAATGATGAAGGGTAAAACCATTGTGTAAATACAATGTGATGTTTATACAATGTTGTAATTGTATATAATTTATATTTTTTTTTGATTCCTAATGACTGATGAGTATTAATAGAACTGATGAGAAGGTTATAAGATTTTTCAGGGAAATTTTGGGCAAATCACGTTTCCCGACACCTTACCACGCGTGAATATTTTCCGAGGACTCTAAGGATCGAATAGAAGAATGACAATGCACGCAAGCGTTTCTGATATATTCTATAATTTCAATAACTTATGAACTACAATAAAGCTACATTCGGAATAAATTCGCGCGCGAAGTGTAACTTCAGCACGCAAGTAGACACGAAATTATCCATTCACAATGATAGATTAGCCGTCGGTTTCACAAAACTTTTGAGTTCCGATCAACTCGTTGATTAAGGTTCGCATTCAATGATTGGGTTCAAAATGAACAGCATTCTCTGGTGACTGACAATCAAGTCCTTGATTTGGCAATCGAAATTTTGTGAAACCGGCCGTAGATCTAATGTAAGAGGATTTGAAGAGTTTCATAGTCCTCATCCATTTCTCCTTTATTCAGTATCTAGTTAATAATTGATGCAAGTATAAGCAAAATACCAAGAAAACACATCAAACCCTCCACAACAGAAGGAATGTGCGATGGTCGGCACGAAATGTGGGTCGAAGTCGAATTACAAGAATGCTTGAAATTTTGCGTGTTGGCACGAAATTCATTGCGAATGACAACATTGGAACCCGTATGCTTAGCACGCGTGGCCAAGTCGCACTTCGCCCGCGAATTGATTCTGAATGTGGCTTAACTCCACTGACTTTCAATTCTCAGAGCAGCTGAGTGTAGTTAGTTCAGTTCAATCAGTTCTATGATTTCCACAGAATACGAATATATGATAACATGATTTTATGCAAATCCAAGATGACATAATTCTATATGCTTCTTTTGTTTTCGCTAACATTTCGAGGTGATGTTGATTTGTCGTACAGTTTTTCAAAAGTCCTCACGGAAAAAATTCCGATTTGAATAACGATATGAAATTAATTTCTTCCAAAACTAACCACCCATACAGAACAAAACACGTCCAACCAGAAATCAGAGACAACAACAGATGCTTATGACATACGCATAACCATCACAAAATATTAACTCACTCTATGCACTGCACACGTAATCTGTGATTACAATAACTTCCAACATTTCCTCAACGAACAGAATGCAAATTTACAACATAACACACCCAATAGTAACAGTGGAGTTAGTGTAGTTCATCCAGGTACATCCAACAAACCTATTATAAAATTTTTTTCAGCACTAAAATTACATGAAATCATACATTTCCGCGATAGTGTCCAACTATCTAGATTCAATAAATAAATCTTGTCAAAGTTTGGAACATTTTCTGTGGGTTTCACAAAACTTTTGACTTCTGATTAATTCGTTGATTAAGGTTTGCATTCGATGGTTGGGTTGAAAATGAACTGAAATCGAGCACAAAATTTACTGTTGACTGACAATCAAGCCCTTGATCTGGCAATCAAAGTTTTGTGAAACCGGCCGATAGAAATATTCTACTCACGATTCAATGAAAATGTTAATCGATAAGCAACATCACATAAGCGTAGACAAATGAATTTACCTCGTTTTTGTACGCTTCCATTTGACACTTCAGACTTTCGTTTTCTTCTTTTAATGCATTCATTCCGTGGTTTGAACTTTCGCTCCTAATTTTTTTCTTTGGGGGTTCATCCTCATCAGAGACGTCCATTTCGTCATCCGCCTTTTCGTTACGTATCTCGTCCAATTGTACATTTTTTATTTCCTGCGATTACCGATGCTTTAGAATACATGAATATATATGGGACGATGAAAAGGGGTTGCAATTTTCATGTGAGTAAACGTGAGTTAAAATCATATTTTATGTTGATGTTTTTTTTTCATTGGTTATGGCTGTTACGGCACACATGTAGAAGATATTAAAACACTCAAATAAGAAATGGAGAATATCATACAAATAATATTGCGTTTGCGGACGCTGCCCAAGGATAATTCATTTTATTCACATTTCACAGAATACCCCTTTTTCGTTTTCTAGGTAAATACGCAATAGTTTTCTTCGCCGAGATATCAATAAGATATTTACATAATTGTACGCAGTGTGTTTTTCTGAACACAAAATCTGAAATCGAACGTAGGCGGTCTCCCTTAGTTTGGAAGATCTGGGTCCCCAAAGTTCAAAATTTATGCGTGTTCAGGTCTCTTTTTCCGGCATAAAACAATCTCTGACTTCTTTTATAAAGTTCACAAATCATCTTCGAACCAACAACCAACGATAAGCGACAATATTTTTCTAGAATAGTCAATATTTAAATTAAAATAATTGAAAATATTGGACTACCACTTATAACCCCGATTTTTTTTATTTCCACTCAATCATAAAGTGAAGTTTGGCAATGACGCAAATATTCCAATGAAATCGAGGTTATTCGTAGCCAACGTAATCTACGTAGTGCACGTAGGCCCCGGGTTATTATATACCCCATTTTATCGGAATACCCTGCATATTCAATTCCAATCTGGGACCATCCCGAAGTCACAACGAGAAAAAAATGTTCGACTTATTAACAAACTCCCTATATTGAAGCCGGCTGAAAGATTTGAGTTTAAAAGAAAACATTGAAAGAGAAACCGTAAAAAAATATTATCAATGTTTTAAGAGCAAACAATAACTCGGATATAACGGGGTTACTTCTGAGACCAGAGTTAGTTTTTTTTTCAAAGTGTTTACAGTCGGCCCAAGACCGGCTTGACAGGCGATAACTTTGAAAGGAATGACTTAGGCACTCGAAATTTTTCGGTTAGGTTTAAAGTTTGAATTCGAAGGTCAAGTTCGGAATGAACAAAATCCGCCTAACAGTTCAGTAGATGATTCTTGAATATAAAAACATTGCATGATCGAGGTTTCACTGTATTTGAAATTCGATATCTAAACTTATACAATTCATTGAAGGTTCCAAAATATGAACTTGATTGAGAAATTGAAAATAATTCTGTACTGAGCAACAATTGATTGATTTTATTCCAATCAACTTTCGTCTCAATAAACGAAGTATCGAATACACACCATCCCCTTTTGTACCGATATCTTCAATCCGAGGGATTTCAAAGTGGTGATCTTCAAAAGAATCCTTAGCGCGAATCTTCAAATTTAAAAATTCGTTCATGCCAAATTTAATTCTGGCACGCATGATCCAAAGTACAGCGTTTTATCATCTTGTCGTAATTCGCAACTACTGATAAGCGATACGCTCTCTGGTGGTAAAAATTCGAACACTTCCAAGCTAGTAGTTTTTCGACGTGCCTGTTATTCTAACGTAATTTGCTTACTTTTGGAGTTCATTTTCGAGCTTTTGTGTTGTTCTTCGAGTTGAAATTTTGGAATACCGAAAGTGTTTATAATATTCATCAATCGATTCCTTTCTTTCCGATTAAAAATTTCGATCGTATTAATTCGAAATGGCATCCTCCCGAAATGACTATTGTTGTGTGCCTCAACTCAATGTTATTCATGGTCAAAGAAGAAAGTATCATCTAGTGCCTCTAGTTTTCATTTTTTCCAAAGCCAAATGAAATTAAAGTTAATTTGGAAACAGCATTTGGCAGGAACTCAATGATAGAAGAAAGGCCTAGCTTTAGAAATTGAAGATTGGAAAACAGGTCACTTATACATGAAAGTATATTCACTGCATTTCTCTGAAGACGTTTATTTTCATAAAGGTAAATTCCTACAATGTATTTATTTCGAAACAATTTCATGTGATGATGATGTTTTCAGGTGTAAATAAAAATGAGAGAATTTTGAAGGAAAATGCTGCAGAGAAACTACCGAGCACTTCTGCAGCTACCTAATTCACATACTACATAAAAATCATATTCAAAGAGAGTGATCTGGTTGGAAATCTGACAAAAACTAGATATACTGTTAGAGTTGATAATAGCTGAAGTTACTCATATAAATACATCAATACTTTTCATTTCCTTTAGATAGGTAGGTTGAACGGGCTGTGACATTTTTCATTTTGTATGTGTATCTTGAGCTGCTGTATTATGAAAATGAAATCAATTATATGTCTATCTGTTTCCTTTTCTTTAGAAATACGATGCGAAAGAACTAAAGCAGAAAATCTGTTTTGATTTTATTGATTCACTCGTTTGTAAACAAAGAACAAGTCATATCATTTGGACTGATTCTAGATTTACCACATAATATAGCCTGCATTCAGCACTTCTTCACATAAATAAGAGTCCTTAAATTACTTATTGAGGTGCCTATTATTCCAGAAATTCAAGTAAACTTAGATATTGGTTTATTTTGATCCACCAAGCAACATACACTAAAATAACACCGAAATTATCCTCCAGGAACGATTTTATATCGTGATCCAAACGAAAAGTTCCTTCTCAAAAAATATTACACAAAACTATAATAATTTCTTCAAATATTCATGCTCTGCTTAATAAATATTCGTTCTCCACCACATTTCTAAGGTTTGTTTACATAAAACTACTAGCTTGGACAGTTTCCAAATTTATCCGTTAGGGCGCTGGCATCTTCGCAGAAGTTCCCAATTTTGGGCTGCCACGATTCGAACGGAATTAGCTGGAGACAGAATTCAAGAAAGGTCGAGCATCTCGAGCTAAATCTGAGTTTCAGTATTATAAAGGCTTTGCACCATTTACCACACTTAAAGAATTTCTGCACGTGAATAATTATATATCGATACTTCTGATAACCTCCATCAACTGATTACTAGAGTAAAACCTAATCGAGAGATCTTATCTCTCATTACCTTTCTCAGTTTTCTTGTAGCCATTTGAATGTTATATAAGACTTTGAAAGATTAAATATGATACCTATCAATTTATCTGGAACATTTCCTTTAATTATGCATCCTCTCGCTCATTTGTTCCGGTGACTGACTTGGAGGTCTTTTGAAAACTTACCTTCATCTTACCTTAAAATTTACTAAACAACTACATCATTTACCATCGATTCCGGACCACTTAAGTTGCTAGTTTTATCTCATTAATTACATGAAGTTTATCTTGAAATAACCCAGTAACGACTATCAACACATATCGATACAAATCAAGCAAAATTTGTAATTTTCCAAAAAAAATACTTGCAGTATTTAAGTTTGTATTTGCTTGACATGTATCCAAGTAGATGAATTTTACTGATAAACATGCAGATACTTTAGACCTGACTATCAATTGTGTCATATCGATTAATTTTGATGGATAAGGAAAAAAAAGTTTTCATACAAATGGATTCATTCAAATATGGTCGTTGCAGAATCAAATAATTCACGTTTCTTATGACTACTAGCGAATTTTCATAATAATTCTTGAGGTACCTGGTGATCTCAAGGAAAACGTAGGTATTCAGTTCCTTTGAATTATGTACATGGGTGGAGAACGGAACAGCTCAAAGATATCAAGCAAAAATTTGTTGAATCTCCATAGGTTAGGTTTATTTTATGAGCGCATGTTCTCGGGAACAGCGCGCTATCGTTTTGTCCAAATGTCTGTAATTTCCTAATTTTGAGCCGAAAATGGTCTCAAACGACTAGGTTGGACCCACTGGCCGTCCGTATGCACGATTACTGTTCTACGGAGGATGCTATAGACCTGAAACTTTCAGGGAGGGAGTTAGAGCCTTTTGAAATTTTGAGGATATTTCCGTGAAAATTCGGGAAATACTGGAACTATTGGATTGAAACTTGGCAGTTAGTTGGAATATAACAGCACGCAACTTTTTGCGAAATTTCGTTGAGATCGTACTGTCATTACATTTTGAAAACGGTTTTTTCGATTTTTTTTCGAAATTTTTTTTCGGACATTTGGAAAAAATTTTCCGCAAACCTAGAGCTCCATACTTCACATCTGTATACCAAATTTCAGTTTGATATAATCAGAATTTTCAGAGATATTGGGAAAAATATGTCAAATTTCCTCTATAATTTTTTTTTCTGTAATAACTCAAGAAAAACCTAGAAAAGCACTGTCAGCAGCTTTTGAGCGCAAATTGAAATTCGTTGCCGAAGCGGTCATCTCCTCTGAACATGCGCGCAAAAGCTGCTGACTTCACGTCATTGCTTTTCTAGGTTTTTGTTCTTTAAATGCTAGTCTGTATGTTTTCAACCGAGACAAATCTGGTAAATTTATGAAGTGATGATGTGTTTCATATAATGAGGGGAGTGCACAACTTGAAAACTCACTCTTTTCCGAAATTAATTTTACAACAATTTGAACTGAAATTTCAAGAATAATGTTGAATAATTCATAAGTAGGAAAACTTCGCCATTAATCAATCCTATGAACTTTAATTTAAAGGTGAACATTTTTCAACAGAAAGGCTCAAGTTACAAAGTTAATATTATGTCGCGTTCGGTCAGGTCTAAAGGTGAATACATACCATGGACTGTTTTTTCCACGTCTCGATGTTCTTTCTCTGAGCTTTCGTGAAATGGTCCCAAACCTTCTTGTGACAGGCAGCCACGAACAATCTTTCGATTTGACTGACTAACAGGCACACGCAAATATAGAATTAAACCATCATTGAAAATTCATTAGAAGACAAAATATTTCTATGAAAGAGCATTCTTCATATTGCAATCAAACTATTTTTTTTTTGTTAATAATATGTATCGCTCACAATCTAAAAGGGTAAATTCTTTAGGGCATTTGAAATGTTCATTTTGTTAGATATAAAAACGAACAGAAACAGGAATCTTTAGATATGTGAGGCATTTCTATTCTTGAGTAGAGAAATCTTGTTTGATTGCAATACTTTTGATAATTTGAGTATATTTTCTGTTTACCAGACGGAAGCAACATAGTTCAGCGCAAAAAGCTGAATGACTGATAAATTAATGATCTCAAAATAGTCAGCTTTCTGATTTCATGTCTGTGGTACCTTCAGATAATTTCATTTCTGGATTTTGGATACAGACTGATTACATTTTTTAGGTTTAGCACGTCCTAAAAAACCATCTAAACATACAGAGTGTAACAGCCAAATGGAATAAATTCGATAACGAGTAAATGAGGGCGTGTTGGGAAAAACGCTCGGACACGTCGATTTGTAATTTTAAATGCGCATAGTTTTCAAGAAAATAAAATTATATAGGGTGTTCCATGCGACCGTGGCCTATACCAAATTTCTTATTTCAAATGTAACCCCCTGTATATTATTTATTTTTTGGATTCTTCAGAAAATTCTAGACATAATTCATGTACAATGTCCTATACCTATCTTCAACTTTTTCGGAAATATTAAGTGATTTCAGAAATGTTGAGTAACGCTAGAAGACAATTCTACACCAGATTAGCATGTTGCCAAGACGTTCGCGGCGAGCATTTTGAACATTTCCTACATTAACATTAATGTTTTTTCTTTTTTTTTTTAATTATCAAGAAATAATCAGTATTACTTATTAGGTTTTAAGTGTAATGTACCGAATTTGTGAAATAAAATAATTTTTTTTATTGAAAACGTTGATTTTTGAACTAAATCTGAAAACACTTAATATTTCCGAAATAGTTAAAGATAGGTATAGGACATTGTGCATGAATTGTGTCTAGAATTCTCTGAAGAATCCAAAAAATAAATAATATACAGGAAGTTGCATTTGAAATAATAAAGTTGGTCACATGGAACACCCTATATAATATTATTTTCTTGAAAAATATGCGCATTTAAAATTACAAATCGACGTGTCCGAGCGTTTTTCCCAACACGCCCTCATTTATTCGTTATCGAATTTATTCCATTTGGCTGTTACACTCTGTATGTTACATGAAATTCGTTACTTCAGTAGTTGTGAATTGTGAATCACAATTTTCCTATTAATGATTGAACCTTAACATATGTTTTATCAAGATGATTCTTTAGGAAAACCTTGAACTTAAAATAATTGGTGAACCATTTCATAGGTGGGGAATCGGCGTTCACAAGTGCGCATCTCCTGTATAGAGTTGTATTTAACATATTTTGAGTTCGTATTCAGAACTACTAGAGAGAATTTCATGCAACTTGGCTCGAAAAGTGTTCAATCCCAGTTTTAAAGTTTCGCAAAGAAATCAATTATTTTTAGGAAAAGATATGTAAAGGTTATAGCGAACCATTATTATTATTATTGCTTTAAGTGATACACAAAGCTAAACGCAACTACTTAATTACACATTATTTATGTAAATTACTTTTTCTAATCCTGAAGAGAAGAATTTCCATTATGAAATAAATGACTATTGAAAACTCAATGCACAGAAAAATTTCACAATATAAACAATTGTTATCTTACCCAAAAAAACGTGTATGTACTAATCTGTATTATAATTTTTTTCATTCAATGGAACTATGATCTATACCAAATTCAACCGGATAAAATAAATTTCTAACAAGTATTTCTCATGATCGATCCACCTTTCATTCACTTACAATAAAAATATATAAAATGAATTTTCCGATCTCATTACCCTGTGAGTTCGGTTTGAAAATTCCAAAAAACGTATAAATATTTTTCCAACGATACTTACTCTTCTAAATAACAGCCGAATATGTGCAATAATAAAATGAAATTAAACTTACATTGTAATAATATTCCTTGCATTCGTCCCTTCATGATCTCCTTAGCTTTTTTCAGTTCCTCCTCATATTGACATTTTTCACCGAGCAATCTTCTGACATGAGAATTTGTTGATTGTATCATGGAGTAAAAATTATTTGAATTTCGTTTGTTGCAGTCTCCTCTTTCTAGCCAAGTCACAACAATCTAAAATAAAATTTATGTAATGAAAAATATTGCAGCAAGTTCCAGAACACTTTTGCTTTTTGAGAATCAGTAGTTTTTCCTGAAATTCAATTTAAGAGTGTCTACACATATACAGTGCGCGTCAAAATTATGGAACAAATTTTTTTTCTCAGAAGAAAAATATTTGGCCTGAAACAGGTCAATTTTTGTTTCACTTTTACAAAGTGTTTATGCATTTTTAAAGGATTTTTGTTACACCCAGGGCCATCCCCATCAACCTTCTAAATTTTTTGAATAGGGAAAAGAGTAGGTCATGCGGTACTTTTTTGGCAAGGTCTTTGTATCTTCTTTACAGGCAAGCATAAATTTCCAAGAAAAACATTCTTTTTTTGAAAAATTAGTTACTTCAAAGAGGTTTCCAGTATATGCATTTTGTCATGGCTCATTTACTTTGAGACGATGGTACCTGATGAAATTTGTCACCGAATTAAAGTTACAGTTTTGTTCATGCACAACTTTCAACCCCCTCACGTGAAAAATTAGAATGTGTGAAAGACTGCGTGAAAATGAGCCTTAATAAAGTGCACATACTGAACTAACTAATTTTTCAAAAAAAAATATTTTTTCTTGGAAATTTCTGCACGCTTGTAAAGAAGATACAACAAAGACCTTGCCAAAAAATTACCACATGACCCATTTTCCCTATTCAAAAAATTTTAAGGGGTTGATGGGGATGGCACAGGGTGCAACAAAAATCCTTCAAAAATGCATAAAAATTTGGTAAAAGTGAAACAAAAATTGACCTGTTTCAGGATTGTGTTGTCAAATATTTTTCTTCTGAGAAAATGAATTTGTTCCATAATTTTGACGCACACTGTAAACAGTTATTTCATTAATTCATAAAAAATAATAGTTTATAGAGTAGCTACCTGAACTGCTTTTGTGAAAGTTTCGTCTTGTTTTATTTTTTCTGCAACCGATGCAGCCTCGTGATCTGTGTAATGTACAACAGGTGGGGGAGAAGGGGGTCTCAGCCTTTCTTCTTCCATGCGTTCCCGGTGTCTCTGCTCCCTTTGTAATTGTCTTTGTTTGCATTCCCACTCATATTGGTCATCTCTTGCCTGAACATATTTGGTTAGGAATGAAGAACAGAGAAAAAAGTTCAGTAGGGAAGTGTAAATCCGTCAGCTGGACAGACTGAATTGTTTGGCAATCCTGTCTTGGGATTTCAAGGTTTATTGAATTATCCAAATAAATAAAAATGACTCCGTACTTGGATTGAACAGACAATTTCAAAAGAACTGACCATATAAGATTGAATTCAATACATACAGGCTGATCCAAAATGTATTTCCTTCACTCCTGGTTATAGACGATAACACATAAGACTTAGATATTCATATACCAAGAGAGTCTCTACAATGAAGTGGGTGGTCAGAATTCCATGTCTCTGAACAACTTTCTCATAACCATAGGAACTTGCAAATGCATTAGTAAAAATGGGAACTGAGTATCTTTTTATTTCTTCAAGTTATGTCCTATAGCTCGATTAGATGCGAAGATTTCAGAAAACAAGTGTTATATTCTACATGCACTGAAAGTGTATTTTTTAAATTCTGGCAGACCATGACATTTCATATCTCTCAAATGAAAAACTTCAAAGCATTTTCGACTACCAATGAATTTAGTGAAAAAAAAAATTTCAAAAAGCACTGCCGTGAAGGCAGCAACTTTTGCGCGCATGTTCAATGTAGATGACCGCTTCAGCAACGAATTTGAACGTGCGCGCAAAAGCTGCTACCTTCACGGCAGTGCTTTTTGAATTTTTTTTTCTGATAAATTACTGGATTTCAATTCGATCATATCTGTATTTTTGGACATATTGTAAAAATAAAATTTTGAATGGGTATATCTACGGAATCATTGGGTGGATTTTACCCATTCACGAATTCGGCCTTCGTAATTAAGGTCCAAACCTTCTCTACAAATATCAAGTTTCTAAGTCGTTTCTTCCGAACGTTATTGTGTTTACGGTCAGCCTAACGGCCGATTGCGTAAACACAATAACTTCCGAAAGAAACAACTTAGAAACTCGATATTTGTAGAGAAGGTTTGGACCTTAATTACGAAGGCCGAATTCGTGAATGGGTAAAATCCACCAATTGATTCCGTAGATACACCTAATCAAAATTTTATTTTTCCAATATTTCCAAAAATACAGATTTGATCGAATTGAAATTCAGTACTTCATCGAAAATAACAGTTCGAAGTTTCATACAGAATTTAATGAGAATGATATGATGAGAAAATCATAGAAATTTTTTTTTTCAAATTGTTCTAATAACACGATTATCACGAAATTTTGCATTAAGTTGTCTTTCAGCATCTTAAAACTAGCTGTGAAGTTTTATCAGGACTGAATCAGTATCTCTCGAGTTATACCGAAAAAATCAACGATATCGAGAAGAAAACCTCGAAATTTGACATATTTTTTCCCGATATCTCCAAAACTTATGATCGTATCGAATTGAAATTTGGTACACTGTTGTGAAATATGAAGCTCAAAGTGTGGGTGGAATTTTTTTTTGGATATGATGAATGTTTTCCGGAAAAAAAAATTTTTTGTAAAAAAATGTCGAAAAAAATTTTTTTTTAATTTACTGACAATATGATCCTGACGAAATTTGACTCAAAGTTGCGCGTCATTATACTCCACCAAACTGCCAAGTTTGAATCCAATCGCTTGAGTAGTTTCATAAATAACTTCAAAACTTCAAGTGCCTATAACTCCGAAACTATTCGACCGATTTGGCCCATTAAGGAACTTAACCGCGGCATTCTGATGCGCAACCTATCCTGAAAGTTTCAAGTAGCTAGCTTGCTTCTGTCGACAGTTATCGTGTCTACGGACGGCCGGCCGGCCGGACAGAATCAATTTTAACACCGGATTCGTCATCAGTGAGTCCAACCTAGTCGATTGAGACCATTTTCGGCTCAATCATCCAAAATTACAGACATTTGGACAAAACGATAGCACGCTGTTCCCCTAGAACATGCGCGCAAAAAGAACTCGTAGAAACTAACTTTCTTCATAAATTTACGCAGACAACAGAATAGATAATCGTTAACAAAAATCGACCATCAATTACCCCTTTCAACATGTCCACAAGGAAGAAAGTCTTTGAAAACATGCCAGTCAATTTTTCTCAGCTCCTATGGTTTCCGAGATGTAGTTTAGGGTCATGGAATTTTGGACACCCTTCACAATATAGTCTCTTGGTGTTTTAAATCAGAGATTTATGTGTTATTCTCAATAAAAAGGATCCTGTACATATCCTTTGGAATTAAATGATTTTACAATGTGCAATAGTATAACTTACATGATCCCAGGTGTGTAATAGCTTTATAAACACCAGGGATTATTGTACAGTTCACTTCTTTCACCTATTTTTCAGCCAAGCATTTAACATCTTGTTGATCCCAATATCTCATTTCAAATTTTAATCCAAGTTAATGTACTTACTTGCGCATAGTCAACGTGCAGTCTTCCGGTATTTGCAGGATCAGAATTAGATCCAATTCTTATTCTAAATCCGGACAAATAAATAGCTGCATCAATACAGGTCTCGTACATGAATCTTATATGACAAAAATTTTTTTTGCTCAATCTCAAAGTTGTTATTTCCCCACATCTATCAAATACTTCCATTATAATTTCTTCTGTTATATTTTCAGGTAATCCTCCAACAAATACCTTCAAAATGATGAAAGCTGTATTGGCAAATATCAAAGAAAAAATGGACATTAGACTGAGAGAATCGTTCTATTTAAACTCAATATTCAATTATAATCATACAATTCTCATTTATTTCCAAAGCAATATAAAACGCGAGTCTCTAAGATGGAATGAATTCAGTAAATCAGTTTTTTGTCGAAAATATGCTCCAACAGGTCAATTAGTATTTTGAATTGCACTATTTTTATGTAGGAATATGTTACACAGTATCTATCAAATTCAAAATAGAACGCCATTTACAATTTTTTTAAATGGAAATCCTTATTGTTTAAGACTATTCTATTGAAAACTTTGAGGTTCAATTATCAAAGTATGAATATGAAACATTTAAGAAGTGTGGAATCTTTCAATGCATTAAACTTACTGTTTTACAACCTGGTGGTCTCTCCCTTGTAGAAGGAAGAGGAGCATTAGGATTTGGTGGAAACAGAGTACATGATTTACAATGAATTATTTCCTTTACAGTATTCATTATCACACCAGTATCTGGTTGTATCACTGAGGAATCTGATCCAATTATTGTTGGCATCATACTGTAATTACCCATCGATATTATATTAGGATCCATTAACATATTCACCATGGGATAGTTGAGACCTACCAATGAAATCTGAAATTAATCCTATATTCTCAACTCTAAAATGAATATTTCTTGAACAATTCTAGGGCCTTCATTGGTCAAGTTTTCAATAAGTTGGCAAAGCTAATTTTTAAATATGTATATAACTGCAGAGAATTTCGCAAATATAAAGAGTTACTGAACTCAGTCACTTCAAATTGACAGATAAAACATACTTTCCTAGAGGACTCAGAACCCTTATGTAAGGCATAGCATCTGATACCTCTATACCGCTGATCAAAGTTAGTCTGCTTATAAAACCGAGCCCCTCCCAGCAACTTAATATGCTTTATGTTCATCAGCAAAGGCAAATCTAAAGTGAATTTGTATTCAATTCCATTTATTCAAAAAAGCTCCTATTGATGGAAGTTTTTGTGGCTGTTTGGACCAATCTATATACTTAGTATGTGCGTTTCATATGATGTTTCATGAATATATGCAATCAATAAAATTTTAAAAAAATTGATAGATCACTATAGACATTTAGGGTAATCCATTAAGAGTTCTTAATACTATTGCATACCCATCATGCCACCCCAAATGTTACTGTTAGAAAGGGGAATGACATCTTGAGAATTGGACATGTTTGAATCTGAATCATCTCTTGATTTGTCAGTATCTCTTCTATCTCTGGACCTTTTCCTGAAATCCCTTTTTTCAGGAGGACTCTGTGCGGTATCATCTTTATCCTCCAATGAACTTTTAGACATTATTTTTGACCTAGTGAATTCCACAGGACGATCATTTATTCCAGTAGAAAACATTTCAGTAGAATATTTCTCTGCATGAAATATAAATTATATGGAAATATTGCGATTTCTGTGTGGTATGATATTCCTGCTTCAACTATCACATAGGCATGATATGCTACCCAACTATAAGAAGAAGATCCACAATTAATATTGATTTCATCAAATTATCCCCAGGATTTCCTTCTGATGTTCAAATCCTAAACAATAATTTTATATTTTATTTATCTTGTAAATGTCAAGTGAATTACCCTTTGACGTTTAACCATTTCTGTAATCTGTCAATCTGGGTTATATAAATCAATTTTAAGCGATGGACCAAATGCTTAGTGATGGGCATAATCGAATGATCATAATCGATTCATTCGATTATTGAAACCTCTCGATTATCTCGAGATATTTTCAAACATCCGAATGATATCATTCGAATGATTCTCTCCCTTCGGGTGGGATCGGTACGTGACTGCCGAGGAGTCCGAATCTTGCCGAACCAACAATCTACGCAACGATTGTGTTGTGATCTCTCGAATGATCATTCGAATGAATGAAACCTCTCGGTGTTGCGTCGATTATTGGTCGATGATTCATTCGATGAATAATCGAGGCTGGATCTCTCGAATGAATGAAACCTCTCGGTGTTGCGTCGATTATTGGTCGATGATTCATTCGATGAATAATCGAGGCTGGATCTCTCGAATGAATGAAACCTCTCGGTATTGCGTCGATTATTGGTCGATGATTCATTCGATGAATAATCGAGGCTGGCGATTCTCTCGCATCTCGGATTACTAATTTGGATCTTTCGAATGAATGAAACCTCTCGGTGTTGCGTCGATTATTGGTCGATGATTCATTCGAAATAATAATCGAGGCTAGCGATTCTCTCGCATTTCGGATTACTGTTTTTGATCTCTGTTTAACAATCGATGCATGCGATTCTTTCGCATCTCATAGGTATTACTGATTAAGATTAGTAATTGATGTATTTCACTAATTTGATGAGTAGCTTTAAACATTTAAACATTCAATAGTTGTCACTTGAAGTGAAATGCGTTTGCAATTTGTTCAACTTTAAGTCGTTAAATGCCTTTATTGATTCCAATTTTAGTATTTCTAGAGCAAGGACAAGATATGATTGAGTAGTAATTCTGTTTTCCTGGATTTTCCCTAGTACTATAGCAATTCTCCGTTTTTCAAGACAGAAAAAAATTATAACAAGGAATGTTCCAGGATTTATCCGAACTTGAGGAAAAAAAAGAGTGAATTTTTAAAATTTTGTTTTAATTGAATGATAAGCAATTTCCAGAATCGACATTATCTATTCTTAAATGACCGGCACATATTGAATTTACATTGAAAAAATCACATAATCTTAAAATATATCAAAGAAAAAATCACATTTCATCAAAGAAATATGTATTTCGTGTCAAGGTGTGAAAATTTTTAAATCAACGACAAATATGTACTGTGAAACCTATAAATTATTACCTTTAAAAAAACTGGAATGAAATAACAGGATATATGGCAGAACAAAGGCGAATGTAAAAATAATGAGATACAAGTCTGTTTTCAATGAATATATTTTATTTTTCATTTACTGGTTCTATAAATGTGTGTAATGGAATATCATAATATGAAGAAACATGAAATTTATTACATTTCACCATTCAAAAGAATTATCTGGTTCAAATTTTTTGGGGAAAGTCTATTACGACGGGCATTCGTCAGTTGACCACATTTGGGAAAAACCCTTTCCGATGGCACATAAGTTGCTGGAATACATAAGTATTTCATAGCCATCTTATATAATTCTGGAAAAAATTGCTTATGTGCCTTCCAAAATTCCAGTGGGCCCTTTTTTCTGTCTACAAGTGGCATTTCTACATACTGACGCACTGCATCTGGGAAACAAACATTGGTATATCTTGTCCATCATCTGTACTTTCGTTGCCGGCGGATTCGTCGAAAAATTCCGAAAATTTACGGGTAGGGGACCGCTAGTCTGGATTTGAGTCGAATTGTCCAAGACCTGAAATCCCCTGATAATACCCCGTGGAAGAATTTTTATCCAGAAGAAATCCCCAAGAAAAAATAACCAAGTGAAAAAAAATCCCATCATCTTCGGGAAAAATCCCCTAATCTGACAACTCTGAATTCAAATGCAGTAATTCAACCCACCCGAGAGGCGAGTTGGACTATTCGAGAGTTGGACCTCTCGAATGATCATTCGAATGATCATTCGATTATTGAAATATCTCGAATGCCGATATTTCGATTATTGAAATCATTCGATTATGCCCATCACTACAAATGCTCTGGTTATAGTTTCGGTTATCAAAATTGACAGATTATCCTTTGCCTATATGTCAGTTTGGATAACCGTTACCACAGAACATCAAATATAAGAAGTGCTACCTCCCTTGTAAACTGTGGGCAACATTTGTGACATTTCTCCTGCAAAAAAACTAGTTGGGAATATTCCATTATGGTGCGAGGGGGTGTCCGCTTGCTGAATTATATGTCACGAGCTTAGTTGGGGACGTATGTCCTTGTTTCCACTTTTCCTATTGTCGCTTCACCCCCCTGACCGTTACTATGACCGGAGCTTTTGGTCCATCGCTTGAAATCAATGTTTGATGTTCTGTGTCTTAAACCATAGATGTGATTGACATTTAACTCATAGACAACGTTGAACTGAAGCACGAAGCACACGAAACAAATTTGAGTAGAGGATTTCTGCGATCGATAATTGAAAATGCTACCGAAACCGAATAAAATATTAGGTCATCAGATCAGAATGACCAATTTACTTTTTTTTGTAGATTTCTTGACATTTCTAGAAGGCAGCACAGAACATGAAATATAGGCAGAAACATTATGTGAATAACATAATTGTGAAATACTTAAACAATGATAATATAATGTGCTCACCAGCTTTTCCAAACCCGCTTTCGAAAAAACGGTTAGCATTTAGGATTAAAAAAATAAAGTGTTTCTGGGATATATCCATGCTCAAAATCGATCTAATTCATTCTGAATGCCCTATGACCACCTTCCACGGTGACATTTCACCATTTTCATCTGTAATATCTTTACATAATATCTTTCGATATTGATATTTTACTATATACTTTCATTGCCTTCAACGTACCACGTTTTTTCAATCATTGTAATCCCCTATTTTCTATTTCATATGTCCAAATTGGTGTTATGACTTCCTTTCCATGAGCCAGTATATTTCCTTGATTTATAAGGTCTATTTGTTTTCTTTACTTTTGAAGATATATACGCAAGAAGGTTCGTGAGAAGGCGAGATTTGTCTGACAAACATAAAATTGTACAGCTTCCTGAAACTTCGTACAGTCACAGACGTGGTACACTGTACTCACGTGATACAGTCACACGAACATGAGCGAGAATAGCGAGATCCGAGATGTACACGACTCCTCTCACCCGAGACCTGGCTCCGTATTCTCGACAAGTGAACATTCGATGCGCATTCTTATTTTGGTAGTAATTAGTATACGTATTCAAAGTTCACTTGTCAAGAATACGGACAGGTGAGTATTGTGTTTGTTTGTGTAGACTTTTTAACTGTGTTGCTACACAGCTGTAGACACATCACTGTTAATTTTCGATCCAACAGTAACTGAATGATGACCGGTACTGTTCGGGGATAGAAAATTTCTTTCGAGTCCGGAATGGAACCTGAGATCCTCCGATTACAAGTCCAACCCTCTACTCACTGAGTAACCAACACATATGATGTGATATGATATGCCCTATGCAATATGCAATATTCAAATAGCTCGAAAAACTCAATGAAGTGAATAGTAGAAGTAGAGGATACATTTCAATACGCATACTAAGGGACGTGAAATTATTCGGGCGATTAATCTATTTGTTTTCAGAAAATCCAACTTCAAGCAAAAACAGAACGGTTCGATCTTTTACCTGGTTATGACGAAACAAAACAATAGCATTGCCTAAAGACTTAATCTAATGGTTGCATCATTTTTTCTTCATCGCGTGCATGAGTACTAGCCTCACGTCAGTAAATAGAAATGTAAATATATCAAAAAAGTTAATTGATAAACCGAAATGATTTCAGAATTAAGTGCTTCAAAAAAATGCTTAATATGACGTGAACATAGAAAAAAATTATTAAAAAAACTATGACAAGCGGAACCCGAACATATTGGCGGATTGGCCAATTAGGGCAAATTGTAAATTGTCTCTGTAAAATATATCCATTAAAAAACTAAATATCGTGGAATTTTCTGGGGAAATCAAGGTGATCTCTATTAATTGGTCCCTCAATAATTATTTTTGGATTGTCAGACGGAAATCTCTGTAGAATATCCGTATTCGATTGTATAGTTTCATTTGACAATTAGATATGGCGGCCCCGTCATCCACCGGTGTAGGTATGTATCTTTCAGCAATTTAACACAATCAAGTCGTTTTCAGACATTTCAAAAAACTGACTTGATCTCTAATATACGTCTGAGTTTCATGTCTCATTTTTTATAGTCGTTCCACGTAATTTTCGTCTTTTGGAGGAACTTGAGGCTGGTCAAAAAGGAGTTTCAGATGGAACGATCAGTTGGGGTTTAGAAAACGATGATGATATGACCCTTACTCACTGGATGGGCATGATCATTGGCCCTCCCAGGACTCCATATGAGAACAGAATGTATTCGGTAAAAATTGAATGTGGTCAAAGATATCCTGATGATTCACCTACTGCGAAATTCATCTCTAGAATTAATATGAATTGTATCAATACTACTACAGGAGTGGTGAGTTGTTTCTGGTTTGAATTTGACATAGCATAAAATAAATTTATGAAGAATTCAGCTGAACTTCTATTTGAGACCACATGCTCATTCAGTTAGTGTCAATTGAATAGAGGAGATTTTGAGTGTGCTTATTTATTTACAGGTGGACAATAGGCAAGTGCCAGTTTTGGCTAGATGGCAAAGAGATTACACAATCAAGACAGTTTTACAAGAATTGCGTAGACTTATGACATTGAAGGAAAATATGAAACTAACCCAACCACCAGAAGGCAGTTGTTTCTAGCCTTCGAAACGAAACAATATGTACTCCCGAGCACCTTCATTGAACCCTTGTCCTATTAGTTTTGAGACTTGCACACTACTATAACTGATGCAACTTTCAGAAGTTCTAAAGAATGAGATGGAGATCAGCAGTTACCTAGAGGGTTCTTGAAAGGTTTCCAGCAATTGTACAGCTTAAACACTCTATTCGCTAAATTATATTTAATTTTATAATCTTGATTCTGCCATAAGATCATATCTGTTAATAGCTGTACTTGCTAATTTGTAATTTTATGTCAAAATAAATTTTTTCTCTAGGATCATTTGCATTTTTTCATCAAGAAGACAAAGAATCGAAAAGTTGATGGTTTCCATTCTTCTCTTCAGTGTTTTTGGGTTATCTCTCCATATATTGGAAACAGAATCATTAACCAGTAATTAACAGTAAAAATTTCAAAAAGCACTGCCGTGAAGGCAGCAACTTTTGCGCGCATGTTCAATGTAGATGACCGCTTCAGCAACGAATTTGAACATGCACGCAAAAGCTGCTGCCTTCACGGCAGTGCTTTTTGAAATTTTTACTGTTAATTACTGGATTTCAATTCGATCAAATCTGTATTTTTGGAAAAATAAAATTTTGAATGGGTTTATCTACGGAATCATTGGGCGGATTTTACCCATTCACAAATTCGACCTTCGTAATTAAAACCCAAACCTACTCTACCAATCTCGAGTTTCTAAGTCGTTTCTTCCGGAAGTTATTGTGTTACGGTCAGCCTAACGGTCGATTGCGTAAACACAATAACTTCCGAAAGAAACAACTTAGGAACTCGATATTTGTAGAGAAGGTTTGGACCTAAATTACGAAGGCCGAATTCGTGAATGCGGGTAAAATCCACCCAATGATTCCGTAGATATACCCAATCAAAATTTTATTTTTTCAATATTTCCAAGAATACAGATCAGATCGAATTGAAATCCAGTACTTCATCGAAAATAGCAGTTCGAAGTTTCATACAGAATTTAATGAGGATGATATGATGAGAAAATCATAGAATTTTTTTTTTCAAATTGTTCTAATGACACGATTATCACGAAATTTCGCATGAAGTTGTCTTTCAGCATCTCAAAACTAGCTTTAATGTTTAATCAGGACTGAATCAGTATTTCTCGAGTTATACCGAAAAAAACAACGATATCGAGAAGAAAACCTCGAAATTTGACATATTTTTTCCCGATATCTCCGAAACTTATGATCGTATCGAACTGAAATTTGGTACACTGCTGTAAAATATGAAGTTCAAAGTGTGAGTGGACTTTTTTTTCGGAAATGATGAATGGTTTCCGGAAAAAAAAATTTTTTGGAAAAAAATTTCGAAAAAAAATTTTTTTTAAATTTACTGACGATATGATCCTGACGAAATTTGGCTCAAAGTTGCGCGTCGTTATACTCCACCCAACTGCCAAGTTTGAATCGAATCTCTCAAGTAGTTTTTGAAATAAAAAATAAATAACTTCAAAATTTCAACTGCCTATAACTCCGAAACTATTCGACCGATTTGGCCCATTAACGAACTTAACCGCGTTTCAAGTTGCTAGCTTGCTTCTGTCGACAGTTAGCGTGTCTACGGCCGGCCGGACAGAATCGATGTTGACACCGGATTCGTCATCAGTGAGTCCAACCTAGTCGATTAAGACCATTTTCGGCTCAATCATCCAAAATTACAAACATTTGGACAAAACGATAGCACGCTGTTCCCCTAGAACATGCGCGCAAAAAAGCATTATTTCTGAAAACCGCTGCTCTGGATTATAGGATTGCAATTATTTGCAAGGGTCAGTTTCATGAAAAACTGTTGCCGAATGAACAACATCAAAACGATACAGATAATTACTGAATGAAATTGTGACATATCAGAGTCTCCTCATGATCATTTTTGTGCGCATGTTCTGGGGAACAGCGCGCTATTGTTCTGTCCAAATCTCTGAAATTTTCGAATTATGAGCCGAAAATACTTTCAAACGACTAGGTTGGACTCACTGATGACGAATCCGTGGTGAAAATTGATTCTGTCCGTTCGCACGATTACGGCCGTACGGAGCAATATATCGACTAGAAAGTTTCAGAGTTGGTTGCATTTCAAAATACAAAGGTTAAGTTCGTAAGGTAAAATCGGTCGAATGGTTTCGGAGTTATAGCCATATTTTGAGGTTATTTTCCTGATATTTCGAGAACTACTAGAGCATGAGAATTTTGTTGGGATCGTCCTGTCAGTAAATTTTGAAAAATTTTTTTTCTAGAAACTTCATTACTTTTGAGGGAAATTTCGGTCGTACCTTCAGCTTTATATTTCACAGCAGTGTACCAAATATCAGGTCGATACGATCATACTTTTGGAAATATCGTGAAAAAATGTCAGATTTCTTGGCTTTTTCTGGATAATTATTTTTTTCAGAATTACTCAAAAAATACTATTTCAATCACGATGAAATTTGGCAGCTAGTGTAAAAATGCTGATGGACAACTTTGTGCAAAATTTCGTGATAGCCGTGTCATTAGAACAATTTGAAAAAAAATATCAATTTTTTTTTTCGAATATTCAATATTCTGATCATACTATCTCCATAAAATTCTGTATGAACTTTTAAACTGTCATTTTTCGATAAAGTACTGGATTTCAATAGGATCTAATCTGTATTTTCGGAAATATTGGGAAAATAAAATTTTGAATGGGTTTACTTGCGGAATCATCGGGTGGATTTTACCCATTCTCGAAATCGGCCTTCGTAATTAGGCCCCAAACCTTCTCTACAAATATCGAGTTTCTAAGTTGTTTCTACCGGAAGTTATTGTGTTTATGGTCAGCCGTTAGGCCTGATACCTTCAACCAGTGGAGTCTGATAGCTTGGACTAGATATTTCTGCCTAAATAAATATAATATTATGATGATACGAATATTATATGTACACATCTGTATTATCTCCATATAAAAATTATTTTTCAGTCCCTAATTTCAAAAAAATTTGATATATTGGCGTCAAATTCCAACCTTATTGATAACTTTGAAATGTATACAAATTGATTTGAATTTTTGACATGATACTCGCGTATATATAGATAAGAAAAATTTCAAAAAGCACTGCCTTGAAGGCAGCAACTTTTGCGCGCATGTTCAATGTAGATGACCGCTTCAGCAACGAATTTGAACATGCACGCAAAAGCTGCTGCCTTCACGGCAGTGCTTTTTGAAATTTTCTACTGATAAATTACTGGATTTCAATTCGATCAAATCTGTATTTTTGGAAATATTGTAAAAATAAACCTAACGGCCGACTGCGTAAACACAATAACTTCCCGAAAGAAACAACTTAGAAACTCGATATTTGTAGAGAAGGTTTGTACCTTAATTACGAAGACCGAATTCGTGAATGGGTAAAATCCACCCAATGATTCCGTAGATATACCCATTCAAAATTTTATTTTTACAATATTTCCAAAAATAGAGATCAGCGATCGAATTGAAATCCAGTACTTCATCGAAAAATAACAGTTCGAAGTTTCATACAGAATTTAATGAGGATGATATGATAAGAAAATCATAGATATTTTTCTTTTCAAATTGTTCTGATGACACGATTATCACGAAATTTCGCATAAAGTTGTCTTTCAGCATCTCACAAGTAACTGTGAAGTTTAATCAGGACTGAATCAGTATTTCTCGAGTTATACAAAAAAATTAACGATATCGAGAAGAAAACCTCGAAATTTGACATATTTTTTCCCGATATCTCCAAAACTCATGATCGAATCGAACTGAAATTTGGTACAATGCTGTGAAATATGAAGCTCAAAGTGCGAGTGGAATTTTTTTTCGTATATGATGAATGGTTTCCGAAAAAAATTTTTTTTTAAATTTACTGACAATATGATCCTGACAAAATTTGGCTCAGAGTTGCGCGTCGTTATACTCCACCCAACTGCCAAGTTTGAATTCAATCGCTCATGTAGTTTCCGAAATAAAAAATAAATAACTTCAAAATTTCAAGTGCCCATAACTTCGACCGATTTGGCCCATTAACGAACTTAACCGCGGCATTCTGATGCGCAACCTATCCTGAAAGTTTCAAGTTGCTAGCTTGCTTCTGTCGACAGTTATCGTGTCTACGGCCGGCCAACCGGTGGGCCGGACAGAATCAATTTTGACACCGGATTCGTCATCAGTGAGTCCAACCTAGTCGATTGAGACCATTTTCGGCTCAATCATCCAAAATTACAGACATTTGGACAAAACGATAACACGCTGTTCCCCTAGAACATGAGCGCAAAAACGTCCAGATATGTCCTTAAATAAATATGCATTCGAAAAGAAATTTTTATTATGAGAAAATGTAGGAGGCAGGCTTATATAATTTTCTTCTGAAAATATGTAGTCCACGTCCTTAACAGGCGCCATTGGTTAAGACATTAAAACATTTTCAACACCTCAAAATGGCTGTTATTTTCTTGTGTCAAGTTCCAGTTCCAGTATGCGGCAACATGTGAAAAGGCAACGATTTTTTTCCCAAAGTTAGACACCCTGCAACCCAAAAGTTCTCAGACAGGTTTATCACATCCTTAAGGACCTTATTCTGAAAAGCCCTGTATAAATACAAGTTCTAAATTTCGCAACTACACGTCAGTGCTTGTCTTGACTTCCTAATTTTTACAGTTAATCTATTTTATTTATTTCTGTTATTTCCAACAATTACCAAATTTCGTACACATTACTATCTTTAACAGGTTTTTTCATTAACCAAATTTCGGAACTTGAAATGATAGCAACCATCTTTTTGCGCGCATGTTCTAGGGGAACAGCGTGCTATCGTTTTGTCCAAATGTCTGTAATTTTGGATGATTGAGCCGAAAATGGTCTCAATCGACTAGGTTAGACTCACTGTTGACGAATCCGGTGTCAAAATTGATTCTGTCCGGCCGGCCGTCCGTAGACACGATAACTGTCGACAGAAGCAAGCTAGCTACTTGAAACTTTCAGCATAGGTTGCGCATCGGAATGCCGCGGTTAAGTTCGTTAATGGGCCAAATCGATCGAATAGTTTCGGAGTTATAGGCATTTGAAGTTATTTATTTTTTATTTCAGAATCTACTTGAGAGATTGGATTTAAACTTGGCAGTTTGGTGGAGTATAACGACGCGCAACTTTGAGCCAAATTTCGTCAGGATCTTACTGTCGGTAAATTTAAAAAAAAAAAATTTTCGAAATTTTTTTACAAAAAATTTTTTTTTCCGGAAAAATTCATCATATCCAAAAAAAAATTCCACCCACACTTTGAGCTTCATATTTCACAGCAGTGTACCAAATTTCAGTACCATACGATCATAAGTTTTGGAGATATCGGGAAAAAATATGTCAAATTTCGAGGTTTTCTTCTCGATATCGTTGATTTTTTCGGTATAACTCGAGAAATACTGATTCAGTCCTGATTAAACTTCACAGCTAGTTTTGAGATGCTTAAAGACAACTTTATGCAAAATTTCGTGATAATCGTATTAGAATAATTTGAAAAAAAAAATTTCTATGATTTTCTCATCATATCATCCTCATTAAATTCTGTATGAAACTTCGAACTGTTATTTTCGATGAAGTAATGGATTTCAATTCGATCTGATCTGTATTTTTGGAAATATTGAAAAAATAAAATTTTGATTGGGTATATCTACGGAATCATTGGGTGGATTTTACCCATTCACGAATTCGGCCTTCGTAATTTAGGTCCAAACCTTCTCTACAAATATCGAGTCCCTAAGTTGTTTCTTTCGGAAGTTATTGTGTTTACGCAGTCGGCCGTTAGGCTAACCGTAAACACAATAACTTCCGGAAGAAACGACTTAGAAACTCGATATTTGTAGAGTAGGTTTGGGGCTTAATTACGAAGGTCGAATTCGTGAATGGGTAAAATCCGCCCTATGATTCCGCAGGTATACCCAATCAAAATTATATTTTTCCAATATTTTCAAAAATACAGATATGATCGAATTGAAATCCAGTAATTTATCAGAAAAAAAATTCAAAAAGCACTGCCGTGAAGGCAGCAACTTTTGCGCGCATGTTCAATGTAGATGACCGCTTCAGACGAATTTGAACGTGCGCGCAAAAGCTGCTGCCTTCACGGCAGTGCTTTTTGAAATTTTTCTACTTGAGAATTTTAACAACTTTGTTTCATTCTCAATCTTGGCATCACAAAAATCAATGAGTCAACAGGTCGAATAGTTATCATATCAATTATGCACCAATTAATAAATAATCATTTACTAAAAATCAGAATAACAAATTCATGCAAAAAGATTTTCAAGACAGGAGGACTGTAGATAAATAATAATCGATTGGACAGAATAGAAAGATTTAAATTAAAATTATGATAAACTTATATAATTTATTGTAACAAATAACGTTGATAAAATGACAAAATTAATACTCAATTGAAACTACTGTTGGAACTTATTGTAATTTGCGTCAAATCGATTTTGAATATATATACAATATAAAAATGAACAGAGTTAATGAACTGTTATGTTTTCATGGCTCTTATGAACGTTAATTGTCACACTATATAGTTCAATCGATCTATTGCATTCTCCTTATTTCTTGGGCCTGAACTCGATCTTTCTTGTTTTCAAAGTGGACCACTTATGCCTCTTCAAATACAGTACAAGCCCTGAAAAAATAATATTATTAGTACATTAAGTTGATATAAAAAATTCATTAGAAAAAATGTCACTGCTTTCCAACTAAAGCAGTGACATTTTTTTTAATGAATTTACATACAGTAAAAGTCAGTTGGTAAGCCCTGGAATAGATTTATCAAGGTCTTGTAACTAGAACTGTGTCAGGGTGGCACTTATGAAATGTCAAGTTCGAAAGAATAATAGGTCCTTTCGTTTGCATAGAAAGTGTAGCACTTTCTTTGCAAACAAAAGGAACTATAAAGAGACGTCAATTCCCTACTTCTTATTTGAAAATTTTGGGTTGCCATAGAGATAAAAGAAGGGTAGGGAGCATATCCCATATTTCCCTTGCACCAAAAGTGTCACACACTTTTGAGAAAGGTCTGTGGATTTTCCCATACCAATATGGCAGACAACTACAAGGTGAATATTTGTATTCTGTAGTGTACAGGGTGGGCAAAATTCGTTGTCTACTGAAGGGATCTCGAGAACTATAGCAGCTAGAAGAAAACTGATAACACATTCTCGAGCACTTTTTTCCTGACTAATCCGAATCTGAAAACAGATCCAGCTTATCGTTCATAGAACTTGAGTTATGAGCGAAAATTGAGAAATTGTCATTTTCGATAATGCTGAATAACTCGCTTGTTTGAACTCGTATTGGAAATCTGTTGATACATTTTACAGGCACTTTTTTAGGAGTAATTCGAATATAATATGACTGAATTTTTCAATCCAGCCATTTTCGAGAAATGAGAAGCATTTTGGATTTTTCAAATGTAAACTATAGCCAAAAGATCTCCTATCTTGCTACAAAATTTTTGCTGATTTCGAAAATGTATCATATGTCGCTATTCTCATGAATATAACATGAGAAAATATTCATTTCTTTTTTCCTGCTTTTCTATTCACTATTGAATTATGAGTAGGCTGACGTTACCATAGCGACGATTCAATATGCATTAACTTTGTGTGAACTTGCGCCTCTATGATAAGAATTAGCGATTGCTGAATAAATATTTCTATGGTTAATTTGTCATAGTTCTTAAGATCGGAAATATTTCGGGTCATTAGGGATATTAAACAGATTTTTTATTGCAAATCTTTAGAACTATGACAAATTAACCATAGAAATATTTATTCAGCAATCGCTAATTCCAATCATAGAGGCGCAAGTTCACACAAAGTTAATGCATATTGAATCGTCGCTATGGTAACGTCAGCCTACTCATAATTCAATAGTGAATAGAAAAGCAGGAAAAAAGAAATGAATATTTTCTCATGTTATATTCATGAGAATAGCGACATATGATACATTTTCGAAATCAGCAAAAATTTTGTAGCAAGATAGGAGATCTTTTGGCTATAGTTTACATTTGAAAAATCCAAAATGCTTCTCATTTCTCGAAAATGGCTGGATTGAAAAATTCAGTCATATTATATTCGAATTACTCCTAAAAAAGTGCCTGTAAAATGTATCAACAGATTTCCAATACGAGTTCAAACAAGCGAGTTATTCAGCATTATCGAAAATGACAATTTCTCAATTTTCGCTCATAACTCAAGTTCTATGAACGATAAGCTGGGTCTGTTTTCAGATTCGAATTAGTCAGGAAAAAAGAGCTCCAGAATGTGTTATCTGTTTTCTTCTAGCTGCTATAGTTCTCGAGATCCCTTCAGTAGACAACGAATTTTGCTCACCCTGTACAGCAAATGAGGTAAAAATATTCAGTTCAAAGTCGGCCATATTGGTATGGGTAAATCCACAGAATATTCTCAAAAGTGTGTGACATTTTTCAAATGTTATGCCTCCTCCACTCTTTTCCTACCTTCAAGGAGGTAGAATTTAGGAATGACATTTTCAAGTCCAAAGATGTCATTTCACATTTTCAGAAGGTGAAATGTCTCTAGATTTTCTTATTGATACATATTAGACAGATTTGGAGCCAACTAAAAATTCTCGTTATTTTGGCGTGTTATGTCTATTTCTCCCAATGTTAACGATAAGCACGACGATGAAAATAAGATTTTTTAAACCTCAACTTTGCACTCCGATTGACAAGTGACTATTATTTTGTTTTGTACTTCTTAACCTCAGCATTCCTAGTATATCTTGGATAATTGTATACATGCTTTGAATAATTATCGAGATGAGATTGAGGATGATTTTGGAAATTTTATGAACAGGAGAGACCCTGATATGAATTTAATGAGACGTATATTATACAAATATTGTAGTGTCATGTATATATGTACAGGATTCTATCAATGTATAAGGAATATACAGAGTGTAACAGCCAAATGGAATAAAATCGATAACGAATAAATGAGGACGTATTGGGAAAAACGCTCGGACACGTCGATTTGTAATTTTAAATGCGCATAGTTTTCAAGAAAATAAAATTATATAGGGTGTTCCATGCGACCGTGGCCGATACCAACTTTCTTATTTCAAATGTAACCCCCTGTATATTATTTATTTTTTGGATTCTTCAGAAAATTGTAGACATAATTCATGCACAGTGTCCTATACCTATCTACAACATTTTCGGAAATATTAAGTGTTTCAGAAATGTTGAGTAACGTTAGAAGACACCAGATTAGCATGTTGCTAAGACGTTCGCGGCGAGCATTTTGAACATTTCCTACATTTACATTAAAGTTTTTTTTTGTTTTTTTTTAATTATTGAGAAAAAATCAGTATTACTTATTAGGTTTTAAGTGTAATATACCGAATTTATGAAATAAAATAATTTTTATTTAAAACGTTAATTTTTGCACTAAATCAGAAAACACTTAATATTTCCGAAATAGTTAAAGATAAGTATAGGACATTGTGCATGAATTGTGTCTAGAATTCTCTGAAGAATCCAAAAAATAAATAATATACAGGGGGTTGCATTTGAAATAAGAAAGTTGGTATTGGCCACGGTCACATGGGACACCCTATATCATACTATTTTCTTGAAAAATATGCGCATTTAAAATTACAAATCGACGTGTCCGAGCGTTTTTACTAACACCCCCTCATTTATTCGTTATCGAATTTATTCCATTTGGCTGTTACACTCTGTATAATACATGTTTTATTTGTTAAGTAGAACCATAACGATATTTCATATCATTTTTTGGAATCCGGGACAGATGAATTGGTAGTTTTGTTAACATCATTTTTCCACGTTGTGAGATACTAAGTTTGAATTTCATAGTTATGAGGATTCAGAATATTTAATCCGAGTATTTGAATTTTGAAAAATACTATGAAATACAGAAAACTTTTACGAATTCTGGATTGGTTTAGGGTAAAAAAGGGTTTCTATTCCGAGCTGAATGTTAAATATTTCAATAACCAATTACATCTCAGGTTTCAGAATCATCTAAATCCCAAAAAGCTGGAAAGTTTGGCAATGGAGTCCTTTTACCACAACGATAACCATAATGTTATTCATCCGTAAATTACGGAACCCGTTATCGTTAATTAAGTTAACCTGCTCATGCTCAGAGCAACGATAATGGCTTCAAATGGCTTAAAAACTCTCTAATAATAGAGCTACTGAATTCATTTCATTTGGCTGTCTACACTGTATCAAAATCAAATTGTTTTCAACGGAAAGACCACTTCCGATAGAATTTTTCTGTTTCTTCACAATACTTACCTATCATAAGGGAGAATATACCAACCATCTTGATATACATCCTTTTACGTTCTTCTAGTTCCGGTTCGGAACACCATCTGAGGAAAGTAGCTACATCTTTAGCTAATTGACTAGCACTTGCAGGGGTACCGTCCTGGTACTCAAGAGCTTCATTATAAAGTGCTTGGGCCATTGAAATAGCACCTCCTGGGAAGTATGGGTTAAAGTATTGGCCTTCACGTAGTGGTAAACCAGCGGGGGCATCGCAGTATCCAGTCAACAGGGAGAATATGTAATCTTCCCCTGCAAAATTTCAACCTTTGAAAGGGTGCATCATCCATATTATCTTCTAGCGATAAAAATAGCAGTTTCGTGAAAACGAATGAATCCTAACGTTAATATAGTTGAATTTCATTTCAATAAAACAGCAATAAACTCTGCTTTGCAAGAAGCCGCTGGCATTAAAAAAAAATTAGCTTATCTTTTGTGGCTTTGACAAGGTTATTCTTAATTAAATGAATACGACATACAGGGTGAGTCTTTGACCTTGCAGAATATTTTAACAGAAGATTCTTGAAGCCAAAAGAAACACTTTTTTCCCTTACCATTTTTTCCGATTCGGCTTGGTTCGTAAGATACAGACAGTTGAAAATCCATAAAAAAATTTAATTTTCGATTATATCTCGCGAACGATCTCATCGAATGAGATGATTTTTGGAATATAGTTTTTTATTGATACGATGAATGTTCCTGGATTACAAAATTTCATCCACATCCTCCAGTTTCCTTAATATGACCATAACATTTCATAAAAATACCAGAAATTCAAAGAATCCAACTTTTAAAAATAATTTGAATGCTATTCAACGAATTTTCGACCATTTTAGAAAGTAAAAGTATTCCTTATTTTTTTTCGTATGTTGCGCCGTTTTCGAGTAATCTGAAATTCAAAAATAAAAAATATCTGTGGAATTCCGAGAATTGGGTACTTTGGCTGAATGCAACTCTGTTCAAAAAAATTACAGAATTCAATTTTTCCGCGTTGCCACGTCTAAAAGTTGTTAATTTTCTGTCTTTCCATTGCCTATCTCGTTGACAATAGGATAGTTGTCGCGATCCATACGCTCCTCATTTTATACAGAAATCTCTTCAATCTGAATGAACTATCACATCTTGAAGTTATTTGTTTTGTATCCATACAATTCCAGTGATGTATTCATCAGGTTTTCCATACTACGATTATTATCACCAAGACGAAATAAGAAGTTTCTCCAAAATAGGCTTCCATCCTAAAACTATATCTGTGTTATACAGTGGTGATTCGGTCCTGCATCCATTCATGAAGCTTCCTTTTCAATTTCGAGCTAATTTGTGTAGTATAATTGATTAACTTCTCACTGATTCTTACTGGTTTGAATGCAATCTTTCTGCTGACCCAAATTTCTTGAAATTATGTACTGAACTTTGACGGTATTTATTTTGAGGTATTCTTCAAATGCGCTTTCATAACATAACAACCCATGGTGGAAGAAAACCACCATGACATAACCTTAAAACCACGGAGCCACAGATTTATAGTTCAGTTCAGAATCATAGACTTTACAAGTGTATACATACAATTAGCATATTGTGTGTTGTTTGATTTCGAAGAGTTCTTTCTTTCTGTTCGTCAATTTGGCAACGTTTGTACGTTCATAGATAAATTAGATACATCTGTTTTATTTATTTATGAAAATGAAAGTTTGAATGGGTTATGTCTGAATCTGATAATTCTTGGAGAAAATGAAATAAACAAGGAAAATTAATAATTACAAATTGAAGATGAATCTCAAAGCTAATATGAGTGATAGCTAGATGAATTCCCCATTATCGAAAATGAAACCAAGAGAAGAATATTCAACTTTTATCACCCACGAAATTTGGAATACCTAACTTGTTTATTGTACTATAAATACAATTTTTTCACCAACTGGAATGTAAAAAGTAAGTTGACGCTTGGTTTCATAACAGAGTTGCTTATTTCGAAGATTTGAATGGTATATCTTAGGCTCGGAAAAACTTCAGTGTTCAGGTTTCCAGGGGCGGCTAGCCTATTATGAAAATTTATAATGCCTATATCTTTTTATCTAGGCCGAATCGGAGAAAATGGTAGAGGACAAATGTGTTTCTGTCAGCTTCAAGAATCATCTGTTAAAATATTCTGCAAGGTCAAAGACTCACCCTGTATATTCTACAGTTATCACTTCCATTCTACATCAACGTTTCATAATTATAGACAAATCTATGAAGAACTATGAAAAAAAGGAATAAAAACATTATAACTTCAATAGATTTGCAATACAAAATCAGTGTTTGAATAGTCAAGTATAATTAAATATTTTTGTAACAATAGAGAGTTTTCGAAACCAAAAAAGAAGCTTGCCTTAGATAAAATTTCCCTTATTTTGACGTATACACGCATGCATACTCACAAAACATGGCTTCTAATAAAATAAGGCTTCCTGTTCCTTGAAAAATTGACAGGTGTTCATGTGAATTCATGATACATCAAAAATATTGCAGCGAAAATCAATGAATTCATTAGCAATAAATACAATGCAACATTTGTTCCAACATGAACTACTAGCCACAAAGAATAAGGTGTATTTTTTGCGCAAAAAAGGTTGAAGGTTTTCTCAGTCAATTTCTGCCGAATTTCAGACAACGAATAGGTTATTCCGCAACTCGAATAACAGTAAAAGGAATAAGTGTTACACTTGTAATCAAAATGTAGGAGAATATGCAGAGAGATTAAAACCCTCAAATCTGTTTTCTTGGGCCAAACCTGGAAAAATGTGTTTTAATTATCTTAAGAATCTTTTAAAATTACCTCCATGACGAGCCAATACAATATAGCTCAAATCAGGTGGATAAGCTCCATTGTTAGCTGCACGTGCAGCTTCTTCATTAGCATAAGGATTGGGGAAGTAGTCGGAAAGCTTTCCAGGCCTCTGGAACATTTGTCCATTTTCATCTGGACCATCAGTGACCAGAATTTCAGCAGCTTCGGCCTTCGCCTCATCCTCAGTGTGAGTAACACCAATTAGGTTACGATAAGCAATGAATCTCATTGAATGACAGGCTGCACAGACTTGTTTGTACACTTCATATCCTCGTCGCAAACTGTAAACAAAATATTCAATCACAAAGTAGGTGAATAGAACTGTTGCAGTTAGCCCAAAAAATCTATTTTTTTAAATTCAAGGGTAAATTTAAATAAAGGGTTGAGGTAATTTTTGTTGAAGGCTGAAGATTATAAGAATTATATTGATATTGAATATGATGTGAAACATATGTAATATGTAGTTATGTTTAAACTGAGCATTGAGCTACACATGATGTTTTTGAATAACTAAGATGTTATCTAGTTCATTATATTTTTCACGAGGTGAATCTATTGAAATTATAAGAGGAAGCAATAAATACCTTGAATGATCATAGGATTGGATGATTCCATTATGACTCCATGGGTTTTTGGGTGGATGTAAAGTCAGTTCATTAGCTCTGACAGATTGATCTAAGGCAAAGAGTAAAGCGCCAGCACCTCCCGCAACAACTCCAAATGCACCAACCAGCTGAAAAATTATGAATCAGCAAAGTGTCAATGCTAGTAACAGGCAGAACTCACAGCTTTCCGACTTCTTGACCACCCTTTTTGTGTGGTTATGGAACTTATCTATAAGGTTAAGTTATATAATCAAAAAAGAAGTAACTTGAATATAATTTAATGAAATGATTCAAGTATTTCCGTTCAAGAGGGCACGACAAAGGTGTACCATTTTCAAGGTAGCTTGAATAAGAGATTACGAAAATCAAACAAAGCGGGACAAATACCAATTGGGGAAATAACAAATTATTTTCAAGAAAATTATAGTTTTATATTGGAAAAAGAATAAAGGCATAACAATACCTGACTGAAATTGTACCCAGCATTTGGTTTCAAAAGGCCTATTCCACAAATCCTACCGACTCTTGCAGCCATGTTGATGAAGTGGATATGTCTTTCAAATCTTATTAATTTTTATTATGAAGAAACCTTTGCTTTGGATGGTGTTGTTTCAATGAGAGTGAATTACTGTATTTTTTTTTCCAATCAGATATACATAACTCCAGTAAAAAGGGCAGTTTGGATATTTTGACAGTTTACGTAATTCAACCTCTGCTCAGAAGTCAGGGTTCATAGATGTTAGATGTTACATCCATAGACAAATAAAAGATTAGTTCATCTATGGTTACATCTGTGCACCCTTGTCCCACAGAAACAAAAACAATCCACCCTATCAACCCTTTCATCAAAGATTTATTTAATCTTTGTAGCTCAAAAAGTTAATATTTGTGAATTATAATAATCACATGGATGAATATCCGTCGATAAATCAACAAATATTCCCCCTTGATCAGAACTAATCATCCAATCAACCAAAACATCTACACCGAAGAGTTTTAAATTTGTGTTCTGTGGTTATTATTCTGTGTCTCTGTCTGTGGTTCGTAGCAGAGATGGTTCGTAGTTGCACAGAATAGAGAAGTATTAATACTTCTCTATTCTGTGGTAGTTGATTCAAATCGTTATACGATTCAAATATCAATGAATATTATACTTGTTTATTTTACAGTTCCAGTGCTTTGTTTGAAATCGTAATTCGAAATCGTAAATATGTCTGGTTATCGAAATCCGTTTACTACAGATGAAGAAAGAACTATTTTGAATTATATTTTTCAAAAAAATGGTTTCTATCGGTTGAGGGGGCTGCAGTTCTGGAAGGAACTTTCTAGAGATGAACTCCCTAGTAGAACCTTCTGGTCTCTGCATGAAAGGTTCAGAAAACATATTATAAATAATATTCAGAATCCGGCCTATGGTTTAACTTACGAGGAGCAACTGAAGTTAAAAAGAATATATGAAGAACTTGCGAGAGGAAAAAAAAGTTCAACTAAACCAGTTCCTTTACCAGTATGTGGCAGAAGAACAGAGGCCCACGGAAATTTAGCTAGAAATTTCTTTGAAATGTCTGATTCCGATGATAGTGGTGGAGGGAGACCATCGGAACATGTACCTAGGTAAAGGGATATGGCTAGGCAAGAAATTTCCTTATTATTAATATTATCCATACATCTAGGGGAACCTTGAATTGAATGATGTTGTGAGAGCAATAATATCAAAAGCAACAAGTTTTTTAGAATTTAGATAATTGGTTCATGTGTTACACATGATGATTGATTCTTAGTATCTATTACAAATGAGTATTAAATCCTTTCTGCAGCTAGGGAAGGTCATGGATTATACCAGTAATAACCAATAAACTAATTCCAAAACATTTGTTCCTTAAACTGTCCTTGTCCTTACAGCAGCATTTGTTTATTTATAGGAGAGAAAGAAGAACCAAATCAAATGGAAGTCACAGTAGCAAGTTGATTAACGAGGTATGTATAAGATATCAATGTTGGAATGATGTAATATATTCATTTCAATTACATATTATTTACTTCACATGACTAAAAACTATAATTACTGTTGAATATTGATTTAAGTCAATACTTCACAGGAGGAGTCTATCAGACAAAAACATTATTATTCAACACTATGCAAAGCTACTTTTTTGTTTAAATTTGTAAGTTTTTTTTCTGGGTTTTCACTTCCAATATTTGAAACAAAACTATTAAAGATGAAATAGAATTTGTTTTTTATCGAAAATGCCATTGCGGATTGCAGGATTGAAGTTTTTGCCAAGGGTAGTTTCAAAGAAAACAGGTTGCCTAATGAACAATACTGGAAAAATACAAATAATAAACAAGCAAATCGTAATGTTCCAGAATACAAATTTGACTCTTCCATTAAACAAACAAGAAAATTTGCAGAATTCTAATCTTTTGGTTTTTCATTTTTTGAGACATAAGTTGTTTCTTCAGAAAAGTTTTGCTCATTGTTCTGTGAAAATTGACCATATTTCGCTAAATTTACTGAAAAAAATTGGTAAAATTAAAAAACTTCCCCCAAATCAAGGGAATCTGTGTGGCTGTGGTTTCTTAAAAAATGTCAATTCGACAAAAGTCTCACCAAATGTTATTTGAGACTTTTCTCAAAATTGTCATTCAAATGATGCAAAATCCTCCCAAAAGAAGCTTTATTTGATACTTTTTTGTTATCAGTCAATTTTTTTTAGGAAATAAAGACTGGTCAGGATGGAAATAGAAATTTTTCTGATAAAGCAAGTACTCCAGTGATTGAAATTGGTTCTTCGAGTGATTCAGAAGTATTTTTTCTGGAGGATTAAATTGATTGTGATTAAGGGTTTAAATTGCTTCCAATTTGTTGTAGCTATATTTACCCAATGATAAAAATCATCCAAAAATTATTCATTTAACCATCATGGTTACAAGAACCTGTTCTCACATCATGGTTCTAAATATTGGTTTTAATAATAATTACGCAAATAATGTCCATGAACATTTTTATCTTTGTTGTTGTTTTTTTTATTTATTTTATTTTATATCCTGGTTGATGAAATACTGATATATTTTGTGTAAAAAATGATTTGAATATAAAATGATTCGAAAGAATACTGTTGGCAGTTTCAATACATATGAAATTGCTACAATTTCCCTAGAAAACTGGAAAATTTATGAACTTTACATAGTTTCTATTGCTTCGATTTGATAAGTTAGTAAACCACAGTAGGATATCAAGAAAAAAATTTCGGAGGAGTTGGGTTTTAACAGTTCATTTCCAACAGGAATACAAAGATGTAGATAGATAGGGGACAGATAAAAAATTTTATTTCTGACTATGATTTGGGAGTTTTGAGGTTGTTGATATTTAAACCAATAAATAAACTAGTTTTTGGGTAAGCCTTAAAATTTAGTAGGTTTGCAGATATTGATCTGATTTTTGTTTCATATTCTAAATTTAGTGTTCCGAGAACAAATTTGAAAACTAAAATTGGCGCTCTTTATTTTGAAATGAAGAAATGGGCCCCTAAAGTTCCGTAAAATGTAAATATTCAGGTAACTTGTTCTACCATAAAAACTATCTATCACGTGTCTTTTATAGGTCTCAAATCATCTTTAAACCTTTTGTACAATCGTCTCTTCCTCGCAAGAATATTAAATTTTGTATGAAATATGTCGACAATACTTTGGATTGGACGACCTCAAAATATGGTGAATTCCGATCGTCCGTGAATTCAAGTTTGGCGTCACCATATTTGAATATGTATCAAGTGAGTCTCGAGAGCAGTCACAAGACTCATTTTTCACAACTGGATATACTACCAGACAGCGAGTCTATTTCAGGTGGACACTTAGCAATATAAACTGGTGATACCATTTGTATTTCCTACTGTCGTCACAGACGCCTTGACGGTCGACGTCATCAATGATATTGCTGTAATTCGTCGTTGCCATGACGGCCCGCCACAATTTTGAATTAGCGCCACCTTCAGTGGAAAAAACAAATTCTAGCGATATTCTCAGCATTGGGTAAACATAAGCGCATCTCTGAATTCACCTTCGTTCTAATTATATAGAAGATATACTTATTCCATTGTTTAAGGAGAACAATGCTTATTCTAATCATCTCAGGTATCCTTAATGATAATTACAGACGCGATTCTTGTAGCCACTTTAAGACAAAAACTCATAGGAATGTATATTGTAAACGTGCAAACTTTTGAGATACAGGTTGGACTCACTGATGAAGAATTCGGCGTCTAAATCGATCCTTTCATGCCAACCGTAGGCACGATTCCTGAGTACGGAGTCTCCATTTGAATTTTTGGGATTACTTCCTTAATATTTCAGGAACTACTGGAGTTATCGAATTGGACATTGGTAGCTAGTTTTACCATGGTAAAGTGCAACTTCTTGCCAAAGTTTTGTTGGGATCGTATGGTTAATAAATAATTTTTTTTTCGTGAACCATTCATCACGCGTGGAAAACCTCATATTGCACCAACTTGTACCAAATTTCATTTTGATCCGATTTAAACTTATGGAAATATTGGGACAAAAATCTAGGAAAGCACTGACGTGAATGTTCAAATTTGTTGGTCATCTTTCCGTGTTTTGATCCCGTCAAACGCATTTTTATTACCGCGAAATTCTGCATGAACCTTCAAGCTGTCATTTTTGAATCGAGCACCGGATTTCAGTTCGATCTAAAATCTGTATTTTTGGAGAAATTGGGAAAATAAAATTTTGGATGAGTACATCTACGGAATCATGGGGCAGATTTTACCCATTCACAAATTCGACCTTCGGAATTAAGCCCCAAACCTACTCTACAAATATGGAATTTCTAAGTCGTTTCTCTCGGAAGTGATTGTGTTTATGGTCGGCCGTGATTATGATGTATGTATGAGTGGCGTTCGAGTTACGTCTTACGTTAGTTGTAAATGTGAATCAGCTTTTGAACAGTGATACATTAGATTATTTATGGATAACCTGGGCAGTGATACTACAATTGTTCCTTAAACAATGATACTACCATTGTTTAAGGTTAAACAATGATACTACTATCATTGTATAAAGACAACTGTACTATCCCACCCCTTTTTGCCCCCATCCACCTACTTGCTAACCCACCCATGGCCAATACGTTGTGATCGTCTAGTAAAATGAATAGGACTCTATGTTGTGTTCGCAACCCAAAATACTTTAGATACACAGAGAACAAGAGATTGCTGGGAGGATTGTTATTCAGGGAAAATCAGACACTATAAGGAACCAAATAACTGTATAATTACACTAAGAGTCTCGAAATATATTCCCTTAGTCGAAGGTCCAGGTTAGGTTAGATGAACGAGCTTATTGACTGGAAGTAGAACTGGTTTGTCCCCGCTATGGGGCTCACCCTTTGAAATCTGACTGAAAATGACCTCGAGGTCTCTATCGTTTAGGAACGTCAATGGTCACCCCACATTCAGTTCGTCACAAACTAACTACACTACACATTAGTTAGGGGTGAGTTCTATTTTTTTGTGGAGCCGAGCCATACGGCTAACTTAAATGGTCTCTCGCCCTCACCCCTTCGAATTCAGCTAAAAAGAGTCTCGACCCCGCCCTACGGCGCTGACCATAGAATACAAATATATAAGAAGTGTAAACTCCCTACTAATCTGTGGAAACAAAGTGGCGGCCATCTTAGATGGACATTCACTAGCGACACCAACGGCCAGATGGGGAACTAATTTTGGATGGAAAGCTCACTAGCGACCCTAACGTGCAGAGTTGAAAGTATTTTGTTTGTGGCGGGAATAGTTGAATTAACTGTTAGAGCTAGGTATAAGATCGAAGGTAATAGAAATTAACTTCATACTACATTTTATGTTTTCAAATGGAATGTTACTCTTTTTCAGTCATGAAAACCAAACCGACATGAAGTGAACTCAATTACCTATGTAATATGTGTTAATTATATTACGATTCTTCATTTATTTCTTCTGTTTAATTATACAGAATATACCAACATTATATAAAGAAATAACCAAAAGGTCATTTGCAATTCATTAACTATTTACATTAACGAAATGATATGTTGAAAAGTTGAAAGAATAATAACAATATTAGCATTCAAGGATATGTCCAAAAGAGTCTTCCAGCAAAGGGTTGCTGAATCCACTTTATTTAATCCTTGGATCCTGGAGCAACTGGTGAAAACCTAGAAATCAAATATTCAAATTAATTCAAAATTGAAAACATTAGGAAATCCTTTTTTTTTTCCAAGTGAAAAATGTTGCTATAAAATATTGGTAGGCTTTCCTACATTAGAAATACAAATGAAAACTATTGGTAATGGAAACAAATTGCTCCTGCGTTACTGCATCAATACAGCGTTACAAACTTTGAAAAGTATGTACAACTCTGTTAACGCAGAGGCGATTTCTATAAACAATTTTAATTTTTTTTGCCTACTATTCATTTTGAGTTTGAATAATTTGAAAGATACGGTTCTCTATGAATTTGGTATAAGAACTGCTGCTCAACGGACAAATATGATTGAGAATCCTAATTTTCCTAAAAGTACAGGTTTATTTTCAACTAAAAAGGAATTTTCATTTACCTATATAATTTTGGCAACTTCAGCACTAGAAGCAAAGATTGTTGTATCAGGCCTTTCTACTGAAGGTTGATCAGATGTTGAAGGCATCAATGATTTTCTCAGAGTCATTACTGGAACTATTATAGCTGTCTTCGGAACTCAAATCATAAGATTCATATCTACATGATCATTCAGAACATATTCGGGAATTGCATCAATATTGAAGCCTTGTTACCAGGTTAAAAATCTAGAAGGATTCGTAGCAAAATCGAGAAAATGCAGGTTTTTTTGAGACCCTGTGATATTATCACAAACCTTTGACATTACTCGTATGGATTTTCATCTAAGGAAAACTTTCATGTGAACTTAAGTTTGATCGAGGAAGGTTTCCTTGATTTTTCAAATATTATTACAGGAGTTAAACGAGTAAAGAATACAAAAAACTGTATAGAAAATTTAAGAAATATTAGCTTATCTAGCCAGTTCCCTCAGTAAACAACTCCATTTTTATTTTACCGGCAAAAATACTATAAGTCAAATGTCATTTCGGATCATCCAGTCCCGACGGAGAAAGCTATACTTTCATATCTTCTATCTCCCTTAATCTCGAGTGGACAGTCACAGAAAATTGCTTCCCATATTCCACTAGGAGTTTCACCCCCCTGGCGCTGACCCGAAACAGGTAAAGTTTTGGGGTTCCGCAAGGTCTTTATACAATGCTACTATTGTTCAATAAAGATACTACACATGAGTGACGTTAACGAAAATGTATGTTGGATGTGCGGCCGGCCTAACCATACTCAATCATGAATATTTGTGAGTTATACAAGTATTCAGGTAGACAAAATGTAAAACAGTACTTATTATCTGGTTTTTCAGCAATGTATGTTCGTGAAAGCATTGAACAATGGTGAAAAAGTTATGTATAAAATCAAAAACAAATTTCCGTCACAGAAATGTCTCTATGATATGAAATAATCAAGTCAAATGGAGTGTGCGCATTGTTTTTGTCACTTATGCCAGCTGTTTTGGTAACGCCATAGCGGTGGATTTGCTGAGATAATTTTTGTGCAGTGGTGAATGCGAATCAATTAACATCTTAATCATCCAAAATCTATTGATAAAAACTCAAAATGAGTACTGGAATGCCGGAGCTGGGCTCCAAAATAAGTCTAATATCTAAGGCAGATATTAGATATGAGGGACGTTTATTTACTGTTGACCCCCAAGAATGTACTATAGCTTTATCTTCCGGTAAGAATGTCAGTTTTTATCTTGAATTATATTTTTTAGTTTCACGAAGAATCTGTTCGATTACATATAGATGGAAAAATTGAACCTAATTTCTTAAAATGATATTGCTGATCTTGATCAAATTACTTATAATTATTGCATTCTTCTAGTAGTTGTAATTTTTCTTTCTGTAGTTGTGATCAAAAGTACTTTCATGGATAAAATTGAAGATTTTGTGGCTAGAATTTTCAGTATGCTTAATTTTCGTATTCCTATCGGTAGCAAAATCCTCAATTTTTCCTTGGACAAAATGTTACATTAATTTGTTATGAAAAAATCTGAACTTATCAAACATATGATATGAGATAATGAAGTTTTTTTGAATTGTCAATGGGTTGAAGGAATGTTTATGAACTGTTTTTACATGTTAGGAATTATCAAATTCGATTATTATTGTGTTTACAGTAATGAAATAGGCTTAATATACCTGTCAAACAGATTCACTGAAATTGTTTGTAGGTTGGATTTTTTCAGACATTTTCAAAGAGAAACTTCTTCTTGAATATCATAGGAATTGGTGAAAATGTATCATGATTTCTCATTGGAATGTAGAATTGAACTTTGTTTGCATATTTCTTCATTGTTCTTATGTTACCGGTTCCATTGAGAACTCTTGAGATGCTTTCAGTTCATCCTAGTTCTTAGAGCTTCCATAAGTATTACACAAGTTATATATAATGACCGAGGTCTCATTTTAGTCTTTCATACACTTTGTTTTGCATTTTCTGGGTAATGCTACGTGAACATCAATTAAATTTCCCACATTTATTACCTCAATCATTTAAAAGATACAGATATTTCTGTATCACCTCTACATAATATGTTTTGATATTGATATCTTACGATATACTTTTATTGTCTTCAACTTCAACATACTAAGCATGAATGGCAAGTTAATTATAAAAAAATATTCATTCCTTATTCAATGATGAGTACCAAGAGGATATTTTAATCCTCTAGGTAGGTATCTTTATGTTCAATTTTGGTTTGCTTCTTTAAACTGTCACTTTTTATTGCTGCAAGAATTGTTAAAATTTTTTCACTTGTTTTTTGTTTTGGCTTTTCATGCAACATTTGATGTAAAATACATATTATTTTTATAAAAGTGGTGGATTGTAGAAGTTGTATCAACAGTGAAGAAATCATAAAAAATACTACTAGAAAAAATATCCTCTTCATTTCTATCGCTGCTTTGCTTTTATTTTAAGTTTGATAGGTATTGATTGAGCTAATCCTAAATGTAGATTTTAATTTTTAAAGAAAATATATTGAATTACTTTATTTTATGTAATCAGGTGTATAGCCCTCAAAATATTATTTAATACAAAAGGGATTGTTTAACAGAGAAGTTATTTTATTATTATTTAATGTTTGTCATTGTGTCTGTAAAATTTTTTTTTTTTTAGTGAGGTCTTTTGGTACAGAAGAGAGAGAGACGACATGTCCTATTCCAGCCCAGAATCAAGTGTACGATTACATATTGTTCCGGGGTTCTGACATCAAAGACATAAGGGTGCTCAACAATGTACCTCCTCAAGCTCTCAATGATCCTGCCATAATGCAGCTTTCAGTGCCCCCATCGTTAGGCCATCAACAGTTTGGTGGACACCCAGTAGTGGGACATATGTCTGTACCATCCATGACACAATATGGCGGAGCATTCGGAGGTATGGGAATGGGGGCCATGCCCAGTGGATTAGCTCCTGGCATGGGTGTACCCAATAGGGGACTTTCTAGCAAACAAAGTGAGTTGATCATGCCAGGTTCTACTACTGAAACAGTCAATGTTATTCCTCCACACATTGAACCCATCAGGCCCACAACAAACGGTAAAATAAATTTCAGCAATATTTTGCTTGCTTTGGAATGCAGATTATCATCATCCTAGCTTTATTTCATTGTAGCCGATTTGTAGAACCATGTTCATCATCAGTAGGTATTATTGTTTTTGATGAATGGCAAAAGTGAAATGTCTATCGCCTGTAGATTAGTTGATCTAATATGCTTTAGTTTTCATCTAATTTGACATCTAGAACTGAATTCGTATGAAGTATCTCACAGCTCAAAGATTCAAATGGGTTCCATAAAATAGAAAAGTGTTCCTTAATTAGGCGCTTTCTTTTTGGCGTTTGAAGCCCCAGGGTAGCTGAGTGTTTGTTGCACTTGAGCTACTCTCAAATCGAACGCAAATTAGTGGTTTGGTGCAATGAAACCTCACAGCACATGCGCAGTTATTTACTGTTTTGATTGATCAGCTGTGATCTACACTACACTTGCAGACGAATATTCTAAATAGTTTCTGACTATTCTGTATTTTCATTATTATTGTAGGTATTTTTTACTCCAACAGTGGAGGGATTTTTGAATTCACTAATTTTGTTACGAATGTCTGATTCTGAGGACGAGCATGTTATAAATGCTGTAAGTCCTTTGATTGTCTGAATCATTTATTAGCAATTCCTGGTTTTTACTCATTTTGCAAAATTTGCCTTGATTTATAGCCAATATATATTAGATTATCTATATCAGATAATCACAGACCATCACAGACTGTAGTGGTTTGATCAACAAATGTTATTGTAAATATAAACAAATGATATGACGTAACCCAAAAGAGCTTGCTGCCCCTTGTCAGAGGTTGGTGCATGAGGGGGCAGGGGAAGGTAGTCGGAGGAGCTCAGATGCACGAAGCTCTAATCAAAAAGAACGCGTCAACGTTTGGGTTTCATGCGCTTGGGCAGCTCCGAGCTCCCCAAATCGTCAAATAGAACGCTCGTATTGAGTGATTACTATAGATGGTAGATCGGCGTGCGGCGTCTTGGCTCCTGTTTCTTAAAACCAGAACAAGTAATGGGTGTAGCACCCAGTAAGGTAGTAAAGTTTACTGAGGGCTTGCTACCTGACTGGTGAACAGCGCGGGGTTGCACAATAGATCTTTAGGTCAAGGTGTCAGCAAGGTTAAGCATAGTCTTATCGCCCCTCTAATCTAATCTAAATAGATGGTACTATACTTTCATCTGATTTCTTCAGAGGCAAACAGGGGGCTGATTCTTGAATCTCGATCAAGAATTGAAGAGTGTGACAATAGGTCTCTTGCATGTAACACGAATGATCATATTTGCATGTTTTTCTCATTCTATATAAAAAAAAAATCATAATGTATGCTATCACACCCTTCAACAATTCGCGAATTTTGAATAATTCGGTATTAAAAATGGCCAAATCGGGACTCAAGGTCGAAGGGGTAGAAACGCGTCAGATCGCCTTTACGTCACTCGTTATTGTACGATTCACGATCGAAACAGCCCGACGCTGTCTATTGGCTTGCTAGAGAGAAAAGTAAACGAGAAGAGGGAGAGAGTGGATATATCCCCGTACATCAAGGAAACTGCGAAGTTTCGTCCGTTTAAACAACCCACATGCGGAAGCATATTCAAAAGAGCATTTTCTCGTTGAAAATTTTAATATTTGATGGCGGTTAAAGTTTTTCAGTGGTCTTACGGATAGAATATTTGATTCCAATAGACGACTTCGGCCCAAGTTGCCAACCCACAATTTACTTAGCAAGTTTACTTTCACTGGGGAACGGGAATTTCAGGACAAATTCGACATGATAAGGTTCGTATTATTTATAAATAACCGTAAAACATGCCTCGGCTCTTCAAACCAGATGATTTCTTCCAAATATAAGTTTTTGTTAAAATCGTCCCCGATTGGGTGAAATTTAAGTTGGGATTCCTGATTTCATGCAAACAGTGTCAATTTTCATAGGATACGTTCCGAAAATCAACTCTGTTGTTTCGGTTGCCGATTTTCCGCTCCGTAAATATGAAATATTCGGATGGTTCCTGGAACATGCGCGTGAAAAAAGTTATTTATGGAATCTGGTTGATGAAAATGCGGTCGATTTACTGTCACCAGAACGATTTTCTATGGTAAATATCCATAGCATAGAACAATCTATATTTACTTTAGGTTTGTTTTTGTTCCGAGTTCAGATCTGTTCGGGACGGTTCTAGCATAGACCAATAGTCTGTGGTTCTGAACTCGGAACCAAAACAAACCTAAAGTAAACATAGATTGTTCTATGCTATTTACCATAGAAAATCGTTCTGGTGACAGTAAATCGACCGCATTTTCATCGACCAGATTCCGTAAATAACTTTTTTCACGCGCTTGTTCCAGGAACCATCCGAATATTTCATATTTACGGAGCGGAAAATCGGCAACCGAAACAACAGAGTTGATTTTCGGAACGTATCCTATGAAAATTGACACTGTTTGCATGAAATCAGGAATCCCAACTTAAATTTCAGCCAATCGGGGACGATCTTAACAAAAACCTATATTTGGAAGGAATTATCTGGTTTGAAGAGCCGAGGCATGTTTTACGGGTATTTATAAATAATGCGAACCTTATCATGTCGAATTTGTCCTGAAACTCCCGTTCCCCAGTGAAAGTAAACTTGCTAAGTAAATTGTGGGTTGGCAACTTGGGCCGAAGTCGTCTATTCATGCAAGAGACCTATTGTCATATGGTTATGTCAATTTTCTAAATTCTCTCGAGCATCTGCAAAATTTGTGAGAGTTCTATTTGCCATTTCGACTATGTTTTCAAGCAAATACTCAATAAATGAACTGAATGCAAGATATCAAGAAATTTCGAATCGGAATATAAACAGAACCTTACCAGCGTTTCCTTTGACTTAGCAACGAGTGGTACGGAGTATAGGAGATATAACATAGGTTTCATGTGCAGGTCATGCCTACTTGTTGTTTATATTTAACCTAGAAAATCGACGTGGACAAATGGCAATTGTCATTCTCTTCAATTCTTGATCGAGATTCAAGAATCGGCCCCCTGGAAAGATGCCAAAAAAATTGTAGAAAAGCGCTGATGTGATGTCTTCAGCTGTTGCTCTTGTTTTTAAATTTGTTGCCAAAGTGATTTTATATCTATTGAGTGTTATGGACACGTTGATTACAGTTCGAATTTGATGGTTTGGTTGAGAATGAAGTTGAATCCAGCATGGAATTCATTGGATTGGCAATCAAGCTTTTGATCTGGCAACCAAAGTTGTGTGAAACCGGCAGTAAATTATTTTTTTGAAGTTATCATGTTTACAGTCTGCCGGAGGCGTGAGAAATTTTGAAAATTCGTCATCGCAGTATTCACAAAAATACAGACGAGATCAGGTGGAAATTCACAGTGAGGAAAACAATTACCTGTCATTCATCCATGGTTCATATGAAAAAATTATCTGCTTGGTCAAAATATGTCTGCCAAAAACAAAAACTCGAATTTTACATATCAAAACCAATCCATGACACTTGATGCATATAGAATCACTAAAAAGTTTATTTTTAAACCCTGTATATTGTGAAAACTACTTTTCTGGAAAAAATCCGGGACATTTCAAGATTCCTGTCAAGCAACACCTGCTGAATATTCAAATATTACCTGCCATTCAATATACACTAAAGAGTTGATTTATTTACATATATCACTTATTTCCAATTTCATCTAATCACAAAAGTTGATTATCTCAAAATAATCAAAATGGCAGATATTTTCGAAACAACACAGTCGAATTAATAAATGTAATAAAATTTTCTTTAGAACTTAAAATTTCCAATAAGGAATTTTCTGAATATTTTCAAAAATATAGCTTGGATCGAATTGTAATCCAGTACTTAATTGAAAAATGATGTCTCAAAGGTTCATGCAGAACTTTGTGAGGATCTTTCCATCGGGAAGTAAAGCTGGGTTCGGCCGAGCCAATACATGCAATGATGACCGCTCAAGCAACAAGTTTGAACATGCGCCATAAAGCTACGGACTTGACGCCAGCACTTTTAAGCGCTTGTTCTGGGGAACAGCGCGTTATCATTTCGTCACGATGTCTGTAATTTTCGAATTTTGGGCCGAAATTGGTCTCAAACGACTAGGTTGGACTCACTGATGAAAAATCCATGGTCAAAATTGATTCTGTCCGTCCGGTCGTGTGCGCTGTAACTCTCGAAAGAAAAGACCTAAAGTCTTGAAATTTTCAGGTTAGGTTAACATCCTGAATATCTCTGTTAAGTTCGTTAATGGGCCAAGTCTGCCCAATGGTTTTTGTGCTACAGCCATTTGAAATTTTGATTTTTCAATAACTCGAAACATATTCATTTGATCGAAATTAAACTTGGTTGGAATATGAACAGTGTCAAAAAGAAGAATTAACCATGGAAAAATTCGAAAAATTATTTTTTTTTGGAAAATTTGGTAAACCTCAAAATTTCGGAGTCCAGCAGATATTGATCCGGTTTTTGGCTTGTTGTATGCAATTCGGTCTCCTGAATACAAATCTGCAATCAAAATGTGGCGCTCTAGCTTAGTTTCGAAGATATGGGCCCCCAAAGTTCCAAAATATCAGCTCTTCAGTTCACATTTTCCACCATAAAAACCTTTCATCACTTCCCTTTTATAGATAACAAATCACCTTCGAACCTTTTTACAATCATAAGTAGCACTTTCTCGCGATAATATTCAATATTTCAGTGAAAATTATCGAATATATCGGAACACCATTTAACCTCAAATTACACTGAATTTCAATTATTTTGAAGTGAAGTTTGGCATCGCCGCAAATTCAACTTTGGGGTAAATTACAGAATCAGCTGATCGAAGCTGTCAAAGCGCATGCGACTAATACACGACCGCTATCCAAGGAATTGGCGCCAATGCCAAACTTCACCTTTAGTATGAGGAACATTTACCAAAATAAAGGTTAAATGGTTGTCAGATATTTTCGATTATTTTCAATGAAATAATGGATATTCCAGCGAGAAAGCGATACTTACGATTGAGTAAAAGTTCGAAGGTGAATTGTGATCATTAAAGGGAAGTGATGAAAGGTTTTTATGGTGGAAAATGTGAACTGAAGATGTGACATTTTGGAACTTTGGGGGCCCATATCTTTGAAACTAAGTGAGAGCGCCAAGTTTTGATTGCAGATTTGAATTCAGGAGACCGAATTGAATATATTGAGCCAAAAACTGGACCAATATCTGCTGGACTCCGAAATTTTAAGCTTTACCATCTCTACCGAAAATTTTTATATTTCATTGAAATTCCACTGAAATTTTCAAGTCACCATTTCGCAATGTGAACAAGCGCGTTAAAGCTGCTAACTTCTCGTCAGTGCTTTTCTAGATTTTTTTTAAATTTTTCTGTTTGACTTTTTGTGAGCATGAATATTTGTAGTTACTATTCTTTAATAAATATTGAGGTAGTTCTATTAAACAGTAGGCAACTACTTATGTACCTTCTTATTTATACTTCTGGCGTTCAACATTTAACATAAAAAAAAGACATGCAGTAATGATATCTATTGAGTAAGGAAACATTGTTCCAATGAATCATCAGAGGCCATAGTTAAAAGATAAAAAGGATCTTAAACTATTGATTGTTTGGTAGAGCTACTTAATATCCGAGTTTACTCAAGACATACTCATACAACATTTTTCCATTGCTTGGCTATTGTTACATAATTGAGGAATTTGTTTCCCCTGATGCATGTGTAGGTGGAATTTCAGCTGCGTTAAAATGTTTTCCGCACATTCAATATATTGTTTGCAACATTTTACTGAGTGATGAAGAATCTATCAATTCATTTCTCTCTTTGCAATGACTCCATCGAAAACGAGAACAATCAATAAACGTTCGTAGAAATAAATTGCCACAGTTTTAATTCGTTTCGTTTCATACAAATGCAACATAATGAAACAATATATGGGAATTAACATCTTCCTGAATTATTTTGAGCCTCATAAAAGATGAGAGACTTGTCAGAAGTAGTTAATAGATTCAAGTTCGGATGGCTGTTGGTAAACATTTGAGGGTAAAACCTATTCATGAACAAAAAAAACGTCAAAATACTTTTATTAACTTGGATGTGGATCAGAGGCAGACAAAAAAGCATCTTATATGTATATCATAGGTGATATACAAGATATTCAGACATTTGCATGTATTAATTCCACCTCACGTTGTACAAGACGTTTTTGCTTTGTTCTATTTCCACCTAACGCAATTAGCGCTCTTCTTGAGGTCTCAGTGTTATAGACGCATTTTTAGATAACATTATTGGAGTGTCCAGAAGTACAACGCCAGTCAGTTTGCATTCTCACAAGTCATCGGGGGTCGATCAGAGCGTGCAGACGGGAGGTTCCTCCTCTAAGAAGGACGATAAGAAGATTGGAGGCGGATCGTCCATGCAGAACAATCAGCAGAGGAATAACGACAACAGGAGGAGAGGATCAAGATCGAGAGAGAGAACTGATTCTAGGGGTCAGTCTTTTGGTGATGGGCAGGTATGACAATTCACATGAAATATTAGTTTATTTACTCTATTATGCCGGCTCTACACTTGCTTAAGCCATGCAACGCAAATGTGGATGGTTTCCTGAGTCGATATGACATTTCATGTGTTAATGCATTTTTCAAGATTTTTCGATGAAATAATCTTGAATTCATCATATCAAAATTTTCAATATTCGTGGAAATCAATTTTATTAACTCGCTTGTTCTGGGGAACAGCTCGTTATCATTTCGTCACAATGCCTGTAATTTTGGAATTTTGAGCCGAAATTGGTCTAAACAACTAGGTTTGACTCACTGATGAAGACTCCTGTCCGTCTATCTTTATTTGGAGTTCTAGTTTTTTACGTGTTAAATTTCGTGATAACAGATCTTATTATCTTTTTTTATTTAATTTTTTTTTTTAATTTATTTATCAATCAAATCATACAAATACATCAAAAAGGGTGTAAATTAATAATTGCAGTATTTAACATTGGATCTTGTCTTACGAATCCTGAGGAATCTGCATCAGGGATATCATTTATTAGAAGTATAATTTCTGAAAATAAAGCATTAAGAATGGCTGGCTCTTTATTTTCAAAAAATAATAACAGAATGAAATAAAACATGTATGGAATAGAAGAAATGTGGATTAGTGAAATATTTTCAGTACTATTTCGAATAGTACTGTCATGCTTAATATAAATATCATATGAATGCAGTTTAGTCTTGAATCCAGCAGTTATCATTTAAGACTGATATGTCAATCTTAATAACGAAATAGTTTCGATGAAAAAACACGTGTCAAAAGATCCATTGAATACCCATTGTATGCGTCTTGATCCTAAAGTTGGTAAGTGAGCAATAATCACTTCAAATGACACAACAGTATTATTTGGTAAAAAATTTCCGTATAAATGTGACTGTTTCGTGGCTTTATACAGTGCGCGTCCAAATTATGGAACAAATTTATTTTCTCAGAAGAAAAATATTTGGAAACAAAATCTTAAAATAGGTCAATTTTTGTTTCACTTTTACCGAATTCATATGCATTTTTGAAGGATTTTTGTTGCACCCTGTGCCATCCCCTTCAACCCTCTAAATTTTTTGAATAGGGAAAGCTGGTCATGCGGTACTTTTTTGGCAAGGTCTTTGTATCTTCTCTACAGGCGTGCAGAAATTTCCAAGAAAAACATTTTTTTTCTTGAAGAATTAGTTACTTCAAAGGGATTCTCAGTATGTGCACTTTGTCATGGCTCATTTACTTTGATACTCTGAGTACCTGATGAAATTTGTCGACCCCCTCACTTTCCCAATTCAAAAAATTTAGAGGGTTGATGGGGATGACACATGGTGCAACAAAAATCCTTCGAAAATGTATAGAAATTTGGTGAAAGTGAAACAAAAATTGACCTGTTTCAGGATTTTGTTGCCACATATTTTTCTCCTGAGAAAATGAATTTGTTCCATAATTTTGACGCACACTGTACATTATAATTTCCATATTTATAAAGAGAGGAAATGAACCACTCTATGCACATATGCATATTACATTACAAAACCATAAGAAGATTAAAAATACAAATATCTATATAACACAACAGAACTGAAACTACAGCAATAAATTTTATTGTATTGAACTAAAATTACCATATAAGACAAATTTCTTAACAGTATTCCCTTTCAAACAATAATAAACATGCTAATTTTAGTAATCGATAGAAAGTATTCATTTAAAAGGATCAATCACAAAACCGTCAACAGTACAGGGGCGTTAGAAATCAAAATTATCAGAACTACGGATATCAATCCAGAGGAGATCAGAGTATGAACCAAAGGGGTGGTTGGATTCAAAGGGGGCCTCCAAGATCACGTGGCAACAGACCAAGAGGAGGACAGGGTGTCTACAGACCTATGAATCAGAACAATCAAAACGGACTTAATCCCAACCAACAGGGCGGCAACAGGAAGAGGAACACTCTCAAGTTTGACAATGATTATGATTTCGACAAGGCAAATACGGAATTTGAGGAGTTGAGGAGTCAATTGTCCAAAGTAAGTTCTCACGTTTACTGCATCCTTATTGTTTTAGTCATTATTGACATCCCGAGCCGCTTTAGAAAATTGATAATTATGTTAGTACTATTCCATTCAGTATTCTGAATTACGTGAACATAATGGGGTTTTTTTCCTGAATTTGGGTTATTACTGCAAATGCAAATTTGAACATAATTATTATGGGTTTGATTCATCATTTTCCCAAATTACCTACAGAAAGTATTCAAAATCAGATTTCAAAATTGGGCTTTGGGATTTGCCAGGCATGCACGTTGTCACAACGGTGTTTAGTAGAATAGCTTTTTCTGCTATAGGATAACGAAATATTCATTCCTATTCTGTGGTACACACGTGTTCTTTGTCAATATAACCAAACAATTTCCGTTTGCGATTTGTCCTCTGAATAAAGAACATAAGGAGGGAGCATAATGCCTTACAAAGTGGGTCTGGTATGGATGTTGCATATTTCCGACTTCCCTTTCACTTTGAAGCGAGAACAATTTGTTCCGAGACTTCTCCGTCTGAAGAACCTAACTAACATGAGTCATACTTGGAGGTTCAATATGGGCGCCTATGTCCCACTTTTATTCAAAGTAGAAAAGCGTTATGCTCCTTCCTGTTGTTCTTTATTCAAAGGATTTGTCAGTAATATGACAGTCTGTGCTCTTCTTTTTCTATTCCTTGGTCGTTGTCTTCTACTCTAACCAGATCAAAGTATGGCTATCTCTGTTTTCCTAAGCAAAGTAACACATTTGACGTCCTTTTCTTTCCGAGAAAGCTGAATTCGACGTTGCCATATCGTGCACTCAAGACAAATCCCTTTAAATGCAAATCCCCATTTTTATTTTTCAGTTTTAGGTGATATAAAACCTTTTTCTAAAAATATAATATTGAAATTATATGTTTGAAATGTGATGTTCTGAAGGTTTTCATGAAAATTTCTGCATTTTCGTTTAAAGGAAAACCTCCATTATGTCAATTTTGAGCACTCATATATTATTTTTGAATATAAGTAGTTGTTCAGTCTTGTGCAATCGAAAGTTGTTGGAATTCCAAAATTTATTTTCCACAAAATGTTTATCACTACGAGAATTCTTTCCCTATGATATAGCTTCATCAGACATATAGACTTTACGAACCAATGAAATGTAGTACAACAAAGTTTATATCTGGTCAGGAACATGCCTAAATAATCATACAAAATCTTAAAAATGTATGTAGGTAAAAATTGGGGTTTGCCACAAGGTACCCTATTCTTTAATGTTTTGGTATGAACGTTCTCTATCGAAAATGCATCGCGTTTCCTTGACAACAGCGTCGAAACGCCTATTTTCTCTCATCCCTGATGCAAGAATAAGGACCCTTGGTTCTTGAGTTAGAGGAAGATATTCAATAATGTAGAGCTATTCACATCTATTTGTTCATTCAACACAATTTTGCGGGCCTTTTACCTGTTCTAGTAGTGTTAATCTTGAACTTTCAATGTGGAGAATTTCAAAGCTAAAGAATTCTCGTAGTAATAAAAATTTGTGGAAACTCAATACTATCTCTATTTTTTTAATCAAAATGAGTTTTCACCAAGTAAAAACCGAATCTATCGATCTTTTTTAGCTTATGTTTGTGTATTTTATTTCTATGAAAATGTTTAATTATATTTCTACACCAGCTTTTTTTAGCTGCGTCTTGACTTGAAGATATTGTGTTTCTTATTTCCTTCAATACTGCAGTGCCCTGGCTATTGCCAGGGCACTTTGAGCGTAACTTTGTTGCCTCTAGCCAGTTGCTGTATGGTATTGCAGCATCTCCAGGTCAATAGAGGGCTTTCTGGATGGCTGATTCCAGGACCCTACATGTGGCCTGGCTGTATTTTATGATAAGCAACCAGGTCATTGTAGTGGTTTTTTTTGTCAGGTACGTGAAGCCCCTGGGGCTACACGCCCAGCTATTGCGAGAACGATACGATGAACAAATTGGTAAATTTTGACAAGTTTGGCGTTTCACAGCTGAGAATGCGTGAAATTCAGGTAGTTCATCAGGGAAGAGGGGTAGGGGCCTGACGCCACCGCTCAAGCCGGGTTCAGATGAGTGTAATCCGAACAGCGAATGCAATAAAATTCGATAAACGATTCGGCGAATAGTATGGACGGCACTCGAGTTCAGCCACAAATAATAAACTTCGAATTGAAAACAGGGTCCCAATGAGTAGAAAGAGCGCTGCCTCGAACCATAAAAACTACCTGTGATTTATTGCATTCGCTGTTCGCATTACACTCGTATGGAGCCGGCTTTACGACATACGTTCACATGAAGTTTTTCCTTCCGAAATGGCTAGAAGAATCGCCCCCTTGAATCCAGGTCCAGATGAGTGCAATGCGAAAAGCGAATGCAATAAAATTTGATGAACGATTTGGCGAACAGTGTGGACGTTACTCGAGCTCAGCCTCGAATAATACATACTGGGAAGGGGATACTGATGCTTCGTGATGGGACGAGTAGTCTATTTCTCAACTCGATCTACTCGAGTTGAATCGATGGCCAACTCGAGTTGCAACTCGAGCTGACTCGACTCGGTGCTTATGGTTCCGCGCCAGCGATTCGCCTTCGTATCGAGTCGAGTTGGGTCCCCTCCCCTCGACACTGATTCGTTCGCCGGCTCGAGCTTCGATGCCCCGATGTCGATCTACTCGGAATGAGTAGGAATAGAAATTGGAAGGAATTGTAGAATCGGGACTCGGAAGTAGGAATTTTTATGAGTCTCGCTAACAGCTGACTCACATATCATGTATTGAATTACATTTTACTCTTATATGAGGAATAATTCAATTGAAGATTTAGGGTTCAAATGTTAGTGCTCAACTCCAATAAACAACGGATATATCGTGAAAAAAGTTTTAAAAAATCACACTTCTCAAAAATGACTGTAATATAATATATATAACGAAAATGCGGCCATTGTCAATAAATAAATGAATAAAGTTTAATCAATACAGCTCTCGTCTTTAATCACTCCCTTCACAACGCAAATATATTTTCGTTTATAGGCAGTCAATTTTAATTCAGCCGTAATAGACCAACAACAACCTGTTGAGATCGATCCCGACTGAACTGAAAAACACAATGACAAAAGACTTCTGAATCGAGCAAATCGGACTATTGCCGGCTGCGACTGCCGATGTGCTAACCAACTCGAGCTGTATCGATCGACATCGACGACAGGAGGCGCCGACGATTCACGAAATCGTGATTTCTACGCATCGAGTCGGGTGCTGAATTCTAGATCTGAATTGCTTTCGAGTTGACTCGAGTTCATCCAAAAGCAACTTGAGCTCAATCGTCCATAGCGTAACTCGAGTCACTCGAGCTGGATAGGTCGAGTTGCCTATCTCTGCTGATGCTCCTGGACCTTGAGGTTAAGTTTGAAATGTCGCTTGCCTTCTCCACCCTCTGCAGGAAAAAATGAGAACTAGCGCCTATCTCGTAATGCACTCAAGACATCCATGTAATCCTTAATTAGAAAATCATTTCTTGAAATTTTCTTTCTTGTTTATAGCTAAAAATAGATGGAGTGGAAGGAAGCAGCAGTACAACAGTAACAACAAAGTCGTCGTCGGAAGTGAACGTGGTCCCCGTCACGGTCGTTGGCGTGAACGGCGAGAGCGAGAAAAAAGACGATTCAGGCAACGAGACGGGAGCAGGAGAAACGGAACAGGATGAAGATCACGAGGTGTTTTACGATAAGAAAAAATCCTTCTTCGATAAGATCAGTTGCGAGGCGGTCGAGAGGGCGAAGGGTAAAACGCAGAGGACGGACTGGCGCCAGGAACGTAAGCTCAACTCTGAAACATTCGGAGTTGCGGCAACACGAAGAGGAAAGTAAGTCTTCATTTTGGTTTCCTTATAATGAATGCGATGTCAGGTTCAATTTGCAGCGATAAATTTCGAACGGAACTAGCCAGCGACTTGTTGCAACCAACCTGAAAGCTTTACTTTCAAAATTGATGATTGCGCATCTAAATCTTAATGGGCAAAATCGGTTTTAGAGTAAAACAGTTCTGAAATGTGAATTTGTTACCTCAATATATCAGGAAGTACGACGCGATGAAACTTCATGTGTGTATTTCAATGAAATTTGTCACGGATCTTGAAATCTATTCTTAATAAAAATTACTAGATTTCAGTTTGATCAGACTTTTATTTTTGAAGATACTGGAAAGATACTGGTGTTTAAATTTCTTTGATATATTTCCTTGCGAAATTCTCCAAGCTGTTGTTGTTATGATCCGCCATCAGACAGACAGAATTTACAATGATTTCTTACAAAAAATCTAGAAAAGCACTGACATGGAGTCGGCAGCTTTTACGCGCTTGTTCATAATGCGAAATGGTGAAATTTTAATGAAATATAAACATTTTCAAAAAAAAAAAATTCCATGGATAATTCTTCTTATTGACACTGTTCATCTTCCAACCAAGTTTCATTTCGATCAGATAAATATTTTTCGACTTATTGAAAAATCAAAATTACAAATGGCTGCAGCAGAAAACCCATTCGATAGATTTGGCCCATTAACGAACCGAGATATTCAGGATTTTAACCTAAACTGAAAATTTCAAGACTCTAGGTCTTTTGTTTCGAGGGTTACAGCGCACACGGCCGGGCGGACAGAATCAAATTTGACCACGGATTCTTCAGGTGAGTCCAACCTAGTCGTTCGAGACCAACTTCGGCTCAAAATCCGAAAATTACAGACATCGTGACGAAATGATCCCCAGAACAAACGCGCAAAAACGATTTTTACTTTCGTGAAAGGTTAAAATCCGTCAATAATTTTGTAGATAACCCATTCAAAATTTTATTCTTCCAAAAATACCAATTTTATTACGCGCTTTTTTTGGGAACAGCGCGTTATCATTTTGTCACGATGTCTGTAATTTTCGAATTTTGGGCCGAAATTAGTCTCAAACGACTAGGTTGGACTCACTGATGAAGAATCCGTGGTCAAAATTGTTTCTGTCCGACAAGCCGGCCGTGTGCGCTGTAACTTTCGAAAGAAAAGACCTAGAGCCTTGAAATTTTCAGGTTTGGTTAAGATCTTGAATATCTCGGTTAAGTTCGTTAATGGGCCAAATCTGCCGAATGGTTTTTGTGCTATAGCCATTTGAAATTTTGATTTTTCAATAATTCGAAAAATATTCATCTGATCGAAATGAAACTTCTTTGGAAAATGGAAAGTGTCAATAAGAAGAATTATCCATGGAAAAAATCAAAAAAAAAAATTTTTTTTTTTTGAAAATTTTAATATTTAATTGAAATTTCACTGAAATGTTCAAGTCACCATGTCGCAATGTGAACAATCGCTGCTGATTTCACGTCAGTGCTTTTCTAGATTTTTGTATTGTAACCCATTAGTCAATTGAAAAATATCAGCTGTAAATTCATGCAGAATTTCGTGAGGCTGATGATGTGATGAGAAGATCGCCAATTCTTTCGATCAGGTAGTAAAGGTGCGTTTTCACTTCTATACAGGGAGAATTTGGAAAATATTTTTTTTTTGGAAGAGATATGTCTTGCGTATTTATTTTGTGTATTTTAGTTTCAGGGGTCGCGGAGGATTCCGAGGTGGAATGGGAGGTTACAGAGGGGGCTTCAGGTCGGGTTACAGACCACAGCAGCAACAGCAACAACGCAGGGATCAAGGAGGCCCAGGTAAAATGACCTACCCGATCATGAATTACAGACCGCCCACTAGTATCGGCACGGACGAAACAACAAGTTCCGAACAAAAAACGACAGATGTCGAATCGACCAACAAAGTGCTGGTCCAAGAGACCAACAACGAACATGTAGAGGCTCTCGACTTGACCAATTTGATCGAGACGATCGAGGCGGCGTCATGTCCCCCCGACCAGGCGGAGGACTCGGTCGAGCGATCGAATCCCCCTTTGTCTTCACCCGCTGCCAACGTTCAACTCGACGGTATTTCATTATGAAAATTTATTTTTGGAAATTTTCCTGTTTTCATGTTTCGTGTGACGTCCAATTGGGTTTTTTTATAAGAGAGCTCGCAACGACTGAAAGCCGCGACTGCTTTTTCGATGGAACGATACAAATCATACTAATACCTGTTTGCATCCTATTTGGATGAGCCTGGTACAAATACTTCTCTTGTCTTTGTATACAGGGTGTTCAGGTTAGTGACAACATTATTTTTTAGATTTTTATGGGTTTTCACTCCCAATATCTGAAACAGTAGTAATAAAAATTGTTTTTTCATGAAAACGCCCTTGCGGATTGCAGGAGAGAACTATTTGTTAAGGGCAGTTTCTTGCAGAAAAGATTGCCTAATGAACAATACAAACGATGAAGAAAACGAACTGTGACGTTTCAGAGTACGAATCTGACTCTTTCTTCAGACAAAATAGAAAATTTTAAGAATTATTTTCTTCCGATTTGAAACTTTTGTCACAAATTGAGGCTGTTTTTTATGTGTGATAGTTTCTTATAAAGGGTTTTTCAACAAGAACTTTGTTTTTTAAAACAAAATAAAACAAATAATTTAGTGGTAAATGAATAAAATTTTTATTGTATTACAAAGAGAAAAGTTCGGCAATTATGAATGAAAAATGATATCTGACAAATGTCCACCACGACCACGCTGACAGACGTTGATTCTTTCATCAAAATTTTTATCACTTTTTGGCAAGATGGAGGGTCTATTTCGTTAATGACATCACGGATTTTGAGTTTTAAGGCTGCAATCGATTCGATTGGCTCCGTATAAACTCTGTCTTTAACATAGCCCCACAAAAAATAATCCAGTGGTGTTAAATCACACGATCTGGTCGGCCACTTAACAGCTGAATTTCGCGAAATTATGCGATCGGGAAATTTGGTTTGCAATAAATTGATCGTTTCATTGGCTGTGTGACATGTGGCACCGTCTTGTTGAAACCACATTTCAGTGACATCCATGTCATCAATAATGGGCCAAAATTCAGCGGTCTCAGAAGGACGTTTATGTTGTCCGAAAATATCACGAATTTTACGAAATGTAACTTTAACAGAACGACCATTTTCATAGTGGATTTGAATTATTTTAATGCGATTTTCGAGCGAAATTGAATTCATTGTAACAATTGCCAAAGCATATACTGCGAATACGTCAAAAAACTAAATGTCAAAACTGTCATGTGGTGCCAGTGTTACCACATTGAAAAACAAAGTTCTTGTTGAAAAACCCTGTATAATTCTTCCAATTTTCTGCAACAAACGATTGAAAAAGGCCCATACCTTTCTTTTAAGTATTGATTGAAGCTTATTTTGGAGGAATTTCGCATTATTTTTTAGGTTCTCATGAAAAAAACAATTTTTATTTAATTTTTAATAGTTCTTTTTCATATATGGGAGTGAAACCCCATAAAAACCCAAAAAAAATAATAGTGACAACAAGAGTTCTAGGGAAGCTTCTTCGATTTTTCTCTGTATTAAATCAATCACAAGAAAAATCCTGCTGGTTTTGTAACTACTTATTACCAGAACGTCCTGTATATTAATAAGATTGGTAAATACACTGCGCAAAAAAATTAACGCACATTATGGAAATCTCAAATTTATTCTACAACTGAAGGTGTTGAAGTCTCTCGAATGGAATGGCCAGCAAGAAGTACAGATCTCAATCCGATTGAGCAGATTTGGGACAACCTCAATAGAAGGCTGAGAAGTTCAGAAAATCATCCAGCTACTCTTAATAACCGAGGAATCCAACTCGGAGAAATCTGGGAAGGATTAGATCAGAACATTTTAAGATCACTCATTTTGAGTATGAACCGTCGTTGCCGAGCTGTAGTTAACGCAAGGGGTGGAAATACCAAGTATTAAATCACTTATCAGCATTTCAGTATTTTGAAAATTGTTTATTTCTCTTCTTTCACATAAGATTCGGTGAAATCCTGAATTTTTCTTCCATTTAATGTGTCTTGTTTCGTTCAAAACCTTCCCGAGAGAACATGAAAAATAAGTTATAAGGTCAATGTAGAGTTAACTTTCATTAATATTGAGATTTTCAGAATGTGCATTAATTTTTTTGCGCAGTGTATTTAGTTTTGGGTCCCAGCTGATATCAAGTTGAAATTTGGTTTTTACTATTAAATTTAGTCCCTTGAACAAGAATCTGCAGTCAAACCTTGGCTGTCAACCATATTTTTGAAGATATGGGCCCCCAAAGTTCCAAACATGTCCATTTTCAGATCGCTTTTTCCATTATAAAAACAATCACAAACCACTGTTTGTTAGTCCATATATCATCTATGAACCTTTGCCCCCACTATTCACTACGATATCTGACGAGAATACTCATTATTTATTGAATAAACAAGAAATTAGCGAACTGCCATTTAACCTCAAAATCTGCTTACATTCAATCATACAACAAACGCACGAATATCAACTGAGGTTTGACGCTTTCGAGTGTCATGGTTCAGGTTTGTTTACTTGAAAGAGGAGTAGTCGAATTCGTTATATGAATTTTGTGTTCTGACTTGTTAAGGTATTTATTTGGTTACTTCAGTTTGGGAAAGTGCCAGTTTGACTCTAAAGAGTAAATTAATTTACTCTTCAGATTCGAACTTAACTAACCTAACCAAGTACTTAATATCTGCTGAACTAAGAATTTTATTGATTATTAAACCACCTAAAAGAAACTATTAGAATTATTGGACTTATAAAATATCGAATTTCGCAATGTTTATCTGTCATATTACGAATTCAATTACTTCTCTTCGTAACAATGGCATCCGTCTACGACGTACGACGATGGACATTAGCTTTGCGCCGTTGCCAAATTTCAGTTGTTGTTTGAGCGAAAATAAGCAGATTTTGAGGTTACATGGCAGTTTGCTTATTTTGTATTTATTCAATAAACAATGAATATTCTCGGCAAAAATCGTAGTGAATAGTTAGGCAAAGGGTCATAGATGATATATGGACCAACAAACAGTGGTTTGTTTTTATAATGGAAAAAGCGATCTCAAAATGGACATGTTTGGAACTTTGGGGGCCAATATCTTCGGAAATAAGGTAGACCGTCGAGGTTTCACTGCAGATTCGTGTTCAGGAGACTAAATTTAGTAAGAAAAACAACTCAATACCAGCGGGGACCCAAAACTTTAATATTTACCAGAAGATTTTCAATCGTATCGCGAGAAGGAAAAACTTGGAAAGACATTTCCTTCTGTTAAAGCTTTGTTCACTCAAAGAACCATCGAAAAGCTTTCAGCTTCATTCCCATTTGAGAAGGGAGCAGTGTCTGTTTTTGACAATTCAATGGGAGAATATAATTTATCAAACATATTAAATGCCCCCATACAAAGTTGCAAGCTCATATGTAAGTTTTTTTTTCAGTTTTATTAATCCGCAGATCCTCCCGTCTCGAGGATATTAATTAGATATTTGCTTCAAGGTACTGAATGTGGTCTCCTGAATTAAAAATCTGTAGTCGAAAGTGGGGGGTGTCTACTAGTTTGTAATATTCCACTTTTTCACGCCCTTATGCCAGTGAATACCCAATTTTATATCTAATTTTGGATTTAATTCAAACCAAAAGCATTAATGAGGTTTATTAATTTCAATTTAGAAACTGAATACGATATTTTTGAAAACTACAAAAATAACTAAATCAATGTTGATAAAATGGAAATGAACTGAAAAAAAAAGGAATGAATGAGAAACGGCCTCGAAAGATTTGGGCTAAACTTCCTTTTTTCTAATTGAAATGCCAAACCAATTTTTTTTGAGAAATAGGGGGGTCAAATTGTTTTTCTATACTTTCAACTAATTGGTTTTCGTTAATATCGAATATTATCGAAGAAAACCGCCGTTTTTTGTTGAGTTTAGGTCCTAAGATATATTTGAACTGAATAAATGGAAGTATGAGATTGTTTTTATGGTCGAGCGGTGATCTGAAGATGAATCATTCCTGAAAATTTTTCTATGGTAGACTGAATTAGGTACATTGAAGCCAATATCTTTTTAATATCTTCGCTACAGGAAAACTTGTGACTTTAAATTTTTATTTTTTTCAATTGAAAAACTGGAATCAGCAAAAAATGGATTTCCTTTCCAAAAAATCTTCTCTCTTTCTCCACTTTCAAAATTTTTATGCCCCTTTTTTTTTCAAATATTCTCGTGACGGTGTTAACTTTAGTATTTTAAAATATTTCACATCGTAAAGGGTGGTATAAAATTAAGACCCAACCATTTAGTCCGAACCGGCCACGTCAGAATTTGTTCGCGAGATGAGATCTTGTCGCCGCGGACTGGGCCCGTATACGAATGTCCAAACTAACTACTGCCGAAACGTGTATGCGGATCGTATGTTCATTTGTCAAGAATAAGGTCCCTGGGGAGATTGTACAGAACGCGAACCCTGGTGTTGAACCACTGAGAGTGAAAACCTTTGTGAAGTGAATTTGTATCACAAAATATATGGAGCTAGCTCCTCCAGTACTGAGGCTGGCTGTGTGCCTCAACTTCATTCAGAGTTCGTTTCGTCGAGCGATAATTAATAAGCAGTGCTAGATTTCTCTCGTAGGAACTTTTCGTTTAGATCAGGATATAAAATCGTGCTCTAGATTGTTCCTGGTGAATAATTTCGATTATGACGATGATTCTTTGCTTATAAACGAGTGAACAAATAAAATAAAAAGACCGTTTGTCTGCTTTAGATCGTTTTGCATATTATTTCGAAAGAAGCAAATACATGGATAAATAATTTCCTTTTTATATCACAACAGCTCAAGATACAAGCGAAATGAAATATGTCACAGCTGATTCAACCGAACAGAGTGTATCTGAATAACACCCAAAAAATTTAAGGGTTATTTTGTGATGAAAATTAAGGTGGGTATTCGGTATAAATTTTTTTTTAAAAACCTCCCTCCGGAAAAGTTATACCCTTCCAAAGATTAACGAAAAAATTGATACTCTTTTTATTTTCTCTGTATATTAAGCTAAATACACGAAACTTGGTAAAAATTATTTGTCAATAAAACTACACATTTTGGAATCTGTCCAACACTGAAGTATGCTTAGAAGGGATTAAGATAGTCGACCCCTAATATATTTTGGTTACATATTTTCCTTCTAAAACCACATGGCTGAAAAGACCAATTCATTTACTAAGTTTTTTTTATCTCTACAAGTGTTCTCGAAAACTTGAGCATTTACGAGAAAAAAAATTCGATGATCTGCGAAACCGCATTGTAGTAGGTTGTGAAAAGATGAGAAATTTAGCAGGCATATTACATCGCATTTTCAGAATTTATTTTAATTGTATTGTCGATATTTGACAGGTTTTTGTTCATTGTTCACTATTGTTTTAGTTGTAAAGATAGAATTATAATTTGGTTAGCTGTTTTTACTCGTAGATGCCTTGAGTTTCCGAAAAAAATTTAGAAATAAGTTGGTTAATGAATTGGGCTTCCAAGCCCTGTTTTTTTAAGGAAAATTCGTGTCTTTAGCTTAACATACAGGGAAAATAAAAAAAAAAAAATTTTGTTCATCTTTGGAGGGTTGTAACTTTTTCAGGGAAAGGTTTTTCAAACAATTGTATACCAGATACTTACCCTAATTTTCATCACAGAATCACCCTGTCAACGTCGACGACAAAGTGGCATCAATGCATTAAACATTATTGCACAAGCACACGAAGATATGAACTCTTCATTATTTACTGTTACATGTTTATTAAGTGGCATACAAATTGTGTCCAATTTTATTGATTCCAAATTGAAACCAATATTTAGTTGTTGACTCCAGTTTTCCACTAATTAGATTCGTTTCTGAACTAACAATTAAATATCAAAATTATATATGAAATTATTAGTTTTATTTTTTTGTGTATTTTTGGTATTATAAGTTGTGGGGTTCTGAGGATATTTCACAATAAATTCTGGGAATAATTTAATCTACTAATGATTGGGATTAAGTCTTGTGATTTATACTTATTGTTTTTTATGTTTGTTGAAAATAATCATTAACAACTAGATTTGACCCATTAGTCCAGATATCAGAGTCAAATGCAATGCAATTATTTGAAATTTTCACAGATATCCAAGTTATGGCCTTCTGAAATATATGCAGCTGGCTCTAGTGTTGACGCTTTCCGTGTGTCGGGTTTGATGCAACACTATAGAGAATTGAGTTTGTTATACTTGACGTGTTTTTTCTCAAAAAACTATATAATTCGGAAACTAGATTCGAATGAAATTCGGTACAGGTTCCACAACTGTGTATTATCGGAAATATTAGAGAAAAAAATATATCGAAGGGCAGGTTTTCTGGTGAAAGCTGTTACCCATTCATAAGTAGGTACAAATCTGCTCTACAACTTATATTAGTGGATATTATCGGACGTTACTTTTGGCTGCTCGGACGACTGTAAATCCAACAACTATTGAAGGTAGAGCAGTTTTGCAGCTTAGTAGCGAAAATAGAACTCGTGTAATTATAAATTTCTCAGAGTATTAAAAAAGCAGTGCTTTTCTTCTTCATCAAATGTAGTTTTCTATTTCTACAAAAGTACTCAGTTGTTTTCAGTCCAATCCATCAGTTCATTTCATTTTTGTGTTCCAAGACGAATATCAGTGAATATGTATTCCGAACTAGCGCACGATAGCTTCAGTAGAATTTTTTCACCTGTATATCTGAATCGGTCACTCACTCATTTTATTGGTGAAAATATTGTTTTCCTATTTATGTATTGTTTCTTTTTGTTTTAATCATATTTTTTGTTCCAGCTAACAATTGATCTGAACAGAGAAAAATTGCTGACACAGGAGGGATTATTTGAATCTGATTGATTTTAAAATCAGTAATTCAGATATTAACTGCGAATTCTGTGATTTCTTGGTACGCGAAAAAACCAAGTAGGGAATGCGGATCTTGGTTTTGTGTTTATGAAAATTATTTCCTGGAGTCAGTATTCAATAAATTATTATAGAGAGAAAGCGTACCTTAAGTGATAAATCTTTTATTTTATATACAAAAAGGCAGAAAATTTAAAAAGGATTTGGTGTTGTATAAACTGCCAATTAGGAATAATTTTTTGATTTTTTTAATTGAACTCAAACAGAAACGTTCAGTCAGAACATTTTTTAATTTTGTTGGAAATGTTTGTTTGAGTTCGTGGGTGAAATTATTTTCTGCGTAAAAATTTTGTTTCTAACTGGTTGACCTGTAATTCACATAATCCGATTGTATCAAATCATTGGTTGTTATAATATATTGAAAAATAATAGATACTGTTAATCATAGACTTTGTAATAATGTAATAAATTCGAATAATTGTGAAATAAAAATTCATACTGAACATTAAATATTTATTGATTTTGAAATTAGGAAGCAGAGTATGGGACGAAAAGTAAAATAAATATTAAAAAATCTTTGAAGTTTCTCTACAATTCCCCGATACTTCATATTCAAAATTCAACTATTTTCTCAGCTTCCTAACCAAAATTAATAGATACTTATGAAAATATATTCAACGACGTCACCAATTCAATATCTGAAATGTACATTTTTGAAATGATGACGTCATCTCACATTATTTGTATGTTTTGGATATAAAATAAACCTTTGTGTAAAATTTGCTCCTTTTTAATTTCTTTGAAGAGTGTACTCTCCAAACTAATAGCGTTACTATTTTACACAAACCTCAGAAATGTTTGAATTATTGGCACAGAAGAAGAGAAAAAAGTTACAGGAAATTGAATCTATTTATAACGCACATAAATAATATTTCATACAAGCCTCACTTACAGTACTACTTTCTTAAAAAATAAATATGAGATATTGGGAGAGATAATCAACCATACTCTGACTGAATAGCTAGGCTGAATTGGCCTTTAGGTATGGTAGTTCCATGGTACCAAACTCGAGTATCTAAGAGTATTGCATCTCCAGGCTCTACATTAAAAGAAAAGCTGCTGCAATATTCTTCACATTCTGGTGCTGGCTTTATATTCCACGTTTTCGAACCTTTCAATTGAGCTTGCCACATTAGTCGGTTAATATAGTCAAGGTGCATTGTTGCTCCAGCCCCATACCCCATGAAAACATATTCTTTTGAAGGCATTTCACAATCATCAGGAAGGAAATGAGGTTTTGGATAATACTTTCGCATTTTATTCAAAATCTCTGGATGGCAGTTCCCCCAACCTACATACCAAGACTTATGGTTGGGTTCGTTCAGTACTCTCTCGTTTTCCATGGTGAACACATCTCTCAACGAGGTAAAGTCTGATTTAAAATGAAGAAACTGACATTCTTCATCTACACTTTTGTAAGCTTCCTCATTTTCATAATACATGTGTTTGAAAAATTCAAAATCAAATTTTTTCATTGCAGGCCAATGTGAGAAAGCATTCCTTATAACAACAGGCTTTGAAGTATAGGCATACGGGGCAAATTTTTCCTGAGTAACATTACCTAATATAATTGGTTCACTTACATTTCTACAGAATGAACAATCTGAAATTTGACGGGTCGCTTCCCAAACGAAATAATTATTCGGTACTACACAACGTACGCCTTTAATATTTATGATAATGTAAGATAGAAATTTAAGAACAGTGGATCCATATACAATAGCTATAGCTAGGAAAACAATAGAATAGATTGAAATAGATTTATGGAATCCCTTTTTGGGTTTCAACACTTTTTCCAAATTTTCAATAGATATACCCAATGCCAAATATTTTTCAGAGGTGGCAAGGAATTCTGCCTTGAAATTTTCTTCGTCAATTTTCATTATATATCATTTTATATTTCTGTAATCTATTTTCGTGTTTTATTATTTTGTATTTGTTTGTCCACCCACAGAATACAAATATGTCCACGACACAGAATCATAGACAGATATACATTGGTATTGGTATTTTATGTGTTATTTATTTACCCACAGAATATTCATCATTCTTTCTCTGCTTTAATGAGCTCTGTTATTTCGGCCATATGGATGAACATAAACAAATACTCTTCTCACTTTTTCAGAATCTGTTACTCCAAGGCTGAAATATTTCTCTCTGTATAATTGAAAATTGGTTAGTTAGGTGTATATATTTGTATTCTTTGTGTACTAACCAGTCAGAAAACTACGCAACGTTGTAAATAAAGGTTACACGTTTTAGTAGTTACGTTGTTTCCGAACTAAATCAAACCACACAATCTTCGGCAAAAATATGTAGCTCTTGACAACGTCCCTCCAAATTATTTTAACCTTGGCGGGTGCCAACCTACTCAGTTCAAGCACTGACCAACTGATTTTATAAGAGTGAAATATTTTTTTCGACATGAATTTAGAAAATTTATATTAATATTATTATATTATATTTGCAAGCATTTGCGCGTTGGTATTATATAACAAATTTACGAATTCCTGCGATATTGAGAATTTGGCCCATTAATGAACTTAACCGACGCATTCTGAAAGTTTCAAGGTACTGATGAAATGTAATAAATCTTTCATTTCGGTAGAAGTGGGTCATTAAATTAATTAATGATGATTAAAATCATATCAACGATCATAGTAGTAAAAGTATTTTACTTAAAATAAATATTTACAATGATAATATATGTACATGAAATACTTCAAAACTCTTCCAAATCCACCATTTTCCTTCTTTTGAAATTCTTTTTTCCCTTCAAATCAATGATTTTTCTCTTTTTGGATTCTTTTTTCTTCTCTTGCTTTCTGATCTTCTTTTTAGCGTGTGACTCAGGATCCACTACAGCCAATTGGTTCCTGGATCTTTTCCTTTCTGCTCTCTTGACCGATAAGGTTTGTTGCAATTTTGACAGAGTTTCAGTATAAATCTCAAGTCCAACTTTCTTTTTTATCTTACTTCCAACTTCTTTACTGAGTTGTCGCAAAAAGGTATTCTTTTCTCCAGTCATCAACATTTCTCGAACTAATGGAGCCATCAGGTGATGCAAAATGGGTAAGATTTTGCCTATTTCCAACACTGTAGTTATGGCAGCAATCCATTTGAAGATTTCCGTTCTTATGGTAAAACTGGTTGGATTTTGAACTACTTCCATATTAATGCTTTTTCTTAATCTTTTACACAGCCACAAGAGGTTGATTTTATTGGACTCTGACTCGTCATTTATCGGAATATCTTGTAATACCCTGGCAATAAACACCAAATTCTTAATAACTTGTTCGGCTAAGTCACTCTTCAAATCACTGGGTTGTAACTGGTCGCATAAGTCCAGAGTTAGTGATTTTAGAGAAGCATGCGGTTCATTTGTGAGATAGCCAGAATCATCCTGTTCCCCTTTGAGAAGTAAATTAGATAAATGTTCGATGTCAGTTGATGATAAAACGAAACCTATAAATTGACAGGCAGCAAGGCGAACCCAGTCATGAGGATAATTGAGTAATGTCTGAGAATGTGAAGCCAGGTTGTTAATAGTTTCTTTCTGATTCAAGAAATTCGGACATTGCTTGCAAATTTTCAATACAAGCTGTAACACTTGGAAATAAAAATGATCTCTTATTCTTATCTGCTCTTCATTATCTGACATATCTTCATTAGGGTCATTAGGTCTTACGAATTTTCCAGGGGAGTTATCGATTCCAAACTGCTTCATTATAAGTGGAATTATGATTGGGAGTCTTGACTCAAAAGTGGCTTTTTCCATATTTACAAATATACCACAAAGTTGTGCTGCTAATCTTCTGTGATTCATCTGGAAATACGACAAAATTACAATTTTTGTGAATAGAGTAGGCTTTCACTTTGTGATAGTTCATTTAAATGTCTTTTATTCTATTTCAGAGTGTTGGGAACTATGAAGTTTTTCATTTCGGTATATCTTTTGTAGCATGAAATTGTGTTACTTACATTTTTGTCTGAAAACCATAATATGACAATATCAAATAATGATTGTCTATCAGCATTAGGTAATCTTTCCAACATCGATGTTAAACAAGCTGCTACCATTTTTCTCAGGTTTGGAATTTCTTCATTTACTAACCGAGCACCAAGAATTATCAAAATTGTGCCACTATGTGAACTTAGCTCTTTCTGCAATGACAAAAGATTCTAGGTTAGATATCTTTAAAATCAGTTCAATTTTTATCGAATTTCAGAATATCAGTACATTTCAGAAGAATATTGTGAGGAATAATTTTATAATTATTGACGATTTTTATATTGATTTAAGATGAACTTTATCTGCATTCCTCATGCTGTATGCATGTATGAAACCATATAAAACTTCACACCAAAAAAAAAAACGGATTATTTTTTGGGAATTTCAACAGCCTGTACCTTTTCATACCTGAGCCTGATCTGGAATAGAGTTGAATTAAAAGGGATTTTCATTTGCTGAAGGATATCTATACTTAAAGTTAATGTACAATTTAAAGACATCTGTATATGAGTGAAGTCGAGTATGAGCTGCGGTTTGGGAAACAAGTGTGTTCATGAATGTATTATTTTTCGAGGAAATGTATTTTTGATTTGCGGCCATATATTTATTCTGGGTGTGTAGCGAATTCATCCGCTTCAACAAAAACGGAAAAAAGGGCGGAGTCGAAACACGAAATTCAAATCTCTGAAAAATCGCATAAATACATTTCGCTCCGATCCCAAAAATCACTTGACTCGACACTCTCTCCGATCCATCTGCATATCACCGCTAAGAAGATATTCGATCTCGACGCCGCATTCCTGACCGACATCTGTATTCCATCTTTATCCGTATCAAGACGAAGAAATTCAGCAAGATCCAACATCTGGTTTTTATCCCTCTCGAAGACGGAAGCTCTCCAGTACCGACAGGCGCCTACACATCCCTAGTCCTCGACCTTACTGACCACACGCCGGCGCCAGCTACCTATCAGCACCCCAGGGGACCTACGCCGAAGAATTGTTAAACTCTGCCTTTTCAACAAAAAGAATTATTGCCTTTCGAATTCACTTTTGCTGTAACACTCGACAGAAAAATAAACAGGCTAATCTGTTTTCTTTATTGTGTGTTTGATTCCACAGGACACGATACCCACAGGTGACAATATATTTATTTTTCGTTCTGATATATTTATTTTCTACCAAACATAATATATGTACGAGTAAGGAATTTCCTGGAACTTTCTTCTGTACAGCATTTCACATTTATTGAAATTCAAAGAAGATTCAAAATTAAAAAAAAAACAGACACGGTATTTACTCATTAGATAATAAATCAATTTTGGGGGACATACCAGAGGGAAAGTAATGATAAGAGTCTTCAACATGTCCAGCGCTGACTCTCTGCCATACTGCAGTTCAAAACTAGTCTGAGATAGATAAAACGATACATGCTTCTCCAACTCCTTTCCTAGTGGGTAATCCATCAAATATTTGTGGAACACTTCTCTCGCTTGATTCCTAACGTGGTTCATCTCAGATGTGATACTCAATTCGGCTACTTTGGCCATTATTTCACCCAATTCAGATACTATCAGTTTTCTAATAAGAATAGCTCTCAGCAGATTGAAAGCTACTGCTTGTCTGTCATAATCATACATGTCTTTCTCCACATAAGATAGGAGTATCTTGAGTTGATCCTGGTCTATTATGTGATATTTCACATCACGCAATAAAACTGACATTGCCTGTAAAGAATACGTCAATTGAAACTATTTTATTAGTACGAATTTTGCAAATAATTGATCGAATTAATCAATAGAATTCCTAAATACGTCTCTTGCATGTAACACGAATTATCATATTTTTATGTTTTTACGCGCTTGTTCTAGGGAACAGCGCGTTATCATTTCGTCACGATGTCTGTAATTTTCGAATTTTGAGCCGAAATTGGCCTCAAAGCACTAGGTTGGACTCACTGATGAAGAATCCGTGGTCAAAATTGATTCTGTCCGTCTGGTCGTGTGCGCTGTAACTCTCGAAAGAAACGACCTAGAGTCTTGAAATTTTCAGGTTATGTTAAGATTCTGAATATCTCGGTTGAGTTCGTTAATGGGCCAAATCTGCCGAATGGTTTTTGTGCTACAGCCATTTGAAGTTTTGATTTTTCAATAACTCGAAAAATATTTATCTGATCGAGATGAAACTTTGTTGGAAGAAGAACAGTGTCAATAAGAAGGATGGGGGTTTTTCCTGAATTTGGGTTATTACTGCAAATGCAAATTTGAACATAATTATTATGGGTTTGATTCATCATTTTCCCAAATTACCTTCAGAAAGTATTCAAAATCAGATTTCAAAATTGGGCTTTGGGATTTGCCAGGCATGCATGAAGTGACAACGTTGTTTAGTAGAATTGCTTTTTCTGCTGTAGAATAACGAAATATTTATTCCTATTCTGTGGTACAAACGTGTTCTTTGTCAATATAACCAAACAATTTCCGTTTGCGAGTTGTCAATAATATGACAGTCTGTGCTCTTCTTTTTATATTTATTGGTCGTTGTCTTCTGCTCTAACCAGATCGAAGTATAGCTATCTCTGTTTTCCAAAGCAAAGTAACACATTTGACGTCCTTTTCTTTCCGAGAAAGCTGAATTCGACGTTGCCATATCGTGCACTCAAGACAAATCCCTTTAAATGCAAATCCCCATTTTTATTTTTCAGTTTTAGGTGATCAAACATTTTTTTAAAAATAAAATATTGAAATTATTTGTTTGAAATGTGATGTTCTGAAGGTTTTCATGAAAATTACTGCATTTTCGTTTGAAGGAAAAACCCCCATTATCCATGGAAAAATTCGAAAAAAAATTTTTTTCTTTTGAAAATTTTTATTTCATCAAAATTGCACTGAAATTTCCAAGTCACCATTTCGCAATATGAACAAGCGCGTAAAAGCTGGTGACTTCACGTCAGTGCTTTTCTAGATTTTTCTCATTCTATATCGATACAGAATTATATTGTATGCTATCACACATTTCAGCAAATTTTGAATAATTCGGTATTAAAAATGGCCAAATCGGGACTCAAGGTCGAAGCGGGAGAACCGCGTCAGATCGCGTTCTACGTCACTAGTTATTGCAAGATTCAACGATCGATACAGCCCGACGCTGTCTATTGCTAGACAAAAAAAGTATACGGGAAGAGGGAGAGAGCGGATATATCCTCATACGTCACGGAAACCGCGAAGTTTCGTCCGTTTGAACACCCGATATGCGGAGCCAAATTTAAAAGATCGTTTTCTCATTGAAAATTGAAATTTGTTTACGGCAGGTGAAGTTTTCCAGTACTTTTACGGATTGAATATTTGATTTCAATGATAAAAAAATTCATGCAAGAGACCTGTTTATTATATTCAGTTCGATTCTGTTTGCTTATAGCAATATTGCTAGGAAAAAGATCTGTCACTTTAACAAGAATCTTGCTATCAATATTGCTATCTTAGCAACCTCAAAATAGTACTTGCTATGCTTCATAACAAGCAAGGTTAGAAAGGGAATCTCACAAAGATCCATTTGTTCCAGTATTATTTCTTCCAAGAATTCGAAAATATTGAAGAAAGGGAAGAATGTGCTAATAGAAATTTGTTCAAGGTTCTCTAGAATATTTAATTTTAAGGAAAATTCTTAGACTAAAATACCGGTATAGTAAGCAACAGCTGACCTGATTAATCTAATGATCTCAACAACAGACATCCCTTTGAATTCCCAACAGAAAAGTTCATCGAATTTCGAATTATTATCGCCTGCATAAAATTGCTGCATTTGATTTCTGGAAACCAAAATTCTATCGGTGTCCAGGAAATTGGTCAATTTGACTTTAATTGGTTTTTCTGTTTCGTAACATTTTCGAATAAGTCTATATTCACACGAATAAAAAAAGTATATGCTAATGGAAATGTGTTCAAGGTTCTCTAGAATATTATTTAATTTCAAGGAAAATTCTAAGACTAAGATACAGGCATGGTTGGCAACAGCTGAGATGATTATTCTAATCACAGACCAACCAACCAGATCTGTGATCCTAATCATCTCAACAACAGCAATCCCTTTGAGGTGCCAACGAAAAAGTTTATCGAATTTCGAATTATTAACGCCTGAATAAAATTGCTGCATTCGATTTCTGTTAACCAATATTTTATTGGTATCCAGGAAATTGACTCGTTTCTCGTTTCGTTTCCTAACATTTTTTATGTCGGTGTTTACATGAATACCGACAAAACCGTAGATAAAGGTTATGTATGCGAAACCATAAAGAAAACTCAGGAATTAGGGTTATTTTCTTCTTCCTTGTAGTTCTAAAGTCTCAAAATACAGTGTTGTCAGCTCTAAAATCACCAATTATGGAAGTCCATGATAGCAATATTGTTATGACGAAATTCATAACAAACATTGCTATAACACTCGGAACAGAATACGTAACACCATGGCCATATTGCTATAAATTAGAAAGATAGCAATATCACTAGAATAGCAAGGTTCATAGCAATACGCAAACAGAATCGACCTGATTGTAGTAAGATATGAAGATTTCCTTTCTTCAATGTATAATCTGCCAAACTAACTTAAACACTTAACTTTAGTTCAATTAGGATAATCCGAATATGAGTACTTACTCACACAACATTCAAATAATGTTTTGTTAGAATTTTTGTATTTCTCTAAACTCACCTTGAATGATACAACAACCAAGTCGAAATTTTCTCCTTTGCTCAGGCCAGCAACTGCATATTTGTGCAAGATTGAAAACATATCAGATGTTATTTCTTTTATGTGTTCCTTGAGTGATGGTAGTTCCAGTTTAAAAATGAAAGTTAAACATTTCAGTGTTATAATAGACAACTGCAAATAGATAAAATAACATTAAAAGTATTTACAACATTCAAAAGAGGTGAAATACATATCATCACATTAAAACAATAGTTTTACTGTTTGGGATGAATAATAAATTTGTCTAAAAATATGCAGTGACTTTGCCAAACTTATGTTTCTTTTTATTCAATATTTTGATATTCACATCAGAATGAAAAATGTTACTGGAATATGTTTTTAAACATTTTCGAATTGAATTACTCACCTTAATATGTTTGGACTTCAAACAATCGTTGAAAAGAACGACAAAAGGATCCAAGAATGGCAAATACTCCTGTTTCAGCAATATGTCATTTTTCATCAATTTATTGCAAAGAGTTAAACCAAAAGCAACAAGGTGATGTGCATTCGCTTTATCAGAATTCTTGACTTTGCTCACCCTCACACCTGCTCTTCCGACTGGTGCCTTGGGTATGATATAACAATCCGGTTTTTGTCTTTGAAGCAATATTCTCTCTTTTTCCGTTAGTTCTTTTTGATCTTTTCCAGGAGTCAGCTGCGATATCTTCTCTGAAGCTATCCCATAGGCAAACTTAACCAGCGATGTGGGTGATATAAATTCATTATCAACAAGGCCAATTGCCATACTGTTTAGACATTCTTGTGCTTTGAGAACAGTTTTGAAAGAGGTTGAAGTTTCCAAAATATTTTTAGTTGGCAATATCAAATCCATCAGGCATTTTTCTGTTACGAATTGTGCTAATATCTGATAAATGGACAGACTTTTTGATGATTTTGCTTCCGATGTCTTTGCTGCTATCTTGTTGACTTCTTTTTCTTCCGATAATACGCCGAATAAATCGGTATTGCAGAGCTAAAAAATATTCATGAATTAAGACCGATCCAAGCTGTTACACTGGGTTAGAAATGAGGTTTCCCCTTTTTTCTCAAATGAAATTTAATATCTTTTTTAAATCTGGTCTTATATTCTTTATATCTAGTGTAGTGTTTTGTGATCTTTTTAGTTTTAGTTTAGTTTCCTTTTGTAATCGATATATTCATTTTTGGTTGTTCCTATGTTTTTTTATAGTTTATAACCTGTGCACAAATCATCCTTTCTCATGCAGGACATTTGAAGTTGAAGTAAAAATGTGTTTTATTTCTGGTTATAAATAAATAAATAAATGATTTTCTGATCCAGTTTGTGCTTCTAAACTACCCTCACAGTTTGTATCAAACATACTGTAACAATGCACCTGTTCAAGTTAAGTTTCAGAGAAGATAAATCGATTCAAGGAACTGAAAAATTTCAATGTTTACGGCCAATTATTGTTTACTCACCTGTAAAACTGTCAAAAGTATTTTATCCATGTCAAAGGGTTTGTACAATTTCTTGAGGCAATTCAACACTCCATGTACAGTATAAACCAAAACATGAGCCTGATAACCTTTTTGTAGTAACGGTGCCATTTCACCAAGCAATAGGCTCAGATAGGATGGTCCTAAGGTGAGCATCATTTCTTGTAGGGTTTCTCTGGCAATTTTTCTTACACTTTCAAGATGCGATTTCAAAAATGTGCAAGTTTTCATGAAAACTCTGTGGAAAAAAAATTACTGATTAAATAGGAAAAGACATAATGAGAAGTACAATTCTTACCCGGGCAGATTTCTTTCCAGGATTTTAGATGGTAACTTTTGCAAAAGTTTCACAACAGCGAGGGAAAGTGGAACTTTGATAAGATCCTCATCTTCTTGTTCATTTCTGGTTAACTTTCGGTTCAATTTATGACTACTATCCTTGTGAGTCATTTCCGCTAAAGCTCTATGCATTTGAGGAAGGAGCATAGTCTGAAAGATTATTATTTTTCCTTTAATTTGAAATTATTGGGAATGATTTCTCGAAGGTATACCCTTCGCTTGATAACATTGTAGTTATAGCACAATTCACTTTTCTTTCAAAATTATTTTACGTGCAAGTATATACCAGGTGTCTCGAAATCAGGTTTACTCCTCAAAATCCCCATCATTCAAACCACTGAAACATTTTTCTACTCACTTCTTACAGGTGTTTTGTTTTGGTTTTTAATTACACTACGTCTTAGTTGAATTTTGCACAAACACTCTCTGATTATACAGTAATTGGATAGAGAAATAATTTTAGTAATTGCCAAATGATATTTTTGTGAAAAGAGTGTAACTTCTTTTTGAGTGGTAAATTTCTAGTGGAAATAAATTTTGATGATTTGTAATAACGGCAAAGTCAAAAACAACGAAAATAATTTTTATTTAATTTTTTTTCTTTTGATGGAATTTATTCCAGGAGTCAATGTAGAATTCGAATATGGAAAAATCTACATGAGTTCCTAAGAGAAAATCGAAAGTTACGTCCACTCACGGTTAAACCGGAGGTCATAGACTTACATTAATTACTTCACTTGATTAGAAATAATCTATATTTTCAATACAGAGAATTTCAATACGATATCTTGAAAAATGTAGATTTTTTTGGAGGTTAACCTGACTTCTGTGCCACCCAGTATTCATTTTCAAATATTTTCATCCCTAAATACATGAAAATGGATGTAATTTTTTCAACAAAAATTTATATTGCACATCAAAAAAACCAAAATAATTTGAATAAGATTTTCCAAATTTATTTTTCTGTTTTATAAAAATACTTAATATCCTTTGTAGTTCAGGACACTAAGATGAAATCTTCGAATATTTTTTGAATGTAATCAATTGCTAACTCCATATATAATTACCGTTAATTACAAAGCGAATAAAAAACAAAGTAATTCAGATACTTATGAGAATTTGCAGATACCAAAGTTCTCAAAAAGAGTTAGTGAAAAAAATACAGGTACATTGTGGTCATGAAACTATTCCATTTAATGCCAAATGAAGAAAATTTGCTGGTTGGAAATATATATATATATATATTCTTTCGGTTGGTAATAAAGCGTCAATAAAATGATATTCAGGTCGATTCTGTTTGAAAATAGCAATATTGCTAGGAAAAAGATATTGCTATCATAACAAGATTGGAATCATTTGTATTCTGATCAACGATTTTGAGCAATATGATCTGTCACTTTAACAAGAATCTTGCTATCAATATTGCTATCTTAGCAACCTCAAAATAGTACTTGCTATGCTTCATAACAAGAAAGGTTAGAAAGGGAATCTCACAAAGATCAATTTGTTTCAGTATTATTTCTTCCAAGAATTCGAAAATATTGAAGAAAGGGAAGAATGTGCTAATAGAAATTTGTTCGAGGTTCTCTAGAATATTTAATTTTAAGGAAAATTCTTAGACTAAAATACCGGCATAGTAAGCAACAGCTGACCTGATTATTCTAATGATCTCAACAACCTCCATCCCTTTGAATTCCCAACAGAAAAGTTCATCGAATTTCGAATTATTATCGCCTGCATCAAATTGCTGCATTTGACTTCTGGAAACCAAAATTCTATCGATATCCAGGAAATAGGTCAATTTGACTTTAATAGGTTTTTCTGTTTCATAACATTTTCGAATAAGTCGATGTTTACATGAATAAAAAAAAGTATATGCTAATGGAAATGTGTTCAAGGTTCTCTAGAATATTATTTAATTTCAAGGAAAATTCTTAGACTAAGATACAGGCATAGGCAACAGCTGAGATGATTATTATTCTAATCATCTCAACAACAGCAATCCCTTTGAAGTAAGTGCCAACGAAAAAGTTTATCGAATTTCGAATTATTAACGCCTGAATAAAATTGCTGCATTCGATTTCTGATAATCAATATTTTATTGGTGTCCAGGAAATTGGTTATTGGTCAATTTGACTCCTTTCGTTTCCTAACATTTTTTATGTCGATGTTTACATGAATAAAGAAAGCCGTAGATAGAAGTTATGTATGCGAAACCATAAAGAAAACTCACGAATTAGGGTTATTTTCTTCTTCCTTGTAGTTCTAAAGTCACAAAATACAGTGTTGTCAGCTCTAAAATCACCAATTATGGAAGTCTATGATAGCAATTAGCAATATTGTTATGACAAAATTCATAACAAACATTGCTATAATACTCGAAAAAGAATACGTAGCATCATGGCCATATTGCTATAAATTAGAAAGATAGCAATATGACTAGAATAGCAAGGTTCATAGCAATACGCAAACAGAATCGACTTGATTGAATCAAGGCACATATACAGAGTGTAACAGCTAAATGGAATAAATTCGATAACGAATAAATGAAGGCGTGTTGGGAAAAACGCTCGGACACGTCGATTTGTAATTTTAAATGCGCATATTTCTCAAGAAAATAATATTATATAGGGTGTTCCATGTGACCGTGGCCAATACCAACTTTCTTATTTCAAATGCAACCCCCTGTATATTATTTATTTTTTGGATTCTTCAGAGAATTCTAGACACAATTCATGCACAATGTCCTATACCTATCTTTAACTATTTCGGAAATATTAAGTGTTTTCAGATTTAGTTCAAAAATCAATGTTTTGAATAAAAAAAATTATTTTATTTCACAAATACGGTACATTACAATTAAAACCTAATAAGTAATACTGATTATTTCTTAATAATTAAAAAAAAACAAAAAAAAACATTAATGTCAATGTAGGAAATGTTCAAAATGCTCGCCGCGAACGTCTTGGCAACATGCTAATCTGGTGTAGAATTGTCTTCTAACGTTACTCAACATTTCTGAAAACACTTAATATTTCCGAAAAAGTTGAAGATAGGTATAGGACGTTGTACATGAATTATGTCTAGAATTTTCTGAAGAATCCAAAAAATAAATAATATACAGGGGGTTACATTTGAAATAAGAAAGTTGGTATTGGCCACGGTCGCATGGAACACCCTATATAATTTTATTTTCTTGAAAACTATGCGCATTTAAAATTACAAATCGACGTGTCCGAGCGTTTTTCCTAACACCCCCTCATTTATTCGTTATCGAATTTATTCCATTTGGCTGTTACACTCTGTATAAAACATTAATTCATAATAATGTTTCTTTAGGCGAAGCACTACATTAATTTGTTGTCGTTGAGCATAGAGATTTTTTTTTTTTTTTCTTATTGGTGTTCAGGGCTTATTGTTGTATTTTTTTCTTGTTTAGTTATATTTTGTTAGATTGGTTTGAATAAATAAAAAGTGGGACCCACTGTAAATTTCTTAACTCACTGAGTGAGATACATAAAGATATATGAACAGCTAATTCTTACCCGAATTGTATAAACCACTCTGGTGGCAGTCGATTTGCACAGAACATTTATCTTATCGCATATCTTCATCGTTTTTTCTACAGAACCCTCATCTCCATCATCATCATCATCAGATCCCTCTGCATCTTTAACATCTTCAAGAACATCACCGATATCTTCTTCAACAGGTGCTTCATCATCTTCCTTGGAGGCATCCTTCTTAGTCTCTTCATGAAGTTCCAACTTATCGTCGTCGCATTGAATTTGATCTTTGAGTTCCGAGCCACAGTGAGCCTTGTGTAGGTCAAAATGGAAGGAGTTCAATACGACCACAGTCAACCTGACCAGCTGCTTCTGGTACAAGATTCTACTCCTCAGTTTACTCAAATAAAACTTCAACAATCCTTCGTAATGATGCCAAGGCAAAATTCTACATATCAAACCTACAGTTTCAATTGCAGAATCCACAAGGGTATGCTTCGCGGCATATTTCTCGTTGAGTAAATAGTTGGATACTAACGGCAGGACAAACCGAGTTAAGGTTTGAACATTTGGCATAACATCCAATTCTTTTAGTATCTGACATAGTTTAGTCATCGCTCTGCCGTGTCGATGAACTTGCAGATGTACCAGATTCTCGAAGAAATCAACTTCTAGATCGTTCTGGTTCGTGAACAAGTGCAAGTCCCTTAGGATGAAGTGATTCTCCGGACATTTCCTCGCCAGGTGTCCTAATAGAGAGATACATTCGTTCCTCAAATCGTCGTTCTTGTTTCTCATCCCTTTTCGAATCAAATTGAACATAGTTTCCAGCAAGTACTCGTTGTTTTTCTTCGATGCGCGATATTTTTTCAATAGGTACGGGCATAAAGTCTTCAGTAAATGCGAAGAGTTTTCCTTGATGGACAAATCCGGATCGGCGTTCAAGAAATAATACGAATTGAATATCAACAGAACCCCGAGATGGAGTTCAATCTTTTCTTCTTCCAATAAAGAATGGACGGTTTTGAAAGCGTTGTGTCTTCTTTCAAAGTCCGGTTGGTCCAGCCACCGTGCATTGTATGCGTTCATTTCTTCAGTGATACTCTTCAAGAGAATCAGTTCTGGATCATCGTTTTTACTCACAATAACATCGATGATTGCTTGCAATATTTTTCTTCCAGAGGAATAAGCCACCTCACCGAACAAAAATGAAATTTTTTCTATGAATAGTCGGGGATCGTTCACGTTTTGTAGCAAGTTTTTCACAGTTACCAAATATTGATTTACGATGTCCTCGTGAACATTCACGTGACATTTTTTCAGAACTACTGGCAATAAGAGGGTGAGGGTGTATTGACTAACTTCGTCTTCCCGTACAAGCTCTGAAATCCTTGAAAGAACGAATATTTCAAGTTTGCTCAAATTTTTGGATTTCTTTTCCAAACTCTTCTGTATCCTGGTTAGAACTGAAGGAACGTGAGGCAACAATATGCAACTTCCATAATTTAACTCAACTCTGTCGCTTATACTTTGGTCTATTTCCAGTACGTTATTCAATACTATCGGTGGTTTATTCACATCTTCTACATAAATCAGTAGATGCTGAACCATTTCCATGATAACTTGAACAACACTGAAGTGAGACTTTTCGTTGACCAGAAGTTCCATGATTTTAGGAAGGACGTGTTGTTTATCATCTTTGTTCTTACATTTAACCAAGAACGAGAAGTATTTCGGATCTGATCCCCATAACGTGAACAGTTTCAAGAGGGCCGTCGGGCTGTGAATGCCTTCAGAGCTGAATTTATTCAAGTACGGCCATACGAAAATATCGAAGATGTTGTCGATCTCCTGTCTATCCCAAGAATAGTTCTGGAATTTTTGGAAAAACGAATGCACTAACTTGGTAGCAGCAGTACGTAAAACCCTCAAAGCAGATTGATAACCGATATGAACGCTGGAAATTTGTTGGAATGCTCCTTTTATGAAGGATCCTATGACAAATATATAATGGAGAAGATTCTTAAGCAATTCATTGGCAAGAGAATCCCCGAACTGCTCCAAAATGACGTTGAGCATATTGATGGAACTCTGTAATCTTTTCGGAGGAATGAAATGTTCCAAGTCAACATTAACGGATAAATCGTTCAGATCTTGCTCGAGATATTTATCGAAAAATTTGAATATCATCCGAATAAAAATTAATTTTTCCCTCTCGTGACAACCTCCTAAAAATCTTATAATCTGCGTTCTCCTATGTTGACCAGCCGATTTACCCCCAGTTCTCATGCCCATTTTCACGTTCATTTTACCATAGACTATCCTTAGGACTACTTCCATCAGCTTTTCTCTGTGTTCTTCGACAACTGTAGATCCTTCTCGGTCTAAATTGAAAGTAGCCAGTTCGTTCTTGAAATTTTTGTCATCGACAAGATTGTATAAGTTTTCCTTGTAAGGCATAAGGAATTTTTTCTTATAGGTCAGTAAACAGTCCAAGGATGCTTTTTGAATTTCCGAGTTCTTATGCTGCAACAAACTGTTGTAAAGTTTGTACAATTCCATTTCACGGAACATCGACTGGGGGCTCTTTATCTTCGAAAATACAGATAGATATTGCAGAAAGGTCCTGAAAAGGTAGAAAATTTATATTCAGTGTGAAATATAGCGATAGCTTAAAACATTTCTTGAGACCAGAATAGATTTTTCTTTTGCTATTGTGGTTGGGTAGAGAATTTCTTTTGTTTTTCTAGTTGCAAATTATAAAATGAACTAGTAGGTCCTGGTGCCAGTAATATATTACTGTTTAAGGGTCAGCAATAAAGATTATTATCATTATTAATATTATTATATGCATTGAAATTTTTGAAAATATGGTAAACCCACAAGATTTCCCATCGCAAAGCTATAAGTAAGATATTCACATCATTGTACGCAGTGTGAGTTCCTGAACAAAAAATATGAAGGCCAACATAAGCGGTCTCTCTTTGTTTGGAAGATATGGGCCCCCAAAGTTCCAAATTGTTGCATTTTCAGATCCTTTTTTCTGCCATAAAAAATGATCTCTCACTTCTCAAATCTAGTTCATAAATCATCTTTGAACCTTTAGCGAACGAAAGGCGACACTTTCTTTCAAGAATATTCATTATTTAAAGAAAGAAAAGTGAAAATATTAGACAACAACTTTACCTATATTTCTACGAAATACTTCTCAATGTTAAAGCGGAGCTTGGCAACAGCGTCTTTTCATCGCTGGCCAACGTTTTATGACCGAAGAGTAGTTGCTGGCGGGAAATATGAAATGATGGACAGTCGAAGGATATTATTGTAAGGAAAATGCTTCTGTCACTGAAGAAGAGGTGGTTATTCTAAAATCAAAACTAAATCATCGAGAATATTTGTTTAAGGTTTCACTCTCAATATTTTAGTTTGAACTTTCTTTCTATCCCCTTCAAAATAGGGAGGTTGTTATCTACTTCGTTTTTTGTTGTGTCTTCGAGATGGTCCCAGTTTAGAATGAGATTCAGGGTATTCCAATAAAATGCGTTATATAATAACCTCGATTTCATTGGAAATCTGGGAAGGGCGCGACCTATCACATAGGTATGGAAAAAATGTTAATATGTTGAAATATGTATCAGGGTGTATTTTCATTCCATTACTATGTGTTTCAACCTTGTAGATTTCATTAGAACCAAATTCTCCTATTGGAAGATTTAGAGTATCGCAGTAAACAGTAAGAACTAAGAACATATTTCATTTTTCTCGCCAGCAATAATCTCATTCACGAATACGCACGATGGCACGATTCCGACCGATGAAATTCGCGCCATTGCCAAACTTCACTTTAAGTCTGAGTCGAAATCAGAAGAAATAGAGGTTAAGTGGTTGTCCAGTAATTTCATTGTTTTTTCATTGAATATTGATTATTCTTGAAAAAAAGTGTTGCTTATTGTTGGTTTAAGGTTCAAAGGTGGTTTGTGAACTATACAGATGAAGTGAGAGATCTTTTTTATGGTGGAAAAAGGGACCTGAAAACGACTTATTTTGGAACTTTGGGGGACCATATCTTCCAAATTAAGGGAGACCGCATATGTTCGATTTCACATTTTTTATTCAGAAAATCACACTGCGTACAATGATGTAAAAATCTTTTTAATATCTCGGCGATGAGAAATCTTGCGGGTTTACCGAAAATATTTCTGATTCGGTTTGAAATAGTCTGTACCAAAAAATTTATATTCCACTTACTTTAACTTTTTTTTGCCATTCAATTTAGCCAATTGATTAGGAGGAGATTTAACAGCAAGTTCTTCATTTTCTGGATCATCCTCAGGATCTAGGGTTTCTTCAACTTCAGGATCTTTCTGTTTGATATTCCATGTATAAGCCAGCTCAGCATTGAATTTCGTGAACTCTTTCCTGAAAAACAGAATTCAGTTTACAACCTAGTGCTTCAATATTATGGGCTTGTTTTGTTTCCGAATTCAGAACTGTTCGGGACAGTTCAAATATGCGCAATTGCGATTTTTAGTCTGAAAAATCGCAATCGCGCATACTCGAACCGTCCCGAACAGTCCTGAATTGGTTCTGAAGTCGGAACCAAAACAAAGCTTATATCGTAATGGTATTGAAATGGGGACAATATTGAATTTTCGGAATGGTATGAAAGGATACTTACTCATAAAATTTGAGCAACAACACTGATATAGTTTTAGTTTTAGCTTCACCTATATCAGCAAATGAGGAAAGTCCCTTCCACAACAATAATCTATAATTTGCATAGTCTGGCTTCGACTTAGATTTCTGCCAATCTTCATACAATGTATTTAGAGTGCCATAATCTCCTTCCATCGCATCAACTGCCAGAGCAAAATTACTTTGTACAAAGTCATCAGCCTTCTCCAACTGTTCTCCATAAACTCCCCAAAACAGAGATACTTCTAAACCATGTGCGTGTGTTTCGATGATATTTAGGGTATGTTGCCACAACAGTTGAAAGTTCATGTACAGTACCCCACAGATATACCTCAACGGAACCACTTTGAAGTCTGTCTGATGACACATTAGCATTTGGGGTTTTTCAAAACTTAATTTTTCCAAATTTCTAATCTGACCATGATAAGTGTTTATTTGCGGATCGGTAGATTCTACAGAATGGCATATCGTGAAAACTTCGAATTTTTCCTTCACAACGTCAGGATCTGTTGAATGTACCAGATCAAATTCAGGTATCGATTCGAACAATGTATAAATGAATGTGGTGAGTAGACGAATCTAAAAATGAGAGAACTTTTGAATAATTGTATGTGGAAAATCTACAGGTTTCATCACAATATGGAAATAATATATATTTCTAATGAAACATACAAACAGTACATTCAAATATTGAGAGACTACGCTAGATATATACAGACAGAAATATAGGGAACCTGTTCAAGTTCGTTTCAAATTGATACAGCAAAAAATTCCAGAAAAGGACTGACGTGAAGTCAGGAGGTTATTAAATTTTGTAACCAAATCCGGCACTCATTCAGGTATTCAAATCGCCCCACATATCATTATTTCTTTATAAAAAATACGACAACATGATGGCATATACAATTTATCAGTGGAATCTGATTGATACTTTCCGAGATCCATTTTCAGCTCCAAAATCAGAAAATTACAGTCAATTGTGCAAAGCAGTAATTATCACGTTCGCTAGAATCAACGCAAAAAAAAATCTAGAAAAGCACTGACGTGAAGTCCGCAGCTTTTACGAGCTTGTTCATATTGCGAAATGGTGGAATTTTAATGAAATATAAAAGTTTTCAAACAAAAAAATTTTTTCCGAATTTTTCCATGGATAATTCTTCTTATTGACACTGCTCATCTTCCAACCAAGTTTCATTTCGACCAGATGAATATTTTTCGATATATTGAAAAATCAAAATTTCAAATGGCTGGTAGCACAAAAACCATTTGGCAGATTTGGCTCATTAAAAAACTTAACCGAGATATTCAGGATCTTAGCCTAACCCAAAAATTTCAAGACTCTAGGTCTTTTCTTTCGAAAGTTACAGCGCACACGACCGGACGGCCGGCCGGACGGACAGAATCAATATTGACCAAGGATTCTTCAGCAGTGAGTCCAACCTAGTCGTTTGAGAACAATTTCGGCTCAAATTTGAAAATTACAGACATCGTGACAAAATGATAACGCGCTGTTCTCTAGAAAAAGCGCGTAAAAATCAGTTTTTTTTATGGAAAGCACATAGGCAGATCTTTTACAACTTATTCAATTCGAACTTCAGGGTTGAAGGAGCGGACAGATTTGTGAAACGGAACGCCACTTAATTCCCAATAGTTCTGACAGTAAATATGGACTGGCTATGAAATTTTTTCCAATATTCACTTCTAGGTTTATGTCAAATTTCGTAGTAATTTGATTCACAGTTCGAAAAAAAAAATTTAAACGAATAATTCGAAAAATTTTTATTTTTCTGTCAAATAATACGCTCTTCACGAAATTTTGTGTGAAGTTGTAGGTTAGTATTCTTCATCGTGTTACGTTGCTATTTCTCACATCAATACTTCTTGAGAAATTAAAGAAATATACTCAAACTTCAAATGGGTTTTACTATAAAACTGTTTGATAAATATTGCCCATTAACAAACTTACACAGGATATTTAGGTTCCAGACCTACCCTGAAAATTTCAAGCTGAAAGATATGTGTTTACGAAAGTTACAGCACCTACAGCCTAGAGACAGAATGACTTTTGGCCCCGAATTCCACTTCAATGAGCCCACCTGAATCACTTAAGTCCATTTTTACTCAATAATCGAAAATTATAACGATAAAACACGTACTAAAATCTTACCTCATGAAATGGGGAACAGAAATATGGTTCCAAATATTGATTCAACAACCTGAGTGTCTCGATATTGATCACTTCTTCACCTTCAACAGCAACAACTAGTAAACTGAGCATCTTCAATATAAAGAGAACAGAGTTTTTATCGACTAAAGGTAAAAGTATATCCAGAATTTCCTGAAAATGTTCCACAAAGAAAGGGGCATGATTCAAATGTATCAAGCACTCCATTTGCAAATTCAAGAAGAAAAATGTTTCTTTCTTATCTTTGGTACAGTCTCTAAGTAATTTCTGTATGGCACTGCTGAGTACCCCCTTGAACTTTTCTGTATTTTTCAGACTGAGGTGCGGCATGCAAACTAACACACAGAATAATCTTTCTCTATCTTGCAATCCTTTTTCAATAACCTCTAGCAGGAAATTCTCTATTAGTTGATCAGTGAGTCTTATGTTCAGGGGATATTTAGTCCAATGTTTCAAGTTAATCCCACTATTGGCTGATGGTGCCTTCTTTAGTACAATATTTGTCAATACCCTGAAATGGTTTTGTTCAAAACCATTTTCCTCACAAGCTTTCAGAAACTGAGGGAGTATTAATGCTTCAAAACAGGAGAATTCTGTTATATTATCCACAAAATACAACTGAGCTTCTATATTTTTGGTTCCCAGAGTGTTTTTGACCAATAACGCAGCATCTTCTTGAGAGAGCCTGATGTTATCGGATAAGAGAATAACTATAACAACTTTCATAAGTGTCAGTAAAACATTTTCTGGTAAGTTTTCCAAACATAAAGTCCTGACTATTCCCTGTACAATGGTATTGATCTTATAGACAGTTTTTCCTTGTTTATATTCAATCGCTTGTCCCAATAATTTGAGTAAGTTGTCTGTACTATTCAGAAATTTCTCATCTCGATGTTTCTCCCAGTTCTCTGTGCTTTCAACCAAAGATGTTAGAATGCTTGACCAAAATATTTCAGATTTCAGCGGTGAAATATATTCTGTTATATGTGCAACAGTATACTCCAAGATTTCTGTGAAGAACCCCTCATATTCTGGTAAAAGTTCGAAAAGGAGAGGCAGAAATTCAGCAGCACAACTGTGTAACTGACCATTTACACCTTTGACAACTTCAAAAAATAGTCTACCGCATCCTCTGATAGCCTGAAAACAAATTCTTATGTAATTCAACCCAGTCCCTATTTATGCATGATTGTCATTTCAAATAAATGCTTTTTCTGAAATAGACCCTCATTTATTGAGCTTTATTCTTTGGCACTTTGAAATACCTAAACCAACAAATACTTACATCCTGTTGTCTACTGACAGTTTTCAAAATTAATTCCAACAAGTATTTTCTATCTTTAACTTTCCTCGTGACAAATGTGAATGATTCAGCTGCAAAGTTGTTGATATATTCTGGTTTGTTTTCAGACAATAATGGCAATATAGAATGGAATATTTTCTTGAAATCCTTTACAAAACATTTCCATAATTTGTGAAAAAAACATGCCAAACATTGAAATGTCCATTCTAGCTGTTCAGTATCCTTGGTCTCTAGTAATTCAATCAATATATCATAGAACTGATGGTAGTGTTCATAAAAATTTTCTCTCAAATCTTTTGCTAATGTTGCAGTTAAACTATAAAGAAGATATGCAATAACTAAACTCAATATTTAAAACAAACAATGTAACATACCTTAACAGTGGCTGTAGATATAGAGGATCCTTAAACTTCAAGTATTTTGAAAGGGTTTCGACAATGTGTTCTTTATGTGCAATAACTTGGGGAAGCGTAACAAGTAAGTTTATTTTAATATCCTTTTTGAAGGCTTTATATCCTTCTGTGAGATTTAAAACGTCCCATTTCTCGAAATCTTGATAAAAATAACTTATTTCTTCTTTGGTTTCCTCATTCACATGTCTCACTCGATGAATAACATCAACATTTATCGCAGATATCCTCTCAGAAAATGTACGGAACTGAAAATTAAGAATTAAATTTTGCTCCATGAAAACAGATCAAATAACTAACCCTGAAGGTATTTTCATCTTTATGCCTTCCTGATTTACTCTTCATATTTGGTAATATAAAGTGAGCAAAATGTTAAAACTTTCATTAGCTGTTAAACGGTAAACACGACTCCTCATAACCAATTTTAGGTTAGATGTCAGCCACACGTGTGATTTGACGTTAAATCACAGAACAGTGCCAGAAATCATACCACAGATTACAGCACAGAATACAAATATGTTTTTGTTTAAACGACCGATTTGGAAGAAGCCGGTTTACCAAAGGTAAATAATATCTTATGATAGAAAAGGAAGGTGAACATGAATAGGGGGAATTCAAAGATGCGTTTTTGTTCCACCAATGTTCAGGATATCCCATTCATCTTAAGAAAATATCATGGGAAAATATTAATATGTTTTCTATGGTGTGATTGTCTCTTGCTCTTGCGTGAAGTTGCTGTTTGTTCGAAATTCGAATATTGATCAAACGCTGTTGATCTGACATTACTGTTATATTCTCAAAGTTTAATATAAATGCCTATTGTAGTGAGAGAATTCAAATGGAGACAATCCGACAACGTTATAATTATCACTGTACCATCATGGGGAATTCATCCTTCAAAAGTAGATATATTTTATTCAGAGCGATATATAAAGGCTAATTACGAACAATATTTTTTCGAAGTACTATTATTGCGACCAATTAGCATAAAGGAAAGTAAATGTACCATAACATCTACGGAATTAGTGTTTGAACTGATCAAACTCGAAAAAGAAGAATGGACTTCGTTGGAGCCTCTACTGGACAAACAAGAAAAAATGAAATTAAAGCTACTACTGATCGAACAGTCGCATAATAAAATTCAAGCAGAAAGTGAGGAATGGCAGAAGAAAAAGTCAGATCTTAAGAGGTTGGCCGTGTCGGAACAGATAAAAATTGAATCTGAAATCAAGGAAAAAATCGAAAATATAAAAATCAATGAAAAGAAAGACGCATTAGGTGATGTGAACGATTGGCAAAGTAGCTTGAACGAGAAGACGAAGAAATTGTTGAGGAAAAAAAAGAAAAAATTCGAGAGATACTTAAAAACGCGTCCGTCCGAATTATACATTTCAGAGGAGAAAGAATTCGACATACCGAAACCAAGAATTCCCCAAAAACTGGAGGTAGATTTTACCCCAAGAAGCTTCCCAACCCCAATGCGCGAGTCGAAAACAGAGGAAGAGAACGAATGGTTGAGAAAGCAGGCAGAGGCTAGGAGATCTGTGGGATTTGTAAGCGAAGACTTGAGACCAGAGGAGAAAAACCCACAATATTTACTGAAAAAAGGGGATATATTCATGGCCAATCACAATTATTTGGGGGCAATAAGCGCATATTCTTTCGGAATAACCTTAAGTGACAAGTTTGTTGATTTGTATATTGCCAGATCGAAAGCCCACTATGCTCAAGGCGAGTACATTTATAATCAATACAAAGCAGCTTTTGCGCTTATGTTGAAATTTGTTTCCAAAACTGTCATCTTTTTACGTATAGACCCCGGTAAACGCATTTTTAATCCCTGATGGAAAGATTTGGCGATCTACTTTTCATGTAGACTGCATGAACCTTCAAGTTATAATTTCACAAGTTTTTTTTGATATGTATTTTTGAAACAATTGGTGAAATAAAATGTTGAATGGATATCAATACGGAATCATGGAGCGGATATTACACATTCACGAATTCGACATAATTCAGCCCCCAAACTTACTCTACAAATATCCAGTTTCTCACTGGTTGCTTCCCAAAGTTATACTAATTACAGTCGATCTAAAGGCCGTTATATAGGAAACGACTCGACATTTGTAGAACAGATTTGGGCGATAGAAGGTCGAATTAGTGAATAGGTAAAATGAAGTAGTTCCTGAAATATCCTCAAAATTTAAAATGACTGATTTTGGCCACCAACGAACTCAGTCGCTCTAGGTTGCCCCGTTCGTCAGTTATCGTGTCCTCAGTCAGGGTAGAATAGGTTTTGACATCGGATTCGTCATCAGTGAGTCCAACCTAACCGTTTGAGACCAGTTTCGGCTCAAAATTCGAAAATTACAGACATTTGGACAAAACGATAGCACGCTGTTCCCCAGAATATGCTTGCAAGAAAATACCCTGGACCTATGTAGCAAACAAAGAGATTGCCCGGTGTATTTTTACGCGCTTGTTCTGGGGAACGGCGCGTTATCGTTTTTTCGAATTTTGAGCTGAAATCGGTCTCAAACGACTAGGTTGGACTCACTGATGAAGAATTCGTGGTCAAATTTGATTCTGTCCAGCCGGCCGTGTGTGCTCTAATTTTCGAAAGGAAGGACCTGGAATCTTAAAATTTCCAGGTTAGGTTTTTATCCTGAATATCTCGGTTAAGTTTGTTAATGGGCCAAACCTGCCGAATGGTTTTGGTGCTACAGCCATTTGAATTTTCAATAACACGAAAAATATTTAACTGATGGAAATGAAACTTGGTTGGAAGGTGAACAGCGTCCATAAGAGGAACTTTCCATGGACATTTTTATATTTCATTTAACTTCAAATGTCCAAGTCGCCATTTCGGAAGGTTAACAAGCGCGTAAAAGCTGTTGACTTGACGTCAGTGCTTTTCATTGTTTTTCATTTCAATATGGTGTGTTTTAATATTTCAGGAAACTATCAAAAGACTGCTTTGGATTGTAGTAGTGCACTAGAATTATTAGTGCCAAAAATCGACGCAAATCTAAGAGAACGAGCTGACTGTATCGGCAGAAGAGGAATGGCCTTGTGCAAACTTAAAATGCTTTCTAAAGGTATTAACGAATTAGAAGCCAGCCTGAAATTGGTTGACAATGAAGAATTCGTTGAATTTTTGCGAGATGCTGAAAAGGAATGGATGAACAATAGCGATTCAGAATGACTTACATGTCTACTGAATATAATTTTGTTTTTTTCAAAACATTCATGAGCACACTATGTTATACTGGAATATCCTTCATCGAATAAAGAGTTGGAGCCAAAATGCATATGATCAATATCTACAAGACCCAAAATTTTCAATATTTAACAGATATAATATTCTTTCACAGACAAATGTGATTTTGGAGTCTATCCTTTTTCAGAACAAAATTAACTTCGAACGATTACACTGTTGCTTCATTATACTGAGAATTTTTGAGCAAGCACCACTTTCATTATATCTCTAGTTGAAAAAATAATCATTTTATTTCTATTCAATTTCGTCAGTTGGCTGTATTCATTCGTATCAATAGAATTCATTAAACAAGTTGATGATCATAGTTTTGAGTAGGATAATATTACCAACTACAGGAAATAACTAGTCTACAATACAACTATAACAAACTTATATTGTATAAACAAATAAAAGTAGTTTTACCATCAAAAACAAATGTTACAATTCAGAAATTATATGAGAGTGTAATTATTTTGTCCAGAACATTCATTATCCTCATAATTGAAACGGTTCTATACTGAAATGATTAAAACAGAAATTGAACATACTTTTTACATGAGTAACTTTATTCCATTTCAATTACTATTATTCAATCCTAAATTGTTCAACAAGGCCTTCGGACAAGGATCTCTACCTCTGAAGTGTCGAAAGATTTGTGTTGAAGGTGCACTACCTCCCAATGCTAAAAATGTTTCCCTAAATCTTTTCCCCACATTCACATATTCCTGTTCATTTTCTTCAAATTCCTGAAAAGCACTATAGATATCAGCTGCAATCAATCGTGACCAGATATGTGAGTAGTAAGCAGCAGCCCATTCCTCTGTGAAAATTTGAGTGAAGGAGCATGGATGAGAATTGTTCTTATCCAATGGAAAATCATTGAACTGTGGCCACAAATTTCTCGTTATTTTTAACCAATGATCTTGTTTTGAATATATTTCAATATCCAAAGCAGATAAATACAACTCCCTGCATAAATCAGTACCAGCCATGTGTTTCCTAACCTCAAACATACAATTTATCAAATCTGCAGGTAACTTTTCCCCTGTTTCCAAATTATAGGAAATACTATCAATGACATGCTTATTATGTAAAAAATGGGACAAAACATGCCCACACACTTCAACCATGTCCCATTCAATATTCGAAAGACCAGAAACCTCCTCAAAAGAAGTTCTAGTTAGTAAATGTTGTAAAGCCAGTCCGAATCTATGGAATAAGCTATGAACATCCGTAATACTCAAATGAGCAGGTTTTCCACTTGTTGGGGATTCAAACTGAAAAATCAAGGATGCTAAGGGTATCTGATTGCATACAGAACTTTTATTTTGGATTGCAACCATCCACCCACTTGAATTCACGTTTTGATAGCTATTTTCTCTTTCTCTATATGGATCTAAATAAAATCCAGCCACTGGAGAGCTGGAATGATTCTCCAAAATATCATAGTACTTCACGTCTTTATTCCATGTTGAAACTTCATTTCTTTGCTTGATCACAATACCAAACAATTTTTCACATAATTTGAACATACCTTCCAGAACCACAGGATATGAGAAATAATTTTTATAATTCTCTGCATTATACCTAACTTCTACTAATTCTTGCCTTTTTCTCCAGTATGGAATGTCCCACAATTCAAATTTGTTATAATCAAAACCGTTTTTAACAGCAAACTCGTAAAGTCTTTTCATTTCTGCATTCTGGGCAGGTTTAGCTTTTTCTAATAAGTTATTTATTGTGTTCTTCACATTTTCAACAGAACCTGCCATTTTTGTTTCCATAGACATATCTGCGAAAGATTTATAACCTAATAAATGAGCAATCTCATGTCTTTGATTTCTTATTTCTTCTAGGTTAGTCCCTGTAGATTTATCTTTTTCTAAATATCCTGATCCACGGTTCACATCTGCTTGCCACAAATTCCATCTTATTTCACGATCAGGACAATATTGCATTGTTTGACTATAAATATTTGGTTGTAATGTAACTTTCCACGGACCCTGAAGATGACTATTGGGCGAATCACCTGACAAAGCTTTCAGTAAATCTTCTGGGAAATCTCTGACATTGTTATAACTTTGTATAAAATGGCTAAAGCTCTGAGTTTGATATTCAATTTTCTGCTTGAAAATTTGTTTTTCAGATGCTAATTTAACTGATGCTCGTCTTAAAATCTCTCTCTTCTCAGCACTCAACTCTAATCCATTTAATTTTCCCTCAAGAGTAAACTTATTCAACACACGCTTCAACTCGGGTTCTTGATCAGTTCTGGCAGATAGTTCATTCTTTATCGCTTCAAATATTTTAATATTATTATATTTCATACTTCGAGCTCGTCGTGCTCGTTCATGTATAGGTAGGTAAGTTTTTGTTGGAACACCAGTTTTGTTTCCTAAATAAAGAGTCTTTGATATACTCCATGTTAATGTTAATGGCGCACCTGAAATTTCCAAAGGTTCCAACACTTCTTTCACAATGTTTACATTTTTGGACTCGATGTCTTTTTCAATTTTTTTCACTGCACTCTCAAATTCTAATGCTTGCCTTGCAATAAGTGCAGTACAATTTTCTATAGTTACATTACTGAATTCTGGAAGATTATCTTTAAGCAGAGGCTGATCTTTAGTAGAAACATCTCCGATTTCTGGCAACCTATAATGTTTAACAAAAAAACACTTTTTTAACACACAGCTTCATTTCCTCTAGGATACTTACAGAACTATATATCCAATATTTCTAGGGTGGGATAAAAACGTTTTTTTAGAATTGAATATTCTGCGGCCTGCCCATATTAAGGCCATAATATCAGTTCCAAATCGATTGCAAATTGCAACACAAGTTGCAATAATTATTATTATTTCCAAAAAGTAACCTTATAACACCGACTGCCGCACAGAACCATAAAGTAAATGTTATACTTGTTCTATGAACAGAACATAAAATTAGAGATAGTTTATGTTCTATGACTGCAGTTCAGCGACATCAAAATATGACAGAATATGGACATGGAGGTACCATAGTACCTAGGTAGTATATCTTGTCTATGCGTGGAAACATGACTATGTTTTACTTACATCATGGCATTGAGATATGATATGGTGATATTATTGTTCAAGGAAACAATGGTGAAATGGTGTCTGTAATCTGTGATCTCATCTCGGTCACAGAATATGTTTCCTCAAGCACAGATTAGAAAGTATTCTCTATTCTGTGCCTTAAGGATAGATGTCTGTGTCTCTGTAAAGTCTGTGGTGGTCTGTGATGTTCTGTGTTCTTTGGTATTGTTGAAAATATTGTTGAATTCATTTTCAAAACATGGCATCGTCTCTAGAAAATTTGGAGACACAGCTGGAAATGTTTATCGAAAATGTTCGTCAAATCCACATAATTGTTAGTGATTTTCAACCTCAAAGCCAAAATGTGTTGAATCAAAAATTGTACGTTGATTGGATATTTTTCAAATAATAATTATATAAAAAATCTTCCAGAGTAATTTCATATCTGTATGGAATTTTTGTGGATTAAATCAATAATTTGATTTCCTTCTTACAGGCAAGCCCTCGTTAGTGGTCTCCAGGAAGTTGACAAACTTAAATCTCAAGTGAAAGATGTTCATGTACCATTGGAGGTTTTTGAGTGAGTATTTTGGCATTACTACAGCCTTCTAAGACTAGAAAGTAGAATCTATATCAATTTATGTTTTGTGGAATCTATGCTATTGATGATTGACTCGTATACAATTTCTTTCATACAAGAGTGCTGTTTTTTTCCGTTATTGCTCTTTGTTCAACGGAACAAAATCGTTTCAAAATACTCTCCACAAAAGAAAGGTGTGTAACACTCTCAAAGTATAAGTGGATTAGAGGGTAGTTACGCACTGTTTATTATAATTAATAATTATATTATACACCGCCCTACATAAGATAGTTGATTTCCACAAGTGAGATTTGTTTTTTCTAGATAATTCTATATGAAAGTCTGTGATGGAAATGTTATACTATCAAAATATTTGTTCACAACACTCAATGATTAAAACTATTCTGTTTAAAATTTTTAGCTATATAGATCAGGGAAGGAATCCTCAGTTGTATACCAAAGATTGCATTGAAAAAGCACTGGCCAAAAATGAACAAGTTAAAGGAAAAATCGATGCTTATAGAAAATTCAAAGCAAATATGCTTCTTGAACTAACAAGGACATTTCCAAATGATCTCAACAAATATAGAGCATTTAGAGGAGGAGAATGAAACAGAATATAACCATATATGTGTAACGAGTGTATTCCAAATGATTTATTCAAACAATATTGTTTACAAATTCTATATAATAAAAATATTCATTGTATCAACTTTAATTCATTTTTGTGGATCTTCTGAAAACAATGCATATTGATGGTTGAAAACTTATTTGGCAAACATTATTTTTAAACATACTCCTTACAAACTACACATTGTAGTGCCAGCTTTTCTAGAAAACCTCGTTGATCTTGAGAAAGATCTATATTTCAATAACTTGTTTAAGTTAGTAGTACAGGTCAAAAAATTTTATTGAACTGAGAAGTAGTTAACTATTATTATTATTTTACGTATTCCAACCACAATCGCCAATAGTAAAAAAACTTGTTCATAAACCGAGTTTAGATTGAATAGTTTCTTTCTCAATGAAATGTTGAACTGGTAAGGCATTACTGAATGTAGTTCAAAAAGTCTTGATAGACCTTACAAATATGGTCGGTTTGACTTTTTTTTTTCAAAAGTATAGAACTCATGAAAATTTATAATATAAATTGATTTTTTCGCTGGAAAAGGATTGAAAAAATAAGTTTCCTATAAATTTTTTTTATTTTGGATTTTACAAAACTCGACATATCGATAATCAGAAATCTTGATTACCCCAACGTATCTGAAAAAAAAGGGAATTACTTGCATATTTAGAAGGAAAAATGGAAATATATTCCTTACATCTGTCTTAGCTTTCAGTTTTCGGTCAATAAGTCCACACAAAGTTTCCGATCTTACAGAGAGGGAATCAATTTTCTCAATTAGTTGTTGGTAGGGTGAGAGTGGTTGAGCCCCCATTACGACATGTCCCAGTTTGGAATCTATCTTAGCGTCCAATCTGAAACAATAAGTTTGAATTCAAGCATCTTGTAGAAGTAAGGCTAACACAAATGATGGAATATAAACTATAACAGGATGCCCCAAAATTAGAGGATAGCATTTTCATAGGACGTTTCACTTTCACAATTAAAAAATTCCCAATAACTATTTGATAGAATTAGAGGAATTTATGGTTTCATAACTTTCCCAAGTACAGACTTGCACGAATGAGTTTGCAGGTATTTACTGACGTTCAGAGTTGTCCTAAAAAATGTCGAAGGGACCCACAGAGACAGAAGACAATGAAACGTTGTGACAAGCTACTAAGAGCAACAGCATCCCTGGACAAGTATTATTCAATATTCAGCTTGATAGAATCAAAATTGAAAATTAGAACATGAAAAAACAGCCAAACTTGTTTTTTATTGTTTAAATATTTGAACAGAGAGCACAAGTTAGCGACTTGACTAAAGCAAGCAATTTGGAATGATATGATGACGAACATTTAATAAATGTATTAACTGTCTCACTTTTTGTTATTTTCAAAGACTTTGCTCAATTTTACAATGAGTTTGGTTTATTTATTTCATTAAAGAAGGAAGTTCAAAAAATTTTTCATAAAAAGGAATATCAGAAAGTTCGAAATCTGATACACATGTACATACCTAGCATTCCTTATAAGATTAACTATCCAACATTCAGCCTCATCTGGATTCATGTTGAGTTTCTCAGCCAACATTCCAATACTGATGCACTGGTGAATACGACAGAATGTTTCGAAAATCATAAGACGAGCATTTTCCACAAATTCCTCCAAACAGGAAATGAGAAAAAAGTCATTATACAGAACTGTCTGACAGTCTTGAAGCTTTTGCCTAGCTCCATCAAAGTCGAAATTAACATAAAGATGCTCCAAGAATTCAGTGATTGGATCCTTATATGTGTAACTTTCCTGTTGAATGACCTACAAATAAAGTATTATAAATGATTACTTTTATATTTAATTGTTTTACATACCACAGAATTATAAAACTGATTGACCTTTTTCAATATTTATTTAATTATTATTTAATATTTTAATTTATATTACATTAAACTTGAACTTTGTACAAAGAATTCTCCAAGAATATGTACAGAGAATGATATCTTTTACAAGAATGGAACACATCTATGAGATTTATTCAGTTACCTTGATTAGATCTTTCAATGCTGATCTCCTTCCACGGTTTATTATAACAGCAGTTGCCAAATAACGGAGGATGTGCGGACACATAGTCTGTATGGCATTAAGATAGTGTGGTTTATATAGAAACATCTCGATGATGAGCTCTCTTCCCATTGCATGATTGAAAAATACAAATAATGACCAGTGAATCAACCAAGTTCGTTGCTGCAGTAAATGGAGAGAATTATTGCCTCCAAACTGATTAGAACTGGAATCTATATGATCCCTTAGTTTATTCAAATCCTCCAAAGCTGAATCCCAGTTCTGAACAAGTATTTCGGAAGCAAACTTTCCCCATAGTACAGACAAATAATTCTTGTCGTTACTTGGTAGAACAAGCATACAGAAGTAAAGATATGAGGTGGAAGCGGAGTAATTACCACAATCGTATCTGTACTTGGCTAATTTGTACAGACTATCGATCATTTCAATTTCGAACTATGGAAAAACCAAAATTAATTAATGCTTTCATTTCATTTTTTTTGGTAATTACCTTGTAATCCTTAGACAGATAGTTGATGAGAGTTTTAGAATCTCTCATAGTTTCCATATTACGCATAACTTCGTCATCGTTTAAAATATGCAGAATAGGATCTACAACCCTTTGTAATTCTTGAAGTTTATCTACCACCATTTGACGCCTTTCTTTCAACGTATCAGGTATTTCTTCTTTTGGGTATAATTGGTTTCTTATATCGATAGCATAATCTATCATATTGGTTTTACTCAATATATCTAATTTTGCCTTTAGTAGTTGTTTTTCATCATAAATCTGGAAACAATTATTGAAGTTATTCCAATCTAACCTGAAAGTTGTTGTATACTAACTTCCTTCGCCGATAAAAATTCTAGAAGCGGAAACACCAAATGACGATCCAAATATTGCCCCATTCGGGGTGTGAGATCATATTTTGCCATATTTATAAATTAACAGACTTTTCTTGATAACTAATAAAACCTTAATCAATATGGTGCGGTTGTCGCAACTCGTAAAGACAACGGAAGCAGAGAATATAATTTTTCTAACCTCTCATTTCGTTCGTTATATTTTATGTTCTGTCGGAAACACCATCTATGAACACCATATGGTATATTCGGAAAATATGACGTCTGAAACTTACCCGTGCTCGCTAAAATTGAACAATTAAAAAAAACAAATTTCATGATTTCAATACTACTATTTCATATTAAATTATTTTGGTTATCTCTACATTTTGCATGGAACTTCAAGTTTCAAGTTGGCATTAATTTTAATGGGAACATCCACGGAATTATTGTGTGGATTTTACCCTTTCGTTTCCAATGATCCGGTCAAAAATTCAAATGAACCAAAGCCGAAGCCCCAAAGCGTCCCTAAAATTTATTATCCATCGAATAATAGAATGTTGTGATCATGTCTTAAATTCTATGATTTTATGATTATAACCTATTTTGATATTTGTTGTTTGTTTATGTTTTTATTAAATTTATAACTTTTCTATTTGTTTGGTGGTTGTTTGTAGCACAAATCAGTTGGTCTGTGTTTATAGTCTGATTTTGATGCATGAAAATGAAACGATTCATAGATATTGGAGCCAATTTAACGGACTCCATGTTCTCAGGAATATATAACGGAAGCGTAAAACACCAAGCAGATCTTGAAAATGTTTTGTTGCGTAGTTGGAAAGTAGGAGTTTCGAAAATAATCATTACTGGGGGCAGTTTGTCGGAAAGTAGAAGAGCTATAGAGTTAGCGAAAATAGATAACAGACTGTTTTCCACGGTTGGTTGCCACCCAACAAGATGCTCAGAGTTTGATGAAGTTGATAATCCATTAGATTATCTCCAAAGCTTGAGGGAGTTGATTGAAAACAACAGAGATAAAGTTATTGCTTTAGGGGAATTTGGTTTGGATTATGATAGAGTACAATTTTGCCCTAAGGTAACCCAACAGAAGTATTTCAAGTTACAGCTAGCACTCACTGAACATTATAAATTGCCATTATTTTTGCACTGTCGAAATGCAGCTGCTGATCTCTATGACATTCTAAAGGATTACAAATGTTCTGGAGTTGTTCATTCATTTGATGGGTCAATTGAAGAAGCTAAAATGTTTATGGATCTAGGATATTATATTGGCATTAATGGTTGCTCATTGAAAACTAAGGAAAACTTGAAAACTGTAGAGGAATTACCTCTTGATAAAATTCTTATAGAAACTGATTGCCCATATTGTGACATTCGCCCTAGTCATGCTGGGTATCAATTAATTTCTAAAGAAAATTTTATGCCAAGTGTGAAAAGAGAGAAATGGAACCCAGATGTCCTAGTAAAATCTAGAAATGAACCTTGTAACATTACTCATGTTCTTGATGTTATTGCTTCAGTGAAAAAAATTGACTCTTTAAAATTATGTGAACAAATATTTGAAAATACAAATAAATTATTTTTCTAAATATACTTTGTGATAATTCATTTATAGGGATTGATCAATAAGAAAGTACACTCAGTTGAATTCATTTTATGAGAACATTTTTGAAGAAAGTTCAAAAAATTGATCGAGAATTAAAACTGATGTGAAGTCAGGAGATTTTAAGCATTTCCCAAATTTAAGGCCACCCTTCCAGGTATTCACCCTAACCATCTTGACATCTTCACCTAATGAAAATCTTAGGGCCGGTCTTATTTTTATGTTCTAGGGGAACAGCGTGCTATCGTTTTGTCCAAATGTCTGTAATTTTGGATGATTGAGCCGAAAATGGTCTCAATCGACTAGGTTGGACTCACTGATGACGAATCCGGTGTCAAAATCGATTCTGTCCGGCCGGCCGGCCGTCCGTCCGGTCTCAGACACGGTAACTGTCGACAGAAGCAAGCTAGCAACTTCAAACTTTCAGGATAGGTTGCGCATCAGAATGCCGCGGTTAAGTTAGTTAATGGGCCAAATCGGTCGAATAGTTTCGGAGTTATAGGCACTTGAAGTTTTGAAGTTATTTATTTTTTATTTCAGAAACGGCTCGAGCGATTGGATTCAAACTTGGCAGTTGGGTGGAGTATAACGACGAGCAACTTTGAGCCAAATTTCGTCAGGATCATGTCAGTGAATTTAAAAAAAATTTTTTTTCGAAATTTTTTTCCAAAAAATTTTTTTTTTTGGAAACCATTCATCATATCCAAAAAAAAATCCACTCACACTTTGAACTTTATATTTCACAGCAGTGTTATAAATTTCAGTTCGATACGATCATAAGTTTTGGAGATATCGGGAAAAAATATGTCAAATTTCGAGGTTTTCTTCTCGATATCGTTGATTTTTTCGGTATAACTCGAGAAATACTGATTCAGTCCTGATAAAACTTCACAGCTAGTTTTGAGATGCTGAAAGACAACTTTTTGCGAAATTTCGTGATAATCGTGTCATAAGAACGATTTGAAAAAAAAAATTTCTATGATTTTCTTATCATATCATCCCCCATTAAATTCTGTAAGAAACTTCGAACTGTTATTTTTCGATGAAGTACTGGATTTCAATTCGATCTGATCTGTATTTTTGGAAATATTGAAAAAATAAAATTTTGATTGGGTTAATCTACGGAATCATTGGGTGGGTTTTACCCATTCACGAATTCGGCCTTCGTAATTAAGGTCCAAACCTTCTCTACAAATATCGAGTTTCTAAGTTGTTTCTTTCGGAAGTTATTGTGTTTACGCAGTCGGCCGTTAGGCTGACCGTTAACAAAATAACTTCCGGAAGAAACGACTTAGAAACTCGATATTTGTAGAGTAGGTTTGGGGCTTAATTACCAAGGTCGAATTCGTGAATGGGTAAAATCCGCCCAATGATTCCGTAGATATACCCACTCAAAATTTTATTTTTCCAGTATTTCCAAAAATACAGATTTGATCGAATTGAAATCCAAACATTTCCGAAACATTTTATTAAAATTACGCAAGGAATCTCCCATCTTCGTTTGTACCTTGTATAAACTTACTTCTTCATCATTATGTGCCATGACAAATTGCAAATTAAATTCAAAGTTTTCCATTGCGAAGAAGTTGAAGGTAATGTCAGTGAGATAATGAATGAATGAAAAGTTCAGCGCGTAGCGACGATTATTTCGAGTTTTCAAAGGAATGCAATAAGTTCTTACAGAAAATTCTATAATAGGTCTTCTATGAAGCCGACGACTTGTTAGACTAACATACTAATATAAAGAGTTGATTTTCTTGTAGAATTTGCAATCCAAATGAAAACCTTTCGACCAACCCGAACCTGCTATAAAGTCAGAGCAAGGCTGCGCTAGCTTCACAAAAGATTTCGTTCGCTGCTAGCATGTTAGTTCGACAGAGAAAACATTTTCTAATCTGCGTTGATCGTCGAAAAAGCAGGCAATTTCCATCGGGGTGGATTTCGCTTACCTTCGACACCCCGATACGAAAGCAATTTACAGCATTCCAGCAGTGCATCTCGGTAACTTCGTATCGATATCGCCCGGCGTCCATATTCAACATGCGTCAAGGGCTTTATTTGTTACGGTAACCTAAGCGACCGGCTGATTCTGCGTTCCATTCTCATCAGCCACCTTGATCCTATGGCGATGCTGTAGAAATTGCCGCCTTCGTTCATATCGATGGCATCGAAAACGACTGATAATGATTTGTGCCTGAAATGCAGAGGTTTCACTGTTGAATGCCACTGCTGTCCTGCTACAATCTGCTGAAAGCTACAGAGACAACATAAGGTAGAAATTATATAAGTGTTTTTACCTATTTATGTCGCTTATGTTTGGATAAGGCTATCACTTTTTTAAGGATTTTGCCGTGATAAGTTTAGACGGGTATAAAGCTCTTTATTATTATTCAGATGATGGGGAATAGAAATTCACTTTCTGAGAATTTCTTTTCATTCCTCAGCATATACGACATTATTCTATTTTATACTCTGGGCAATAATTTTCAGTTATATTCAACAGTTTAAATTATATATTCCTTCATACACGTATATTTATAGGTTGTTGCATGAGTAAACTTTTTCTCAATATCAAATGATGTCTGTGCGAAAAAATTACTGCATCAAAAAATATTAATGGAGTTATTTTAAATGTGTATACAGAATACAGGGTGAGACAAAAAATGTGTACCGAGCTTTCTGGGGGGGTGACGGGACGATTGGTTCATTGAAAAATAAGTATAGTTTGATGAATAAACTTATAGCCCAAAATGCATATTAAAGGAGATATATCCTTCCAAAGTTGATAAAATCAGAAAAATTTCTCCGGGTAACTTCTAAGCGGAGAATGTCACCAGATTGAAATTCGTGTATGTATGTTGTTAACATTTTTATTACACTTTTTATTTTCTAATTTGTTCTAAATGGTGTTTTTAGATGGTGAGTCATGATTTTTTTGAAAACTTCTCTCGTTGCATTCGGTTTGGTGAAAAAAATAGATGCATTTGATGGAGCGAAGAAAGTTACATGAAAAAGGAACTCTTATTCAAATATAAAACATTGAACCGTTTTCGAGATATTTAAGTTTTTGTGGTTACATGATGTCAGCAGATTCGTTCATCGATAACGTTATTTTCGCAGGCCATGAATCAATTATGTTCTTAATTTTGTCTATAATATATAATCTTCCGGTGCCGTTGATAAACAATAAGTACATAACAATATGTCTTCTCCAACAAGTTTTAAAATTAAATTGAAAAAATAATTTCTAACTTTTATTTCCATCTTAGGGCAGGTATTATAAAACTCAACTGGAAGTTACCATTAACTTTAACTGACAGTTTTGACAGTTGTATTGGGACATAACCGTCAAAACTGTCAGTTAAAGTTAAAGATGGAAATAAAAGTTAGAAATTATTTTTTCAATTTAATTTTCAAACTTTGGAAGGATATATCTTCCTTAATATGTATTTTGGGCCATACCTTTTTTCATTAAGTTATACTTATTTTTCAATGTACGATCACCCCCAGAAGGCTCGTTACACATTTTCGACTCAACCTATATATGTGCGACCGATACAATTGTTGTATTTTATATAAGGTGGTTAGAAATACACTTCTAATAATATGTTAAGTACTTTATTAAATTGAGACTTACAGTTTACAGTGCTTACAGGACTACGTTCGTGGTTATTCTGGCTAACCTCTCATTCGGGGCTAGCCTCCTATTCTATGATCATAGACAACGGCACAGAATATCTTTCTCTTATTTTTTACTATATACAACACGCTTTCACTTTTGTATTTTTTTACATTAATATAAATCTTAGCCCAAATTCAGATTCAATACACTTCATAATCTCTGAAGCAGTATGGCACCCTTCTTTCCCTTATGGGTCTTCTTATTTTACTTATATGGTTGTTTCCGGTCAATGCCGAAGGTTGCGAAGAGTGTGAATCGTTATTAATATTTTCACCAGCCCTCGGCACTGTCGTACCAGCACTGCAACAGAGATCATGTGATTTATTGTTAGTTGTACATAATGGAGCTTCATAAAGCAAATCATCCAGATATGGTTCCAATGTCCTAACACTAGCATCAGTTTTGTTCATCAATTTCCTGTTTCTTCTTAATATTTTACCATTTTCGTCTTTTATTATATACGACCTATTATTGTATCTACGGACTACCTTTCCTCTATTCCATTTATCATTTTTTTTAAACCATATATTGTCATTTTTTTTAAGAGGTGGCAGGTCTTTTGCATTTTTGTTGTATATTTGTTGTGTTTTATTTGAACTATGAATTAATTTTGAAACAATTTCGTTTTGGTCAATTATTTTCGGCAATAATTTTTCAGAAGAGACAGGAAATTTGGTTTTTACAAGCCGATTTAACAATAATTGAGCAGGAGCATATCCAATTCTAGGCAGGGGAGTGTTACGATACTCTAACAAATAGTATGGTAGCTCCTCTGTTTTGTTCATTTTTTTTAACATGGTTTTGGCAATAGCTACATATTTTTCCGCAAAACCATTGGACTCATGATGATGAGGACTGGAAAATTCAATTTCAAAATTCCATGCCTTAGAGAAATTTTTGAATTCTATACTATTGTAAGGCACATTATCAGAATAAAAAATATCAGGAACACCAAATTTTGAAAACACTTCCTTGCAGCAGTCTATTACAGTTTTTGCTGTTTTATCATTTGTCGGAAAGACCTCGAGCCAATGTGAGAAGGAGTCTACAATGATTAAATAATTTTTTGACTTATATTCAAAAAAATCTGAGAACAAAATTTCCCACGGTCTTTGAGGAATTTTATGAGGAATGAGCGTTTCTTTCTGATTATTTGATCGATGAGCTTGACATATTTCACACTTTGAAACGAAATTTTCAATATCACTAGACATACCTGGCCAAATTAGTATTTCGCGAGCCCTCAGTTTACACTTTTCAATACCAAAATGTGCTGAATGAATTAGTTTGAGTATTTCAGCTCGAAGTTTGAAGGGAACAACCACTTTATGATTATAAAGTAACAAATTATCCGATAGGTAAATATTATCTTTCAGCTTATAGTAGTAATTTAACTCAGAATTCAATTTTTTACTTCTTAATGGCCAACCTTTTATACAATACTCTTTAATTTTTGACAGAGTTGGATCAGAGTTAATGCAATTTTGGAATTGTTTGATTTTTTCTTTTGTCATGGGAACTGCTAATGATAAAGAATGAACTGTATATTCGAGTTCTTCATCTATTGGTACTTCTGATTTAATGTATGAACGACTTAAGGTGTCTGCTACATACATTTTAGATCCCGGTAAATATTCAACTCTGATGTGATAATAAAGGTATGATAGTTAAGGAAATGCAAGCTGATGAGTTTGTACACATTATACACACAATAATTGACATTAAAACAAATTTTAACTCCTTTCATTGCTCTTGTAATCAACTGATCATGTACCTACCTAAGTCTGGCTACAGATAAAAAAAGTATCCGTGACTATTGACTTGCATTTGAGTGAAATCAATCCAATAGTTTCAGGGTGATTCAGGATGTCTCCTAGCTGGGAGTTACTCAACATACTCTTACCTACGGTGACTCTATACTTGTATAGAGTCACTTTACTCTTACCTTATTGTTATTCTATGTTTTCACCAAAGGTAGAGTAGGGAGTACAATTCGACAGTACTAAATTAATTCCTGGCTTTCTCCAGAAATGTACAGGATGTCAGGATGATTGTTTATATATTTTACTCGATATAGCTATCTCAGTTATTACCCATTTGTATTGAAAAAAGTTCAAATGGGTTGATATAAAGTATTTTTATGGGCATATAGAACTTATCAATACCAGTATATATCCAAGAAGACATCGCGAACCTGAAAATTTCATGTAGAGTGTCAAGTTTTTTAAATGGAACACCCTGTATTTCATTTTCCTAATCGGTGAAATTTTTTTTATGATTTGATACTCAATTTAGTTCGTCTTGATCAGTTTTCGAAAAATATATAATATATCCAAATAAATCTAATGCACTTGTAAAACGCTACACGACAATACCACGATTTTCTATATCAAAACAGCCGTCGATAAGAAAACTGACATTTGTGCTATTTATTTTTCAACGAAAATTTATATTGGAGAGTTTGAAATGGCCCCTATTCTATAAATTTTCTACTCTACAAATATCGAGTTTCTAAAGTTGTTTCTTTCGGAAGTTATTGTGTTTACGGTCACGGCACTGCCGTGAAAATAGCAGATATACGAGGATGTTCAAATTCGTTGCCAAAAAAGTGGTCATCTCCATTGAACATGCGCGCAAACGCTTCTGCCTTCACGGCAGTGCTTTTCTAGGTTTTGTTCCTGCCTTTTGTAGCAATGACATTATAGGTTCGGATATTTCGGCTGAAATCATCTTATTGCTCAAGGTCAAACTTCCGTCACGTCAACCGGACACGTAAATCGATCTCAATTCCATTCTGAAGCTCATTTCCTGTAATGGCGTCAATAATGTTTATTAGAAATCCAATTTCAAGATGTCAAGTTGATCAACGGATCGGCGGTACTGAGTTGTTGATGGATGGTGAACAAAGACACCACAAAATTTGATGAAGGAAAACCCAAAGGATGATGATTTTATATTTACTCCGAAGAATTCATACTACTACGACTCGGATAAGAAAATTATTTTCATGAACGAATTAATGACCATTTCTGGAATAAATTTACATGGACAAACTGAAGAGATGGAGACGCTGTTCATTTTAATCTCAAAAGATCAATAGCGAGATTGCTTCCCAGAATAATTATGAATTATTCCGGTAAAATTTAAGTTTCCCGAGGGTATCCGGACTTTGATGCAAACAAAGAGAAGGTACCTACTCTCGTATTCAGGAAAGCGAGCACCGTAGACTTGCTACAATAATACTTGTAGAGCATGTTTGAATGTTGTATGTTATAAATATTTTTAACACATATCAAACTTTAGCTGAAGTTAAGTCGATGAAGAACACAAACATAATTTCCTGAAAATCGGTCTATACGGTACTTCCTGAGTTAACTCTATAACTTACGCCTACTGGTTTCGGGAGTATTTCAAAGTATATTTTATGTTATTGCATTTTGAATCAGATTATAAAGAGCGCATAGAAGATATAATTTTCCTGTTGTTAGTGTTTTCGTAAGCTTTTCGTATAGTTTTTGAATTCTTCATTCAAATAGATTTTCTTCAATATTGGTATAAAAGGAGAGGGCCTGCAATTCTCAATCGATTCCGTCAGTTGAAAGGGACAATAAATGATTTTGAAATTTCACATTTTGGAAATTTCCCATTTGATAGGTGAAAATCTAAACGGTGGGAGATATCGATGAGATAAGGTCTTAGTCACATTCACCGACCTCGAAAACCTATGTTTGCATACCGAACTTGCCCGGTTACTCTGATATTTTCGAAACTATTTCAATTAAAAACTTTCACGTTTTTCATTTCCGAGTTTTGTTTGAAGGGCTCTACAAGGAAGAATTGATGAGTGTTCGATTCTTTTATTTCCTTTTTTCATTCACACCAACGAGCTCAAGAACTTCACAGCAAAAAACTTCACGTAGATGCCACTGAATTCTTGAAAATAAGCCAAATATAGCGATTTTGGGGGGTCTAGACCCTAGGTAAAATTTCGATGAAACATTGAAAAAATAGATTTCCTTCAAAATTGGTATAATCGAATAGAGTTCGATGCTGAATTATAATCTGCAATTCCCAATTTATTCCGTCAGTTGCGGGGGAAAATGAATGATTTTGAAATTCCACATTTTGGAAATTTCCCATTTGACAGCTGAAAATCTGAACGTTCAGAGATATCGATGAGATAATGTCTTAGTCATATTCAGCGTCCTCGAAAACCTATGTTTGCATACCAAGCTTGCCCGGTAACTCTGATATTTTCGAAACTATTTCAATTAGAAACTTTCGCGTTTTTCATTTCCAAGTTTCGTTTGAAGGGCTCTACAAGGAAGAATTTATGAGTGTTCGATTCTTTTATTGCTTTTTTCCATTCACACCAACGAGCTCAAGAAGTTCACAGCAAAAAACTACACGTATATGCCACTGAATTCTTGAAAATAAGCCAAATATAGCGTTTGGGGGGTCTAGACCCTAGGTAAAATTTCGATGAAACTTTGAAAAAATAGATTTCCTTCAAAATTGGTATAATCGAAGAGGGTTCGATGCTGAATTATAATCTGCAATCCTTGATTGATTCCGTCAGTTGAGAGGGAAAATAAATGAATTTGAAATTTCACATTTTGGAAAATTCCCATTTGACAGGTGAAAATCTAAACGGTGGGAGATATCGGAAAGATAATGTCTTAGTCATATTCAGCGACCTCGAAACCTATGTTTGCATACCAAACTTGCCCGGTAACTCTTGTATTTTCGAAACTATTTCAATTAGAAACTTTCACGTTTTTCATTTCCAAGTTTTGTTTGAAGGGCTCTACAAGGAATAATTGATGAGTGTGCGATTGTCGAAGGAGAGAACTGAATGAAGGCAAACCAGATTTCAATTCGAAAATATTAAAAAAGGGATTCGGAATCAATTAAACAGCAAAGGTTTGCAGTCCACGAAGAAAACGGCGACTGGAAAGTACTTGCAAATCTTTGGGCATCAAGAAGTCAACCTCCCAAGGTGGGCAAAAAATAAAAGAAAAATGCCAAAGAAAAAGCAGGGGCATGGTTCAAACTAAAGAAGCTTATAAAACTTCAATTCTCACCAGAATATGTTGTACCAATATGAAATTAATTATTACCAATTTGAGTATGTTAATTCCCAATTTGATTTTGTTAGGTTTCAATCCGAAGTTCAAAGGTACAGACGTCCTTTGCGATTGATTGAGTATTTTGAAAATCCATTTTAAGAATTGTTTATCATTTCAGATCGGCATAAATGGCTTCATCCAAGGGTGCACAAAATTCGCAACCACCGGAAAAATTCAACTCGAAGTGAAGGAAAGATTGTAAGTACAGCAAAGAATCATCATGGGAAATGGAACGCAAATCAACACCAACAGAACGGAGTTGAATTCCACCAGCTACAACTACGACCTCATAGACAACAATTTAGTGCAAGTCGTATTTCTGCTCGTATACACATCGATTTTCATTCTAGGCATTTTCGGTAACGTCCTTGTTTGTTACGTGGTGATCAAAAACAAGGCCATGCAAACTGTTACGAATTTATTCATAACCAATTTGGCGTTATCAGATATTCTGCTGTGTATATTTGCAGTTCCATTCACACCCATCTACACGTTCCTTGGAAAATGGATATTCGGCAGTCTCATATGTCATCTGTTAACGTTCGTTCAGAGTATAAGTGTATATATTTCAACATTGACACTCACCTCCATCGCTATCGATCGATATCTCGTTATCATTTATCCGTTTCATCCGAGAATGAAACTGACTACGTGCATCATAATCATTGTTGCCATTTGGTTGTTTGCTATTATTGTTACTTTGCCATACGGCTATTACACAAAACACGTGGTTGGCAATACAACGAAAGGAGGAACGAAATACTACTGCGAGGAGAGTTGGCCTAACGAAGGTATCAGGAAAATATTCGGCGGTATCACATCGACCATGCAATTTGCCATTCCTTTCCTTGTGATGGCGTATTGTTACATCTGCGTATCTGTCAAATTGAACGATCGCGCCAAAAGTAAACCCGGAGCAAAAACCTCTAAGAAGGAGGAGGCCGATAGGGAAAGAAAAAGAAGAACCAACAGAATGCTCATAGCTATGGTTGCCATCTTTCTTATATCGTGGATGCCCTTGAACACCGTCAACGTCATCTTTGACTTTTACACAGAAATAGATGAATGGGAGTATAGCCTGTTTATCTTCTTCTTGGTTCACGCGATCGCCATGTCCTCGACTTGTTACAATCCATTTCTGTACGCTTGGTTGAACGAAAACTTCCGCAAGGAATTCAAACTTGTACTGCCTTGTTTCGATAAGACTGCAGCGAGGATGGGACCGAGAATAACCAATTATAAGTCGGATAGGACGTGCGAGGCGAATCTTGAATCGATGCAACAAAGAAATTTCGTTTCCTCGAACAAGTGCGTTAATGTGACCACGAGCGATAGAAAGATTAATTCTCCACCTGTTAAAGTTGATAGCGTCGAGGTTGAGAATGTTTTGATACCGATATCGAGTGCGATTTACGATCCTTTAGATGATACTGTCAAGTTGAGACTCATCACGGAGGAAGAAGATCCTTCCTTCGAGCGCGATGACGTCGAACTCAATAAAAATTGAATATTTATATTGTATCCAGAAGGATTCGTAATGGAAAATCATCTAATCTCAGATACTCACTTCATTTCTCTTATTCTTAAGAGGAAATATCTCTTACATGGAGTGCTATTTCAAAAACTTGAAAGATGAAATATATACAGGGTGTTCACCATAAACTAGTCAAACATATACAGGGTGATTCCAGAGGAGACCGTCAGATTTTGGGATAAGTTTACACTAGCCAAGACAGTCTCGGAACACTGTTTGGTTTATGGTTGGGGGTCTCTGTTGAGAATATACAGGGTGATTTGTCCGATTGGACCGGTTTTACTTTTATTGATAACTTTGGTATGGCTTATTCGATTTCAAGAAATTTTCAGCGTAGTACAATAGTGTTGAATACATTCACTGATTTCAATTTTTTTTCAAAATAAGCGGTTGTTATTGTGATAAATCCAGATTAATTGTGCAGGTTGAAAAAACACCCTGTACATAGAGTTTCCTAAACTACGCTATCTGTTTACGATTGTACTATAATAAGTCATTATGTCAGAGTTTCTAATTTTTTTGGCACACTTCTAGTTTTCCGAGAATATTTTTTCAAAAAATGATAATGTCGAAATTTCTCTCCAATCGATTCTACTTTTATTGATAACCTTGGTATGGCTCATCCAATTTTGATGAAATTTGCAGCGTAGAACAGTCTGAATGAGTAAATTGAATAATCGCAACAATCTCTCAAAAAACAGTGTTGTAATTGTGATAATTTCAGAGTTTTAGATTAATTGTGCAGTTGAGAAAAAAACACCCTGTACATTTCTTTTTCAAAGCTTTTTTATTTGTTGTAGATTGACCCCCAACCCTGAACCAAACAGTGTTCCGAGACTGTCTTGACTAGTGTAAACTTATCCCAAAATCTGACGGTCTCCTCCGGAATCACCCTGTATAGCCGTGTAGATGACGCTGGGAAAGTCATTTTTGCCTTATGACATATGCCCTGTTTTCGAAGCATAAGCGATATACAGGGTGTTCAATGTCAACTTCGAATAATATTCTGATAACTGTAGTGCGATGAAATAATGCTAACCAATTGTGAGGGTTTCCCTTCATTTTTAAATCTTTTTTCAGAATTCTACAGCACAATTGAATTGACCACCAAAAAATACTGAGAAGTGACCAAAACCAATTATTTCAAATGTTAAGCATACCGTTATCAGAATATTCCTCAAGGTTGACAATGAACACTCTGTATCTCGTTTATGTTTCTAAAACGGGGTATATGGGTCATAAGGAAAAAATTACTTTCCCAATTTCATCTACACTGCTGGATATGTTTATGGTGAAACACCCTGTACCACCTATGAATCGAAACTAGAAATCTGGAACCTTTGGGAGACAATTCATCCCGGCAACGGTTTCAATCAATATAATATGACTACTTTTGCATGCATGTAAAAGATAAATCGCATCGAGAAGTTGACTTCCTCGTGTCACCCACTTCTCGCCTGAAACTTCTCAGACTAGTATTAAACAGATGAAGATTGGAACTTAAATTTTGAGAAAAAAATAATCTGAAAATCAACAAAACACGATGGCTCGAGTCGCAGCGAGTTTATCGGCACACTGCTGTTGTTTAAATCCAAGTCGAAAGACGTAAACTCCATTCACTTTTTTAAACTATCCCAGTTGGCCATGACATTCTGACACATTTCACCGTGTATATTTTGAAAATGTTAGGCAATAGTCATTTTTCTGTCAGATAACTACACAACGTTGTCCTCTCTACGTAGAGGTGGTAGTAATTACGTATTTTTCAAAATGTGAATTTACTTTGGGAAAATAATGAATTTGAGAAACCGGGATAGTTTATAAAAGTGAACGGAGTATAGAAAGTCATCGAATGAAAATGTTCAGGGTTGAATTCCATTACACGACCAAGATATGTTTATGTAGCTGTGAACATCAGAAATTTCATTCGTATGACCAAACCTTCTGAGTATCTACGTTGACCATTGAGAATATTAAACTTTAAGGCGACAATGTGAGATATGACATATTCACAATAACTGTGCCACATCTCAAAACTTAGGTAGCCGTCCTCGTGATGATGAATAATAATATCATTGTGTAAAGACCATTCTTTATGCAATGATAATTTAATATCTGGGTCAGTTCCTCCCGGCTATTGCTTATCGATGTATATAATTATACTTAGTATTTGCTGAAGTTTAGGTGATTTTTCCTTTATTGAAATACACGGATTCAGAAATGATTTCAAAGCGTTTACACAACTGCGAACAATAGAAATATTTTTATATTATATCAATTTTGAAAGCGGAATATGGATTTGATTTTATACATAGAAACATAATACATAACTTAATTGAGGATGACATAATATTCATATATTACAACTACTGGGTAAATGCACATGAGTTGAGTTCTATAGAATTTTATCACTATGTATGGGTTGACTGTATCTCGGACTCAATGATGACTAGACCATTGTGAACTTTCACAAACTGATAGTAAGAACTATTCTAGTGAATTGTAGAACGCACAAAAGGAAAAAATACCTACACATGTTTCAGAGAAGTATTTTGCAGAATATTCTATTGAAAGTAATTTTCAATATAATTCTGTTTAAATTCACTCAGATTAAATCATGAAGACTGAGCTTAAACGAAAACGCCTAAATATAACGAAGCTTGTTCATCAGTTGTTCATTCGGAGATACAGCCAGCCTTTGATAGGAATATCGTTTGCACAATTCTGAAAGTTGAGGTTTTTCGATGAATCTTAAAATGCACGTGCCAACTTTAGTACCAATAGAATATAAGGAAATATTAATCCGAATTCGAATCAGAGAGCACCTATATTATCAGAAGAGATGTAATGAATTTTCTCAAAATGTTTCAAGTTTAGGTAACGCCTATACAGGGTGAGTCTTTAAGTTGTACATTAATGTTAATCATAGATTCCTCTCATCAAATAAAACACTTTTTTCACTCACCATTTTTCCAGATTCGGCTCTGGTAAAAAGTTAGAAGCATCTAAATATTTCTGAATGAGCAAATACACTCCTGCACTATGTTCGCAAGTTCAACACAAATATCACTCACGGTGATTTGTATTGCAGAGAAATCAATCCATTGCTTGAAATTCAAAGAAATATGATTGGGAAAACTCATTTACTCACTTAATGCTTATAATTTGGTACTTTTTGCGGTATTATTGTGGAACAAATATTTCACTACACTTGACCATGGAAACACTAATCTTCCACTTGAAATTCGTGCAATACAATTTTAATCTTGCCCATTCTTATATTGAAAATTTCATAATTATTCTAATTATCATCAAATTTTATAAACTAATTATGAGAAATTACTCAATTAACCTATACATATTAATTGAACTCTAGAATTCTATGGAAAGCCTGGTCCATAGACATGGATTATGTGGTATGTGTGTGGTATGGTCCCGAAATAGCGTAGTCCTAATATTTGGTCTATCCGCAATAGATAAATATTCATGTGTATTCTATGTTCCAGGTAAAGGTGAGCGCAGCTTAATACACAGTATTTACTAGCTCAGGGGCGAATCCCCGGAAATGAGTCAATTTCTCGAATTTTATCAGATTTTTTAAAATTCAACGTGGAATATCGAAAACTGTTCGTTTGAGGAGAAATAATAAGGAATAATTAAGTATTCTAAAATAATCGAGGATTCTTATAATGACATAAGTTAAACTTTATCTGCATTAATTATGCTAATTTCTTTTACTTTTATGAATCGGAGAGTCTATAACTAGAAAACTGTTTGAAGTTGGATGATATTGATTACTGTAGAATACGAAACATAGTCATTGCGAACATCACACCAAAATTCATTTCAGTCGGAGGAACCATGTCAAAGCTACAAAAGAAAAACTATCTTTTTTGGAAATTTCAACAGCCTGTATCTTTTTACAAGAGCCGAATCTGGCAAAATGATAAATGAAAAAAGTGTTTTATTTGACCAGAGGAATCTAGGGTTAAAATTAATATACAACTTAAAGACTCACCCTGTATAAGTAGAGTTTTAATTCCATTTTATCCTGTAACGTCAAAGTGTCAAACGGGCCAATTTATATGCAAAATTCTGTTTTTGTAAAGTGATGTTAAAGGAGATGATAAGAATATTTTCTCCCGATATATTTTATAATTTTTGGTTGAAAGGAGATCGCATGAAGATCCTTAATTGAAGAATATTATCAAATGCCTGCAGTATGACACAATATGATTTCTTTTCCTTTTCGTTGTCAGTCGGTCTTCAAACATTGGTTGAGTTACAAAGATCATTGCTCAGGAACTTCAGAGGGTTGTACTACATGTCACTTGCCAAATTATACTAATTGAAATATCAACAATAATCCCCCTCTCATATTTAAAACCACTAACGTCAATTCTTAGGCATTCCCATGCCATGGAAATTTTCTATAAATTATTATATTCGAGAAGTATTATTTTTTACAAGAGTATCTACTAAGTCAATTGAACTGAATAAAGTGAATAACATATTTGATAGGTGGGCATTATATTGGCATGTTAAGAGAAAATAAAAGTTTTTATGTAAAAAAATTATATCAGAAAATTTTATTTATACAATGATAGAACTGACGCTATAAGTAGGTACTAAAATTCAATATATGTGGAGATGTTTCGATGAAACGAGCGCGCAAAAACATACCTACCACATGAAAATCTGTGTATTTTGTCCCAATAGATAATGAATGGGTATAAAAATGGGACGTCCACATTAGTAGTAACATGACTTCAAGATGTATTTTTGTGGTCGATTACATACACAAAAAGCCCTCCTATGTCGGCGCACATCACCTTCAATTAGGCATCATTTTGGAGCTGATTAGCCCAAAATACAAGCTATCAGGAAAATATCATAAAAACTAATATTCATCACGTTTTGAATGAGAAATAAAAGGATTGATTTTAAAAAAATTACATATTTTCAGTAGTAATACCCCTAGGGCCTTGATGATACCGAGATAATTTTGTCATAGAGAATGCTGAAAGCGTGTTGCTTGTTGCGAAGGTCGAGGGCTATTATTCTTAAGCAACATGCTTAAAGCATTCTCTATGACAAACTTTCGAGGATTCGTCAAGGTCCGAGAGTTTTTGGATAAGATAATTTTTACTTTGTAGATTTCAAAAAATTGATTGTCCATACGACGTCTAATTAAAAAAAAAATAAACTTGATGATCCTCTTGAACGAAAACACCACATGAAGAGTATTATCGCTGTAATCAATAGGTGACTAGATGAACTTTGACACATGATAAAATTAAGAAATTGGATTGGTTACTATAGTTAGTAAAAATTATTACTGTAATCCAGTTTTGTGAAAAATACTCAAAAACACGATCACTTACCGAAGTGTACTTTTTTTGTGTTTTTCTGTTCTCTTATCGCTTTATGAAATACAAATAAACTTAATTTGAACCTATGGAATCTATTTTTTCTGTATCTTTTGTCAATAAATATTAATTATTGTGTTACGAATGAATGTTCGGATTATCCGTGCCTCGTCTGGTCCCGTGGATCACGGATAATCGGGATTCTCCTCTAGATTCAACCGCACAACGTATGTTGTCTATCAGTGTGGTTTTGTTCGATTGCATAGATATCTACGCAAAGATCATTGAATTCGGAAGAACAATTTGAATGAAGACTATTTTTAATCGTTACAATGAATTCTACAAATCAAGGAATATTTTACCCTTTGCAACTGCACAGTGCATGTAGTGCAGTTGCAAGGGATCCACGCAGAGTACAATAACTTTTGACTCATTATTCAGAGTAACTGTTCGAAGACTATTTTGTAGATGAACCGAAAAACTAGGTAGATCAATTATATGCACCTTTGAATAAAGAACAACAGGAAGTAGCATAACGCTGTTCTACTTCGTATATCAGTGGGACATAATGGCCCATATTGAACCTCCAAATATGACTCATGTTAGTTAGTTTCTTCAGACGGAGAAGTCTCGGAACAAGTTTTTCTCTCTTCAAAGTGAAAGGGAAGTCTGCCATATGCAACCTCCATCCCGGACCCACGATTTGAAGCCTTATGCTCCTTCCTTATGTTCTTTATTCAGAGATATGCACCTACGCTACGTTAGGTAGGTGTCTAGTTATTGCATAATTTTGAAAAAAACTGAAAATTCCAGTGAAAAATTGAACCTAATTTTTATTATTTCATTCGTCTGTTTCCCCTTCAACATGTGATGAATATAAGTTAATTCGATACTTACTGTTAGCTTGTCTGTTAAGCATTCCGCCAACAACAAAATGATATGCTAGTGTTTTCGCAAATCCTTTATTCGGATCTTTAATAAGCTGAAGGCCAAGTACATCTTAAAAACGTTAAAAATTGGCGATCGTGAAAAGACCTCCATAAGTGTTTTTTTTTGTGTACGAAATCGATAAGAGAAACCACCCTTGAAGTCTTGTAACAACTAACTCGGGTAACCTGTACACAATGACCATGTTGTCATTGAACATTTCAGTGATATGAGGAATGAACAATATATACAGAAGAAAATTTTAAAACATAAAATATATAATTCATGAATCACAAACAGATAGGAAATTCACAGAAAAATAACATTTTCTGTAACTTGCACTATTGAATACCCGTTCGTTATTGGAGCGAAAATATGATTATTGTCACTGGTAATATTAAAAAAAACATGAAACAAGATGATACTATGTGTCAAAGAACACTCGTATGTGTGTGTTTTAAAATGTGTAATAATATAATAATCAAGAGGAGCATGTTACACTAGTAGCAATATGAATGATATTTTTTCGGTATATTTGGAGCTCCTATGATGCAAATTGAGAACTATAATTCATTGATGAAATGAATGCAACTACAATGTTTTGACCATAATGTAAGGTACTTTCGATGTTAATGTAACTCCATCTCTGGAGCGACGTCCATCTGTAACCAGTATTATACAATGTGTACATCTAGAAAAATGTTCCAAACATAAAACAATTAGTATTAATAAATCATTGATGTTACTTTAGTTGCTTTTCTTTATCTCCTATCACCTACGGCTTGCATGCTGCAACGATGTCAATAGCAGCGAGAAATATTCGAATGCGTGAAATTTTATAAATTTCGAAGTTGCTGGGAGAAAACGGGGTGTAGTTTTGCAGGCTTCAGTGATTAATTTTTGTGATGTACTCAATTTTCTATTGTGGGAATATTCGATGTTATTTATTTTTGCAGGTTTCACTTCATTTCAGCTTTTATTTGCCAGAAAATCTTTGACAATAATGAAGTGGCAACATTGCGCTTTCTAAGTATTTAATATAATTAATATAACTATTGGCGCCCAAAAAGTTTTTTGATGAAAATAACTATAGCCTTCAAAGGTTCTGAATGCTCTTAATTCTAGTCCTCTTGTGAACTGATGCCACTAAAATGAAGAAGCGGTATTGGGTTAGTATTATCACAGATCAACCAGATAAACCACTCGCGTCATTTACTTAGGAAATCTATGTCAACGCAGATATGACCCTGAATCGAGCTAATCAGAATTTTAGCAGGCGTTTGGGGTGCCAATCAGATTGCAGGAATAGGATTAAAGTCACTCTCGCCGCTTTCGGACTCGCTTGAAGAGATTATAAACATGTAAACAAACTGAAATGAATTTTTCATCCTATTTATTAATTGATGAATAATTTCGTATCTGTTCCATTTAAGAATATAATCCAAACAGTTTTTTACAACCAAATCAATTGTTTAGTCATCCTTGAGGTTCTATTTTATGATGACAGTCCTCATTATATTATATGTCGTATAATTAAAACATTTTAATTATACGACAAGAATTGGAATCGAACTTAGGTGGACTCATTCATAATGTTCATTTTATATAATATAAAGGAATCGCAACTGAAGAAAAGCATTACAACCTCCATTATTCAATTAAAACGATGGGATGTCTAATAAAATTGTATATGATTGCACAAACACTAGGATTGGAATCGAACAAAGTTGGTCTATTCATAATTTGATTTTATATTGAAATGAATCTCATTTGATGTGAAACTACAAAGATTCTCTGATTAAGGTTAACGGGTTTTCCATAACATTTTTCCAAAATTTTCATTTACTCCAACCGAGTTCATCTACAGGAGTTTCAGATGTGACAAAACACTCGCTTTGGTATTGGAAATTTGCTTTTCAAATGGTTTCATCGAAAAATCTTAGTCTGATTTTGATATTCCTGAATCCCGACAAATCCGTTTTTACATTTCGATTTCAGATATTCCAAAATCAAGTATTCAATTTGACAGCTGTTTCGAGGAAGAAGAAAGTGTGGTTATGTCTGTTATATTTCTCAAGGTCGGAGAGACACGCGATTCCCGCAAACGATGAAGTGATTTGTCTTGTTGGTCTGTGGTATTATTTCACATGATTCAGTTCTCCTCGCTGGAATTGGTTTTCACGTGCTTATTCTGGAGTAGAACGTCCAAATGTCTGTAATTTTCGCATTTTTCCCCGAAAATATTTAAACGACTGGGTTCGACTCACTGATTGAAAATCTAATGTCAAACCAAATACTGTCTGTTGCTACGATTTCTTTCAGACGGAACGAGCTAGAGACTTGAAACCTACAGGGTAAGCTTGCCTAATTGAATACGAGGGTTGAGTTATTCGATGGACAAAATAGGGCGGTTCAGGAGTTACACTCACTCATTATGCTATCGTATTGAATCTAATATTTATTTTCGGAAATATCAGAAAGAAGATGTCAAATTTCGTTGTTATTTCCTGAATAACTCAAGAAATAACGTTTTGTCAAAGAATTTGAGAGGCTCCTGATCTCAGTTCAGAGCATTTCTAGATGATACAAGTAATATGTAAAAAATAGTAAATCTGTGAAATCATTGGCTGGCTTTAACCCATTCATGGATTCGGCTTTTGTTATTGCAGTCCAAGCCTGCCCTGCAAATATCGACAATTCAAGTTGTATATTCCGCAAAATATTGTGTTTTTTCCTTTTGCCGTTATTTACCCATTGATTTTGTTATCTTCTAATAATATGATCTTCAAGTTAATCTTAGTCTTAATTTTTCAACCAGGTTCTAGATTTCAATCTAATCCGATCTGTATGTTTGGTAAGATGATATTTTTAATCGATATATCTGATGAATCATTGAGTGTTCTTCTCCCATTCATGAATTCGGCCTGCTTAATGGAGGTCCAAACCTGCTCTGTTAAAGTTTTTTCTTTCGGAAGTTGCGTGTTTACGAATGACCGTCAGGTGTGCTTAACTACAACAAGCTAGGAGAGAAATTATTGTGATAAAATTGAATTAATTAAAGACCTTCATTTATTTCTTCGAGAAATTTATATTTCTTCACAACCCACTTTGTTGAATCTGTTATAAATATATTTCTTTCTACAATGAAATGGGTTCATTCAATTTCACCTATCAGTAAGAAATTCTACTGATATATAGGAAGATATCATATACATACATATACTTAAGCCATATGGTTGTTTAGGTATCTACTTATAAATAATTCAATCTACAAAATAACATTTTGACTTCCTTTGGTATGATTTCTGGTACAACTAAAAACGAACTATTTCAATAACCTTCCCCGGAAAGAGGGCACACACTAACACTCGCCAATACAAACATAAGAGTTTCAATTGGATTCAATTGTAATTTGCTCGTTTTAATCGGTAACACTTCAATGGGATGATGATGAGTCTCAACCGCAACACACTTCAGAATGTTCGTCCCACGCAGCAACCTACAAAAAGTTATAAGATCAATAAAACTAATATATACTCCATTCAATTTTATTAACTATCACGGTTGACCACCTATCAAGTTTTTTCACTTAAAACTGACGCAGGTTGGCACTCGTGAAATACCGGCAATGTCAAAACCGTCCAGTGACAACCGTTTAGAAATTATGGCGGAAATAGTGAAAAAATTTCGAAATTTTGGTCAACTTTGAGACGTCGTGCCGACCAAAATAATGAAGCTGGGTCATGTCGAATTTTTTTACGTGCAGTTCGATCCTTTATCTATGATTTCAGATTTCATCGTCCTACTCTCATCGAGTCGGTAATAATGATTTTTTGAAAAAAGGTCCAAAATTTTGGAACTTCAAGGACCTCTCACGTCCAGGACGATTTTTTCAAAAAATATCTGACCTTATATTCTTGTTCTACGCCCTCGAATTAGTAAGTGTGCCAAATTTCACGGCGATAGGAGTCGGAAAATTATTTTTCGAAAATTGAGATTTTCTTAAGGGTAACCCCTTAAAATTTTACCAAAAATCGAAAGTTCTCCGATCGACCTGAAATTTGAAACATATACTAATTCGAGGGCGTAGATAAAGAAAATCCAATCAGAATGTTAGTGGAGAGTCTGGTTCGTTTTTTATGGCCCGAAGAAAATCGAAAAAATTGGACCTTTTTTAAAAAAATCATAATTTTTCAACCAGAAGACTTACGTCTATAAAATAAGTGGCTACGTACTCACAAAGGATCCAGATATAACCAAAAAAATTCGATATTGTCCAGCCTCACGCGTTTGATCTGTACGACGACCCAAAGTTGACCCAAATTTCGAAATTTTGGTCAACTTTGAGACGTCGTGCCGACCAAAATAATGAAGCTGGGTGATGTCGAATTTTTTCACGTGCAGTTCGATCCTTTATCTATGCAATAAAACAGATTTCATCGTCCTACTTTCATCGAGTCGGTAATAATGATTTTTTGAAAAAAGGTCCAAAATTTTGGAACTTCAAGGACCTTTCACGTCCAGGACGATTTTTTTAAAAAATATCTGACCTTATATTCTTGTTCTACGCCCTCGAATTAGTAAGTGTGCCAAATTTCACGGCGATAGGAGTCGGAAAATTATTTTTCGAAAATCGATATTTTCTTAAGGGTAACAACAACCCCTTAAAATTTTACCAAAAATCGAAAGTTCTCCGATCGACCTGAAATTTGAAACATATACTAATTCGAGGGCGTAGATAAAGAAAATCCAATCAGAATTCTCAGAGACGTTGCCAAATGCCAATTTCTACTTTCAATCTCAACATAATCATCACGCTTGGAAACAGAAAATGCGGAACGTAGTTTTGAAGAAGCAGAAACACATTATCAGGAAATGCTATGTAGAATTGAGATCTCTGCTTTTTTTGATAGTAACCCTGATAATTTTGAATCAATAATTTATCACAAGCTATCCAACACGTTCATACTGGAGTATTTCAAGTTGTGCAACAAAGTATTTAAATGTCTTCTGTAGGGTTATTTCTAGAGAATTTCAAAAAGTAGGGAATTCCATAGGTTTGTCTGTTCGTTTAGAAGTTTTACGGCAGGGTTATTCGAGTACTTTTATTTTTTTCCAATAAACTGTAACGGACTACTCTATCCATTATTTTTCAGTAAAATTTCAACACTCGATTCTTGATTTCCGTACAAGAAAATAGCATAACTGAATCTTCTACCCATGTTTATATATACGTGAAATATTTCCAGTATTAACAGAGAATAAAGTTTCTTCAACATTGGCTGGGTCTTTGGAAATATTCAATTCACATTTTCTCGAATTCAATATTTTCCCGAAGTAAATTTATATTTTGAAAAATACATAATTACTACGACCTATATGTAGAGATGACAACGTTGTGTAGTTATCTGACAGGAAAATGACCATAACCTAACATTTTCGAAATAAACACATTGAAATATGTCAGAATGTCATGGCCAACCGGGATAGTTTATAAAAAGGAATGGACCTGCCAATTTTATCACAAACAGTTGAAAAACACATATCTGTTAAATCCGCAAAAATATTGATTCGATATTTGCATCAATGTACGCAGTGTGTTCTCTTGAACACAATAATCTCCGACTTTAACTAGGTAGTCCCTTCCAGCACAGACCAACCAGATAAAACACTTGCCTCATTTACTTGGGAAATCTATGTCAACGCGTATATATATATGAACGTGAATCGAGCTAATCAGAATTTTGCACGCCTCTAAGGTACCAATTAGATTGCAGATATAGGATCACGTGACTCTCGCCGCTTTTGGACTCGCTTAAAGAGGTTAAAAACATGTAAACAAACAGAAATGAAACGTTTGTCCTACTTAATTGATGAATGATTTCGTATCAGTGCAATTTTAGTATATAATCCCAACAGTTTTTACAACAAAATCAATTGTTAAGTCATCTCTGAGGTTCTATTTTATGATGACAGTCCTCATTATATGATGTTTAAATTGCACAACAAGAATTGGAATGGTTTATTCTATATAATGTAAAGAAATCGCAACTGAAGTAAAAGAATTATAACCTCCATAATTCAATTAAAACGATAGGATGTCTAACGAAATTGTATGATTGCACAACCACAAGGATTGGATTCAAAAAAATAGGTTTATTCATTTATTGATTTTATATGAAAATGAATCTCTATTGAGGTGAAAGTATCACAACCTTTTCATTTTCCAGTTAAAACAACAGAATTTTTGTGTTTGCAGTGAAGATGTTTGCATGATGAATTGATTTCAGAGAACAAGTTTTCGTCAAGAGAAATCTCTTATATTGATAAATGACTGTAATATATCTTCTTTATTGATGAAATAATGAGGCAAACATACTTTATACTCAGCTTGCTGAATTCATTTATGTCAAAAACAGTGTCTGAAACACTTTTTTCTCGAATATTCAATATTCTGTGATCTTATAATCATATTATCCTCATGAAATTCTGTATGGACCTCCGGACTGTCATTTTTCGATGAGAATCTGGAATTCAATTCGATCTAATCTCTAATTTTGTAAATATAACTTTGGACCTAAATTACGAAGGTCGAATTCGTGAATGAGTAAAATCCGCCTGATGATTCCGTAGATATACCCATTAAAAATTTTATTTTTCCAATATTTCCAAAAATACAGATTAGACCGAATTGAACTCTAGTACCTCATCGAAAAAACCCAAAAAAGCAATGGCGTGAATGCAGCAACTTGTGCATGCACGTTCAAATTCGTTACCAAGGCGGTCATCTCCATTGAACATGCGCGCAAAAGCTGCTGCCTTCACGGCACGGTTTTTTCATTTTATATCGACTTGTTTTGAACAAAAAGCCGCTAATCGTTGCGTGAAGGTTCGAAGATTATTCGTGTATAAAAGAAATAACTTATAATTTTTATGGAGAAAGTGATCTGACCATGCATCAATTCAGAACTTCTGTGGTTTCGACCAGATTTTTTGTTCCATGGCACACACTGCGTACGTTGATGCCAATATCAAATAAATATCTCCCCGTGGTGGAAAAACTTGCGCATTCACCTCCTTTCGAAATGTTGTACGGAACCGAGCAAGAAATAATTCGACTAACCTGACAATCTCTACTACAATACCACTGATTTCCGCAACCAGCACACACGAACTGTGCAGTTTTTTGGTTACAGCCTTGACATTCAGGTACCTCATCCCCTGCCTCCGAACTGTTGTCCACTTCTCTTCTACCATCTCTTCTTTCGTCGATTACCAATCTGTCATCGCTGTCTTCAGTTCCGTCATCCTCCTTGTAATGAAATAATTATCACTCTTTCAGATATAAATAGAAAATAAAAGATATCCAACTGAATAACGGGGAATACACATCGGCTTGCAAATAGTTTCGGCCTCAAAATATCTTGCGATGTAATCTCACATCTATTGAAATAGTTTTTTGAAAATTAATATAAATTCCGCCAACTTACAATATTTTGAGCTTTCTTGAAGCCTCCATCGTGTTTATCGAACTGATTTTCTACTGGTGTGATTGTGATCTCATTTCTTGCCTGAAACAAATTTGATATCTTATTTTCAGTACACAGTATTAATGAAAATACTGGAATTATCCAGTTGCACATGTAATTATATTTTTATGTATTTCATTCACAAATATCAACTCTATTATAACCTCATTGGATTTTTACTGCTAGGCTTAGATTTACTCTAACCAAAAAGATTTTTTTTTCGTTTGAAATTCGAAGTAGTACTATTTGGCGCCCAATGTGGGGCAAAAATTATTTTAGGTATAAGAAACATGCTCAGAAACGTTACAATCAGGACTATTCTGTCTGCAAATAGTAATATTACCAGGAAAAAGATATTGCTTCTATAACAAGATCAGAAATATTGGTATTCTGATCATCGATTCTGAGCAATATGATCTGTCACATCAACAAGAATCTTGATATCAATTTTCTTATCTTAGCAACCTGAAAAAGTACTTGCTATGTTTGATAACAAGATAAATTAGAAACGGAATATTGCAGAGTATAATTTCTTCCAAGAAATCGAAAATAATGAAAAAGGGGAGTATGTGCTATTAGAAATATGTACAGGGTGATTCATTAAGGTTGGCCACCGGCCGTATCTCGGAAATCGTTCATCCTATGACTTCCGGAAAAAAAATTTAATGAAAAACTCGGCCCCTAGAAAATGATTGAAAATATTTTCAAGTTCATAGTTCCCCACTAGAGGGTGCAATCTATCTCTTGTAGAATATAATCTCATTTTCTACGAAATATTTCCCAGCTAACAGTGGTAAAGAATAATAAAATAAGAATCTACGCTTTCTATTCAACAACTTTTGTTCGAGTTATTTTTCTATATTTCCTATTTTTAGTGATGGGATGGATAAACTTTTCTTCACAAAAAAAACACTCTTTTGTATGCGTGAATCGATGTTGACGTAATTAGATTTCATTCGAGGGGCTTTAAAAGCAGATCACAGAAAAATATGACAACAATATACCGAGTGATCCAATTAAAAACTACAGGCTGTTTTGAGTCACTTCGCCCTATTTATGAGTTTTACTGGAGAATTTCAAATGCAATGCTATGATTCTAACCGACTCAGAATAAGCCAAGCATTATGACCTATTGACTTTTTGAAATCGCAGACAGATATCATTGGTCGTTTCGGAGATATTAACATTTTTGTAAATTTTGATAAGTGTTGATCAAACCTCTGAAATGCAGAAGGAATTGAGTTGTTTCTTCTCCAAACAATTAGATGAAAGGAAAAAAACTCATCAAAAATGTATGTCACTCACAAAACAAGCTGATGCAGATCCAGTAAGCTTTGGCGATACTGTTTATTCTCGGATTCTATAGCTGTAAAATTTATATAGGTCGATTGCAAACTACTAGTTTATGATGCCCCATTATTCAAACGAAGAAGCATATGATATTATGCTTAATGTTTATTTCGAATGTTTAGAAAATGCAGTAGCTGAAAGGGAATACCCGATAAGATATCCTGAAAGACGTCGTAATTCCAAAAAGGTATTCAAAAGATTGACACGAAGAGTGCGAGAAACTGGTAAGGTTCAATATGTTGGAAGAAAAAATATAAAACGTAGAAGCCGTAATGAGGATAATATCATAAATGTTTTGGTTTATTAACAGAATAAAGGTGCTTGAAATTTTAACGGAAGATCTTCCAATTCTTTCAGAGATATTGCCATTCAAATCAGGTTAGATAAATATGTGGTATCAACAAGATGGTTGCCCGGCGCATTATGTTGCTAATGTTAGGGAGTATTCATATAACGTTTTCTAAAAGAGGTGAATTGGACGAGGGAGTATTTTTCCATAGCCAGCAAGATCACCCGACCCCACACTATTAGATTTTAATTTTTGGGGGAGAATAAAGACTAAGTTTTCCGAACACACCCCACTGCAAGTGAGGATATGCAAAATATATTTCGACAGGCAGCTTCAACTTTTTTTCATACTGAAATTGTGGCCAGTGTCAACTCGATGAAAGAAAAAATAAATTTATGTGTAGAAAATAATGGTAGACATTTTGAATATTTGAAATGATTAGGTGTTGTTTTTTTGTTCAAATATTTTCGTTGTTGCTAATTTTTCTTTTATTTTATCGCATCATTGTTATTTCATGTGTGTTGAGTATTTTGCTGCGTTGTCATGACGAATAAAGTCACTTCCTTTTTTTTTCAAGCTCACAGAGATGATCAACATTTATCAAAATTTACGAAAATATTGATATCTTCTAAATGATGAACGATATCAGTCTGCGGTTTTAACGAGTCAAAAGGTGAGGTTACTTGGCTTATTCTCAGTCAGTTAGAATCATAGCACCGCATTTGAAATTCTCCAGTAAAACGCACAAATAGGGTGAAGTGACATAAAACAGCCTGTAGTTTTTAATTGGAACACCCGGTTTATTGCTGTCATATTTTTCTGTCATCTGCTTTTGATGGCCTTCAAATAAATTACGTGAAAATCGGTTCACGTATACAGAAGTAAGAGTGTTTTTTTTGTGAAGAAAAGTTTATCCATCCTATCACTAAAAAATAAGAAATATAGAAAAATTACTAAAACAAAATTTGTTGAATAGAAAGCGTAGATTCTTATTTCATTATTCTTCACCACTATTAGCTGGAGAATATTTCGTAAAAAATGAGATTATATTTTACAAGTGATAGATTACGCCCTCTAGTGGGGAACTACGATCTTACAAATATTTTTAATCATTTTTAAGAGGCCGATTATGTGATCAGATTTTTTTCCGGAAGTGATAGCATAAACGGTTTCCGAGATACGGCTGGTGGCCACACTTAATGAATCACCCTGTACAAGGTTTACTAGAATATTTAATTTTAAGCAGAATTCTTGGACTAAAATAGCGGCATAGTAGACAACAGCTGAGAGCATTATTCTAATCATCTCAACAACAATAATCCCTTCGAGTTGCCAACAACAAAGTTAATCGAATTTCGAATTATTAAAGCCTGAATAAAATTGCTGCATTTGATTTCTTGTAACCAATATTTTATTGATATATATTAAATTAGTTATTGGCCAATCTGACTTCTCTGTTTCGTAAAATTTTTGAATAAGACGATGTTTCATAGAAAACACACGAAATTGTTATGAAGTAGGGTTATTTTTCTTCTTCCTTGTAACTCTAAAGTCACAAAATACACAGTTGTCAGCTCTAATATCATCGATTATGGAAGTCCATGATAGCAATATTGCCATGACAAAATTCATAACAAATATTGCTATAACACTCGGAACATAATCAGGTCGATTCTATTTGCAAATAGCAATATTGCTAGGAAAAAGATATTGCTATCATAACAAGATTGGTATTATTGGTATTCTGATCAACGATTTTGAGCAATATGGTCTGTCACTTTAACAAGAATCTTGCTATCAACATTGCTATCTTAGCAACCTCAAAATAGTACTTGCTATGCTTCATAACAAGAAAGTTTAGAAAAGGAATCTCTCAGAGATCCATATGTTTCAGTATTATTTCTTCCAAGAATTCGAAAATATTGAAGATGGGGAAGAATGTGCTAATAGAAAGATGTTCAAGGTTCTCTAGAATATTTAATTTTAAGGATTTTTAGACTAAAACACCGGTATAGTAAGCAACAGCTGACCTGATTATTCTAATGATCTCAACAACAGACATCCCTTTGAATTCCCAACAGAAAAGTTCATCGCATTTCGAATTATTATCGCCTGCATAAAATTGCTGCATTTGATTTCTGGAAACCAAAATTCTATCGGTATCCAGGAAATAGGTCAATTTGACTTTAATTGGTTTTTCTGTTTCATAACATTTTCGAATAAGTCGATGTTTACATGAATAAAAAAAAGTATATGCCAATGGAAATGTGTTCAAGGTTCTCTAGAATGTTATTTAATTTCAAGGAAAATTCTTAGACTAAGATACAGGCATAGGCAACAGCTGAGATGATTATTCTAATCATCTCAACAACAGCAATACCTTTGAAGTGCCAACGAACAAGTTTATCGAATTTCGAATTATTAACGCCTGAATAAAATTGCTGCATTCGATTTCTGATAACCAATATTTTATTGGTATCCAGGAAATTGGTTATTGGTCAATTTGACTAGTTTCGTTTCCTAACATTTTTTATGTCGATGTTAACATGAATAAAGAAAGCCGTAGATAGAGGTTATGTATGCAAAACCATAAAGAAAACTCACGAATTAGGGTTATTTTCATCTTCCTTGTAGTTCTAAAGTCACAAAATACAGTGTTGTCAGCTCTAAAATCACCAGTTATGGAAGTCTATGATAGCAATATTATGACAAAATTCATAACAAACATTGCTATAATAGTCGAAACAGAATACGTAACATCATGGCCATATTGCTATAAATTAGAAAGATAGCAATATGACTAGAATAGCAAGGTTCATAGCAATACGCAAACAGAATCGACCTGAATATGTAAAATCATGGCCATATTGCTATAAATGTTAGAAAAATAACAATATGACTTGAATAGCAAGGTTTATAACAATAAGCAAACATAATCGATCTGAATGAATACCATCCGAGCTTTTGGAATTCGAAAATGAAATGAATTAAGTGCTATAGAAGAGACGTGAAAAGAGACCCCCCTTTAATAGCTCACCTTGCTTGATGACAGCATTTCCGAAATCGATATGTTGGATGTATGGTTCAAGTTGTTCGTAATCGGAGATGAAGAATCGACGTTCTCGTCTGCTTGATCTGGAGCTGTAAGAAGCCTTGCTAATGTGGGACTGAATGTTTTCTTTGTATTTCCTCTAGAAGGCATCTGGAAAAAGCAAGGTTAAAAATGTCATGTCTAATGAATGTATAGTAGGAACAAGATATAAGAAAATTTCGTAATCTTTGAGTACCTAATTCCAAATGTTTAAGTGAGATAAATATTCAATTGAAACAGGAGGTATTGATACTGATCAACTTGAAGATAAAACAGCCAAATTAATTCACCTTGGTTAAAATCCCATGCAGAAGTGAATTCTTGATTGGTGCATCGGATGTGACTGGATGCACAGTGACCTCAGGGTAAGGTGGTGGAGGTTTTATAGCGTTCCGAAGAAGTTCATTCTTTTCATTCTGCGAAAGCCTTGACAGCTGAAACAGCATGTTTTTGAAAGATGCCGAGTCCTGTATTCTTTGACTAGTTTCAAGAGTTCCCTTGGAAGTATCTACCTGAAATAAAAATGGAATTTATCTTATTGATTAAATCATTATCGACTTATAGTTGCTCCCCAACATTTCATCCAATTCTTCATGAAATTGTTTCTGTCTTGAGGAACTTCTGGATGGTAACATGGAAAGCACTGACTACGAGAAATGACCTAGGTTATGAGAATTTCGAAAAACGTTTTCTACTTACTGAATTCATTGCACCAAGAAGTACATTTAGTTCGTTGCTGATGTCCTGTAGGTTAGTCTGCTTCATTTGGGAACCAGACCCAAGTGCCGTAGATGCAAAATTGAGAATATTTGAATTCCTAGTAGTGCCTGTATAGCTGTTTCTAATCCTCTTTCCTCTTCTTGGTACATTTTCTGGGTGTCTTTGCCTGTAGTCCGCAATGATTGCTTGTACATCAAGTGTAGGCCGGCTTTTCGCGTTCGGCCTTAGATCCAACGATCCGTTCATATCCGAATTGTACGCTTTCAGGAAAATTTGTTTATTCATTCTGTCGGCCTGTGGCGATTTAGAAATATTCAGTCTCATGATACTTTGACCTGTTTTTACGCGGCTTTCGTCTTGGTTTTCGTCGAGGTCTGCTTTCTCAGAACTCATGATGTTGATTTGTTTCTTCCGCTCTATCCTTATCAGTAATTCTTCTTTGAATTTTTTCAGGTGAAGTATGCTGTTCCATTCCATCTCCTTCTCACGAGCGAGCTCGTTCAACGCTCTTATTTCGGACAGCAGTTGCTCGGATTGATTTTGAAGCTGATCTACAGTGGATTCGTCACAATCCATAACATCTATGCAGTCGTTTAATATTTTGTTTCTTTGAAGGAAATTTTCATCGATGTCCGTTCGTATTTTTTTTGCGGTGGACTCCTCGTCATCTTCTTTTCGTTTGTTCTTATTGGTAGAGTCCGATTGGTCAGTTTCGATTGGGTTCTCTTCTGGTGCACTCGAGTGCTTGGCTTCGCTGTCTTCTTTGGCAGGTGTATTGCCGTTTTGTTCGCAACCGTCTGTAGAATTTTCGTTCTGATTGTCGTCTGATGTTGGGCCGTTTGTTTCTTCTGTTGTTCCGTTCTCGGGTCGCAATTCTGCATGGCCTGGAGATGAGGGCTGGACCATACAACCTTCTGTGATGTCCTCCATAATGCGCATCTTTTGCAAGCTGAAATAAAATCGATATAATTATGATAAAAACATCGAGACTGAGCATTTTTGCGCGTATGTTCTGGGTAACAGCGTGCAATAGTTTTGTCCAAATGTCTGTAATTTTCGATGATTGAGCCGAAAATGGTCTCAAACGACTAGGTTGGACTCACTGATGAAGAATCCGGTATCGAAATCGATTCTGTCGTGGACACGATAACTGTCGAACGGAGTGAGCTAGCAACTTGAAACTTTCAGGGTAGGTCACGCATTGTAATGCCGCGGTTAAGTTCGTTAATGGGCCAAATCGGTCGAAAAGTCTCGGAGTTATGGACACTTGAAATTTTGAAGTTATTTATTTCTTATTTCAGAAACTACTCGCACGATTGGATTTAAACTTGGCAATTAGGCGGAGTATAAGAACGCGCAGCTTTGGGCTAAATTGTGTCCGAATCATACTGTCAGTAAATTCAAGAAAAGTATTTTTTCAAAATTTTTTTCCAAGAAATTTGTTTTTCGGAAACCGTTTATCAAAAAAAATCGACTCTGACTTGGACCTTCATATTTCACAGCATTATGCCAAATTTCAGTTCGATACGATTATAAGTTTTGGAGATATTGGGAAAAAATATGTCAAATTTCGAAGTTTTCTTCTCGATATCGTTGTTTTTTTCGGTATAACTCAAGAAATACTAATTCAATCCTGTTGAAACTTCGCAGGTAGTTTGAAGATGCTGAAATACACTTTTATAAAAATTTCGTGATGATCGTGTAATTAAAACAATTTGAAAAAAAAATTTCTGTGATTTTCTTATCATATCATCCTCATTAAATTCTGTATGAACCTTCGAACTGTAATTTTTCGATGAAGTACTCAATTTCAATTCAATCTGCTCTGTATTTTTAGAAATCTTGAAAAATAAAATTTTGAATGGGTATATCTGCGGAATCATTGAGTGGATTTTACCCATTCACGAATTCGGCCTTCGTAATTAAAGTTCGAACCTTCTCTACGAATATCGAGTTCCTAAGCTGTTTCTTTCGGAAGTTATTGTGTTTACGCAGTCGGCCGTCAGGCCGACCGTTTTTTTCGCAGTATCATTGTTTTTTTGGGTATAACTCAAGAAATACTGATTCAATCATGATGAAATTTGACAGGTAGTTTGAAGATGCTGACGAACAATTTGATGCGAAATTTCGTGATGATCGTGTTTTCAGAACAATTTGAAAAATTTCAAGTATTTTTTTTAATATTCAATATTCTGTGATCTTCTTAACATATTATTCGCATTAAATTCTGTATGAACCTTTGAATTGTAATTTTTCGATGAAGTACTGGATTTCAATTTGATCTAATCTGTAATTTCAGAAATCATGAGAAAATAAAATTTTTAATATGCATATCTACTAAATCTTTGGATGGATTCTGCTCATTCACGAATTTGACTCACGCAATCAAGCCCCAAATCTACTCTACAAATATCGAGTTTTCAAGTTGTTTCTTTCGGAAGTTATTATGTTTACGGTCGGCCTAACCGTCGACTGGATCCACAAGAAATTTCCCACTGAGCTGCGCTTTGGTATTTCAAAACCAACTACGAAGTTTCAATTTGATCGAATCAGTTTTTCATGGAATATCGAGGAATTAACCTCAAAATTTCAAATGGTCTCAACTCTGAAACTATTCGACCGCTTTCACCCATTAACGAACTCAAACGAGATATTTTTGACTCCAAACGTAATCAGACAATTTCAAGTCGTTAGGTCCTTTCCTCCGAAAGTTAGAGCACATACAGAGTGTAACAGCCAAATGGAATAAATTCAATAACGAATAAATGAGGGCGTGTTGGGAAAAACCCTCGGACATGTCGATTTGTAATTTTAAATGCGCATATTTTTCAAGAAAATAATATTATATAGGGTGTTCCATGTGACCGTGGCCAATACCAACTTTATTATTTCAAATGCAACTTCCTGTATATTATTTATTTTTTGGATTCTTCAGAGAATTCTAGACACAATTCATGCACAATGTCGTATATCTACCTTTAACTATTTCGGAAATATTAAGTGTTTTCAGATTTAGTGCAAAAATTAACGTTTTAAATAAAAATTATTTTATTTCACAAATTCGGTACATTATACTTAAAACCTAATCAGTAATACTGATTATTTTTTAATAATAAAAAAAAAACGAAAAAAAACATTAATGTCAATGTAGGAAATGTTCAAAATGTTCGCCGCGAACGTCTTGGCAACATGCTAATCTGGTGAAGAATTGTCTTCTAACGTTACTCAACATTTCTGAAAACACTTAATATTTCCGAAAAAGTTGAAAATAGGTATAGGACATTGTACATGAATTATTTCTAGAATTTTCTGAAGAATCCAAAAAATAAATAATATACATTCGAAATAAGAAAGTTGGTATAGGCCACGGTCGCATGGAACACCCTATATAATTTTATTTTCTTGAGAAATATGCACATTTAAAATTACAAATCGACGTGTCCGAGCGTTTTTCCTAACACCCCCTCATTTATTCGTTATCGAATTTATTCCATTTGGCTGTTACACTCTGTATGATCGGACAGACGGCCGACCGGATGATCAGAATTGAATTTGACCTCGAAGCTTCTTCATGGAGTTCAACCAAATCGTTCAAGTCCATTTTGGGCTAGAAATTACAGACATTGTGACAAAACGATAACGCGCTGTTCTCCAGAACAAGCGCGTAAAAATGCATTTCCCTTCGGAGCAATAAGTGAATACTGATAACTAGCATTATTCTTTCACCCAACCAAATCATTTATTAACTCTGAACTTCAAGAAATGATACAGAAATACACCCATTTCATATTATCTAGATATTCTTCTTTTCATCCACTTCTGTCACAGGGTGTCTCCGTTTCATTACAAAACATTCGAATTGCCCTGGCTTCATGCCTTTACTTAAGCAGCGTAGTGTTTCAGAAGTTTATCGTTGGGAAGGTTGCGATAATCACAAAACAACTCAGACCTTCATTCGTTCCATATAAAGTCCAAGGATGTCGAATAAGTGCGAGCAGCGCATTAAAAAACTAAGAAGTTATTCCGCAGTCGAAGTTTGAATAATCCTAATCCTACCTTGGTATCAGCAAATAATGGACGTGATCGTTGAACAGAACTCTAGATATTATGTAGTCAGAAGCTAATCTACTGAGTCACATTTTCCTGCTTGAGAAACACACTCAACTCCCACCATTCACGAAAACACAAATAGGTAAACACCGTGCTTTCATCTGTCGCGATGGTACGAAGTATTAACAGTTGAACTGAGAAGAAAGACGGCGTAGAACGCGATTCTTATGAAACGCACCGAATTGTTATTGAAGAGTTTGTGTAATGAAATTCGTCGTCGAAAAAGACACGTGAACTATGCGGCGGCACCTAGTGAGTTAGTGTCGCAGACAAAGTAGGTCGCTGTGTTCGACTCGGTCAGAGACCTTCGCGGGCAAATGAACTATATCTGTATTTGAACTGAACTTCGAGTGCTTTACGCCCGATGTACGGTCTATTACGACTGAAAACGAGAAACGACCCATTTCAATGCTTTTAGATTGTTTATCCTTATCATTGGATTATGACTCACGGAAAAATCCGCCCAGGCTTTGCACTAGCCTAATTCAGGTGCTAGAGGGAGTTACGAACACTCACTGGTTCCACCGAAAAATATTGCAATATTCCATATTTGGATGCAACGATTCCGAGATGTTAGATTTGAAACATTGAAGGATATCAGAAAAACTAAACTTTAACGCGCTTCTTGGGTTTAAGCTGTTCAAGAAGTTTGGATCCGAAGATATTGTTGAAATCGACCGTAATCTCAATATCATACCATATCATATTTATTTCCTCAATATAATGAAGGATGTGTCATATACAAAGCGCTGCCGTGAAGGCAGCAGCTATTGCGCGCATGTTCAATGGAGATTTGGTAACGCTTTGGTAATGAATTCGAACAAGCTCGCAAAAGCTGCTGCCTTCACGGCAGTGTTTTTCTATGTTTTTTTTCAATAAAGTACTGAATTTCAATTCGATCTCATCTGTATTTTTGGAAATATTGGGAAAATAAAATTTTGAATGGATATATCTGAGGAATCATTGGTCGGATTCTACTCATTCACGAATTTGACCTTCGTAACTAAGCCCCAAACCTTCTCTACGAATATCGAGTTTCCAAGTCGTTTCTTCCGGAAGTTATTGTGTTAACGGTCGGCCTGACGGCCAGAAACTCGAAGGTTCATGCAGAAAATAATGAGAATAATATGATAAGGAGATCACAGAGTATCGAATATTTGAAGAAAAAAAATTGAAATTTTTTTAAAAATTGTTCTAATGATACGATCATCACGAACTTTTGCATACGGTTGTTCGCTAAATCTTACCCCCCCACCCTTCTGCGCTTTGATGTTTATTCGCGGTTCTTTATGAAAAATTTTTTAAGTCCCAAATAAATTCCAGTGACAACCGTTTAGAAATTATGGCGGAAATAGTGAAAAAATTTCGAAATTTTGGTCAACTTTGAGACGTCGTGCCGACCAAAATAATGAAGCTGGGTGATGTCGAATTGTTTTACGTGCAGTTCGATCCTTTATCTATGAATTAAAACAGATTTCATCGTCCTACTCTCATCGAGTCGGTAATAATGATTTTTTGAAAAAAGGTCCAAAATTTTGGAACTTCAAGGACCTCTCACGTCCAGGACGATTTTTTAAAAAAATATCTGACCTTATATTCTTGTTCTACGCCCTCGAATTAGTAAGTGTGCCAAATTTCACGGCGATAGGAGTCAGAAAATTATTTTTCGAAAATTGAGATTTTCTTAAGGTTAAAATTTTACCAAAAATCGAAAGTTCTCCGATCGACCTGAAATTTGAAACATATACTAATTCGAGGGCGTAGATAAAGAAAATCCAATCAGAATGTTAGTGGAGAGTCTGGTTCGTTTTTTATGGCCAGAAGAAAATCGAAAAAATTGGACCTTTTTTAAAAAAATCATCATTTTTCAACTAGAGGACCTTCGTCTATAAAATAATTGGCTACGTACTCACAAAGGACCCAGATATAACCAAAAAAATTCGATATTGTCCAGCCTTACGCGTTTGATCTGTACGACGGCCCAAAGTTGACCCAAATTTCGAAAATTTCTCACCAAATCCGGAATATTTTCCAAACCGAATCAGTTACGCAAAATCTAATTACAGATTCGTAATCTACGTGTTCGAATCCATAATATATGATGTGCATATTGTCATAGCTTCAAAAATAAAATTTCGCACGGAATCGCTAAATCTTACCCCCCACCCCTCTCTGCGCTTTGATGTTTATTCGCGGTTCTTTATGAAAATTTTCCCAAATAAATTTTTTTTTTCGAAAATCGTCGACCTTGTTATCGTTTCCTATTAAATCGAGGTCGTAGATCACGAATATGTCATTAGAAATCGTCCAGTGACAACCGTTTAAAAAAATTTCGAAATTTTGGTCAACTTTGAGACGTCGTGCCGACCAAAATAATGGAGCTGGGTGATGTCGAATTTTTTCACGTGCAGTTCGATCCTTTATCTATGCAATAAAACTGCTCGTCCGATTTGGCCCATTAACGAACTCAACAGCGGCATTTCAATGCGCGACCTACCCTGACAGTTTCGAGTCGCTAGCTCACTCCGTTCGACAGTTATCGTGTCCAGAGCCGGCCGACTGGACGGACAGAATCGATTTTGACACTGGATTCGTCATCAGGGAGTCCAATCTAGTCGTTTGAGACCAATTTTGGCTCAATCATAGAAAATTAGAGACATTTGGACAAAGCGATAGCACGCTGTTCCCCTAGAACATGCGCGCAAAAATATAAGAGGGCTTAGACTCCGTGTCAATTTTCTAGAACCCGGTAGTAGAATGCAGTTTCAGTGAGTAAATTCTTTGAAGATTTCCGGAAGGCCATAAGCCTGAGTGATGTCATGTTTTCGGGAAGTTTATTGAACATTTTCAAGCCATTGCATATATGTGTGTTCTTTGTTCTTGCTAATCGATGAATTGGGGTCACAAATTCATTCCTTGAACTACTTTGATATTCGTGGACCTGAGATTGTAGCAAAAGGTTGCTTTTATTTTTATGGACGTATAAGAGGCACTCAAGTATATAACAGCAGGGAACTGTCAGTATCTTGTGTCTGATGAAAAAAGAGCCGGCAAGTAGTTCTTTGATCAATTCCTGCTATAGATCTCAATGCAATCTTCTGCTTTAAGAAAACTCTATTAGCGTCGGGGGATGAACCCCAAAGGTTTTTAATACCATAAACCATCCATCCATGAAATTGAGCATGGTTGGTCAGTAGAGCCTCTCTTTCGGGTAATAAATTCTTTATCGGTTTAATCGCAAAAAGTGCAGTACAAGGCTTCCTTCATAACCCATGAATTCACATGCAGAGTCCAAGATAAATATGAACTAATTGATACGTCTAGTAAGGCTATACTCTTCAGGTTTCGTCTTCTAGTGGTTTTGTGTTTTTCCAGGATTGACTATTTAAAAAGGTTGTATCGTATAATATATCGGCTCATATTCAACCTAAACCTCAAGATTCTTGAAATTCAAAATTTAATCGTTTTCGTCAATTTTCATTCTGGGCAGTTCACGGTATGATGAATGATTTCAGAGAATGTACTGGTCTTCATGGCTAGGAGACCAGACGAAGGGCCAGACATTAAGATGTCCTATGTATTCCTAGGCAAAACTTTTAATGTATTACCCACCTACACTGGTATCAAATTTTAAAATAATTTGCCTAGAAAATGGGTGGAAAAAGTTTGAAAGAGAGATCAGGTCAATGTAATTGAGGAAGTCCCTCCATAATATCAGAAAATTTTTGTTCAATAAAATTTGTTAGTTGATCAAATTTGTTGTTTCATTTATTTTTATTGTTTATTGTGAATTCTACCGTGATTATTACCAAGATGGTTGTGCATACCCAACAATGACGAATTAAAGGGAATTAGTATTGTACTAACCCTCTTTCATTCTTATTTTTCTTCCGTAATTGTCTTGTCACTGCTTATTTATTGTATTTTTAGCTCAATGTCGTGTTTCTGATTGGCGTATCCAACACCTTGTTGAATTGCCCGAAAAGATCAATAAACCATACTTTCTTTTATTTCAATGAGAACTTACTCCCTTGGCACTCCTCCAGATGTCTTCTGTGCAGGTTGAGAAGGCACCAATCCTACAGCCAGAAGAATATCGATGGCGCTACCAGGCGGCAGGTCCTCTGTCTCCTTGGGAAGATTGATATCCGGTACTGCTCCCTTCTTTAGTCTACATCTGGAAGGAAGTCCTAAGAGTTCATGTTGAACATCGCGCTCGTAGCAAACTTTGCTGAAGTGATGTGAACACACGCGAGCAGTCGAGTAGTTTGGCACAGTTTTACCGCACACTTGGAGCCACTGTGTTCTAGTTGTAGAGTCTCCAGGAAAACGATGATAACGCACGTTACCTCCTTTGGTACGACGATGGGTATTGTTGCACGTTATTATGGCACATTGAGGCATACTTCACTGGGAATTTCATTTAATACTATGGAGTTGATTGGTTTCATTCGTCACTCCTGAAAGATATTATTATGAATTATTGTACGGTTTTTATTAGCTATTTGGCAATGTCGCACCATCAATAGGAAAAAAATTACGTTTGCAATAATATAAAAATTATAATATATAGGAATTGGTTTCTCGGAGAAGAACAGAGCTCCAGCAATAATATGTAACATAATCACAAGGACGAATATCCGTCGATAAATCAACAAATATTCCCCCTTGATCAGAGCTAATCATCCAATCAACCAAATTAAGGGGGAATATTTGTTGATTTATCGACGGATATTCGTCCTTGTGATTATGTTACATTATAATATATATTTATTTCCAAAATTGCTACAACAAAAAAAGAAAACAAGTCAAAACTAATTTTTACAGGGGAAAACCTAAAAATTACAGATCCCTGCAGTAATTTTTGAATTCGAGTAGTGTATAAGGTTCACACTAGACTATGAGTGAAAATACTTTTCTTTTGAAATTTTGAATTCATTTACATTTCTTATCATTTTCGGTAAGAAATGTAATAGTATTATGCTCATATAGAAAGTACTTTGTTCAGTCATTGAATATTTGTGTGAGGAAAAAAAGTAATTACTCATTCTTTTAGTAGCATTTACTTTTTTATAGGATTGATAATAATGAATGTTCTTATAAAAGATACAAACTACACTGAGCAAAAAAATTAACGCACATTCTGAAAATCTCAGTTTTAATGAAAGTTAACTCTACATTGACCTAATAACTTATTTTTTATGTTCTCTCGGGAAGGTTTTGAACGAAACAAGTCACATTAAATGGAAGAAAAATTCAGGATTTCACCGAATCTTATGTGAAAGAAGAGAAATGAACAATTTTCAAAATACTGAAATGCTGATAAGTGATTTAATACTTGGTATTTCCACCCCTTGCGTTAATTACAGCTCGGCAACGACGGTTCATACTCAAAATGAGTGATCTTAAAATGTTCATTAAGAGTAGCTGGATGATTTTCTGAACTTCTCAGCCTTCTATTGAGGTTGTCCCAAACCTGCTCAATCGGATTGAGATCTGGACTTCTTGCTGGCCATTCCATTCGAGAGACTTCAACCTCTTCAAGGTACTCCTGAACGATTATGTGCGTTAATTTTTTTGCGCAGTGTATTTGGAACAAGGAGAGAACAATTTCGAGCAATTTTGAAAAAACCAAAATATTGCAGTGAAAAAATTTCATTTTTATAACTTCATCATTTTGTTTTTGATTCAAACTGTAATGAATATTAGTTATTTCGATACTTGTCTCTTCAGTCATTCGTCCACATCCAAATGATGACTTTGTTTCGTAGCAAAGTCATTAAGAAGTTTAACTGATTGAAGGTCATGTGCACAATGGGAGAGTCTTGTTAGTACTTACTCAGACACCCTGTATTGTGATATGATTAACAGTAACTTATGTAAGAAAAACGAAAATCATGGCAATAAGATGAAAGAATAAATTTCCTGGTGAGTGAATTTCATGTTTTTACGCGCTTGTTCTGTGGGTTATCGTTTCGTCATCATGTCTGGAATTTTCGAATTTTGAGCTGAAATCGGTCTCAAACGACTAGGTTGGACTCACTGATGAAGAATCCGTGGTCAAATTTGATTCTGTCCTTCTGCCCATGTGTGCTATAACTTTCGAACGGACCTATAGTCTTGAAATTTTCAGGTTAGGTTAAGATCCTAAATATCTCGGTAAGGTCCGTTAATGGGCCTAATCTGCCGAATGGTTCTTGTGTTACAGCCATTTGAAATTTTAATCTTTCAATAACTCGAAAATATATATCTGATTGAAATGGAACTTGGTTGGAAGATGGACAGTGTCAATAAGAATTATCAAAAGAAAAACTATTTTTTTTAATGAAAATTTTCGTATTTAATTTTAATTTCACTGAAATTTCCGAGTCACCATTTCGCAATGTGAACAAATGCGTGAAAGCTGCTGACTTCACGTCAGTGCTTTTCTAGGTTTTCATTTATCTACCACACGAAATATCGAATTTTCAAGGACGGTCAAAATTAATTTCTTCACAAGTCCAATCGATAAGGTAAAAACTTTTCGAAAATACAGAAAAGTAGTAGTAAACGAAAAACTGGCGTCCTGTTTGATACGAGCAAAGTCCCCGTTTATCTATGCTCGATGTCCACTTGATCAGGCGCATCTTCGTGGGAGGGGAAATGCCCCTTCCTTCTGGGGAATTTTTAAATTCTGGAACCAATTCTTTGTGTCTTTTCCATAAATATAGCAAGGTCTGCGTAAGGATAAGTTACACTGTTAATTAACTTATTATTTACCCGAAATTTTACAACCTGCATAATTACTTGGTGAGACAAATGTGTAATGACCTGTAAGCACTGAAGCCTTGCACAATGCACAAGATGAATATTCAACTAAAAATAGATAAGCTCCCCGAATAAACAACAATTCCTGATACCGACTATTGGTTTCCTGTGTTATCGAGAGTCTCGTGGAATTTCGACCTTGGATTCTCGTGATAATCACCTATTGTAGAAATATCGAGAAATTCTTCACGACAATGGCACACAGATCAGCGGGGACTAAAAGATGATCACCTCAAATGCATCACTTTCGCTTTCAGCGAACACACACACAGACAGACAGACAGACACTGTGCACGCACCGCACATAACCAAACAGAGCAGACTGTGGCTTCAAGCGTAGTCCACCGCGGCACCGCACCCTTCCCCTCTGCATGGGATTGAGCACCGGTGACGTCACGAGCTAGCAGTGTGTGTGTTCACCGCCGCGCTGCCTTGGATCGATCGATTTTGTGCAATTTCGGTTCACGGGTTCGTCGTCGGGACGCGGCAGCGGTGAAGTTGAAGGGGATCCGCTTTGATGCGTCATCTCGTAGGGATTTCTGGCTTGGGAAGAGGGGATCTTTTTATTTAGTTGAAGGTTTTTAACTGGCTGATGCAGTTACTCAAAACGATACCGTTATTCACACTTTATATGTTGGGCTTGAATCGAAAAAACCTTCTAGAGCACTGCCTTGAAGTCAGCAGCTTTTGCGCTCAATTTCAATTAGATTTAATGGGGGATTGAGAAAATAAAATGTTGAATGGGTATAGCTACGGAATCATTGGGAGAATTTTGCCCATTCAGAATTTAATTTCCCCAATAGTTCCAAAAATACATTGAATCGAAATAAAATCCGATACACTATCGAAAAATGACAGTTCGAAGGTTCATATAGAGAATTCATGAGGATATTATAATATGTTAATGAAAATCACATAATATCGAATATTAAAACACGAATTGGATTTTTTTCCAAAATGTTCTACTGACACGATCATCAAGAAACTTTGCACGAAGTTGTCAATCAGCATTATCAAATTAGGTGCCAAATTTCATCATGATTGAATTAGTAAGTTTCGAGTTATAAAAAAACAACGATATCCAGGCAAAAAACCACGAAATTGGACATGTTCTTTCGAAATATCTCCAGAAATTATTTTCGTTTTGAACTGGAATTTGGCACACTACTGCAAAATATGAAGCTCAAGGCCTGAGCAATATAATGCACAGTTTTCGAAAAAAAAAATTTTTCGAAAAAAAATTTTTTTGTAGATTTACTGACAGTACGATCTCGACAAAATTCTGCGAAAAGTCAAGCGTTGTTACACTCCAACTAACTGCCAAGTTTCAATCTAATCGTTTCAGTAGTTTCCGAGTTATCACGAAAATAACCAAAAATTTCAAAGGGCTTCAACTCCGAAACGCCTTGGCCGATTAAACCCATTCATGAACTTAACCGTCGCATTTTGAAATGCAACCTATAACATAAAAGTTCCAGGTCGATAGGATTCTCCGTACGCCCGTAATCGTGCGTACAGACGGCCGGCTGGTCAGAATCGATTTTGACACCGGATTCTTCATCAATGAGTCCAACCTAGTAGTTTGAAATCATTTTAGGCTGGAAATTAAAAAATTACACAACATTTGGACAAAACCATAGTACGGTGTTCCCCTAGAACATGCGAGTAAAAATCAAATGGAGAAATATCCAAAGAGATTCCACAATTCACGTAGTAGACCAGTGTTGATAATTTCTGAAACAAAAAAAAATATTTGGACGAAACTCATTGGAAAAGGAAGAGAATATCACAAAAATGGAAGGCAAATCGTCTGAGGTCGGGATGTGGATCGGGGATAGTTTTTAAGGGCAAATTTGGGTCAACTTTGGGTCGTCGTACAGATCAAACGCGTGAGGCTGGACAATATCGAATTTTTTTGGTTATATCTGGATCCTTTGTGAGTACGTAGCCACTTATTTTATAGACGTAAGTCTTCTGGTTGAAAAATTATGATTTTTTTAAAAAAGGTCCAATTTTTTCGATTTTCCTCGGGCCATAAAAAACGAACCAGACTCTCCACTAACATTCTGATTGGATTTTCTTAATCTACGCCCTCGAATTAGTATATGTTTCAAATTTCAGGTCGATCGGAGAACTTTCGATTTTTGGTAAAATTTTAAGGGGTTACCCTTAAGAAAATCTCAATTTTCGAAAAATAATTTTCCGACTCCTATCGCCGTGAAATTTGGCACACTTACTAATTCGAGGGCGTAGAACAAGAATATAAGGTCAGATATTTTTTAAAAAAATCGTCCTGGACGTGAGAGGTCCTTGAAGTTACAAAATTTCGGACCTTTTTTCAAAAAATCATTATTACCGACTCGATGAAAGTAGGACGATGAAATCTGTTTTATTGCATAGATAAAGGATCGAACTGCACGTAAAAAAATTCGACATCACCCAGCTTCATTATTTTGGTCGGCACGACGTCTCAAAGTTGACCAAAATTTCGAAATTTGGGTCAACTTTGGGTCGTCGTACAGATCAAACGCGTGAGGCTGGACAATATCGAATTTTTTTGGTTATATCTGGATCCTTTGTGAGTACGTAGCCACTTATTTTATAGACGTAAGTCTTCTGGTTGAAAAATTGCAAAACTGCAATCCTATGGAAAAAGGTTTGAGTTTCAATTTTTTTCGTTTTTAATTTTATCTCTTACAAAATTTTTTCCTTCACGGATGTTGGTGAGAACTTAATGTCTTAATGACTCAATGTCGAAAAAGCATACTAATTTTCAATTGAAAAGTCTCACGTTGAAATATCGACTTTTTACGCGCATGTTCTAGGGGAACAGCGTGCTATCGTTTTGTCCAAATGTCTGTAATTCTGGATGATTGAGCCGAGAATGGTCTCAATCGACTAGGTTGGACTCACTGATGACGAATCCGGTGTCAAAATCGATTCTGTCCGGCCGTCCGGCCGTATACACTATAACTATCGACAGAAGCAAGCTAGCAACTTGAAACTTTCAGGATAGGTTGCGCATCAGAATGCCGCGGTTAAGTTCGTTAATGGACCAAATCGGTCGAATAGTTTCGGAGTTATAGGCACTTGAAGTTTTGAAGTTATTTATTTTTGATTTCAGAAACTACTTGAGCGATTGGATTCAAACTTGGCAGTTAGGTGGAGTATAACGACGCGCAGTTTTCAGCCAAATTTCGTCAGGATCATATTGTCGGTAAATTTTGAAAAAAAATTCTTTCGAAATTTTTTTCCAAAAAATTTTTTTTTTCGGAAACCATTATCATAGTCAAGAAAAAATTTCACTAACACTTTGAGCTTCATATTTCACAGCAGTGTACTAAATTTCAGTTCGATAAGATCATAAGTTTTGGAGATATCGGGAGAAAATATGTCAAATTTCGAGATTTTCTTCTCGATATCGTTGATTTTTTCGGTATTACTCGAGAAATACTGATTCAGTCCTGATAAAACTTCATAGGTAGTTTTGAGATGCTGAAAGACAACTTTATGCGAAATTTCGTGATAATCGTGTCATTAGAACAATTTGAAAAAAAAAATTTCTATGATTTTCTCATCGTATCATCCTCATTAAATTCTGTATAAAACTTCGAACTGTTATTTTTTTTTCGATGAAGTACTGGATTTCAATTCGATCTGATCTGTATTTTTGGAAAAATAAAATTTTGATTGGGTATCGGTAACGGTCAGCCTAACGGCCGACTGCGTAAACACAATAACTTCCGGAAGAAACGACTTAGAAACTCGATATTTGTAGAGTAGGTTTGGGGCTTAATTATAAAGGTCGAATTCGTGAATGGGTGAAATCCGCCCAATGATTCCATAGATATACCCATTCATAATTTTATTTTTCCAATATTTCCAAAAATACAGATTTGATCGAATTGAAATCCAGTAATCCATTAAAAATTTCAAAAAGCACTGCCGTGAAGGCAGCAGCTTTTGCGCGCACGTTCAAATTCGTTGCTGAAGCGGTCATCTACATTGAACATGCGCGCTAAAGTTGCTGTCTTCATGGCAGTGCTTTTTGAAATTTTTGTACATTGAAATGCAACCTACCCTGAAAGTTTCGAGCCGATAGGATAGGAGCCGAAAGTCTTCGTACGCCCGTAATCGTGCCTGCGGCCAGCCGGCCGGACAGAATCGATTTTATGTCACCGAATTCGTCATTATAGTGAGTTCAACCAAGTCGTTTTAGAGCATTTTCGGCTCAAAGCTCGAAAATTACAGACATTTGGGCAAAAAGATGGCATGCTGTTCCCTATAGAATATGCGCGTAAAACCTTGGTTATTCGAGTTTTTCACATTGACTTCGGGGTTATTTGGAAAAAGTGTAAATACAAAAAATATATCCTTTTATCACCAACATCCATGTCGTTTAACTTTTTTAATCGAACTTGTATAGTCCCCACGAAATCTTGCATGAACCTTTTTTCAATTCTATCTGGTCTGTATTTTCGGAAATATTCAGAAAACATATATATATAGATATCTATAGAATCATTAGGCGAATGTAACCAATTCATTCATTCTTAAAAAGGCCCTGACCTTACTCAAGTGGATACTCCGCAAATATCGAGTTTCTAAGTTATTTTGTTCACGGCCGTCTTAATGGCTGATCTTAAACACAATAACTTCCGAAAAATATTTTTGCTGACTTGGTTTGGAGTTAATGAATGGGTAAAATACGCCCAATGATTCCGTAGATATATCAATTCAAAATTTTGTTTTCCTAATATTTTCAGTAGAAAAGATTCAATGTTCAGGCAAAATTTCTTGAGGACCATATGATTAAAAGGTAACAAAATTTATAAGAAAATATTTAAAAACAAAATTCCGCAAATTTTGTGAAATTTCATGTTGTTTCACTCAGTACTACGAATTCAATCATGATGAAACTTGGTAACTACTTGAGAAAGGCCTGTCCACAGAATCTGAATTCTTGGGAATATTGAGAAAATAAAAATTTGAATGGAAATATCTGTGGAATAGGTGGATTTTACCCATTCCCTCAAAGTATCATATATTCCAAGATTTTAAATTCCAGATGATTATTTCCTAGATACTATACATATATGTATGAGATGGAAAAAGTTTAACTACAACATCCTATATGTAGTTCGGAAACGAAGCGTTGAGACTTTAGGAACACCCTGTAGATAAATATTATGTTATATTTTCTCCAACATCTATGAGAATCAGGAGTCTTTGATGAACTCGAGCCGCACCCGGACCCTTCCCAAGACTGAACGTGCGAGACTTTGTGATATTGTTGCATTTAAGTTCTTCCTTTTTGTAGTCGATTAGTTTAGTGAGAATCAAAGCCACCAGGTGCATCACTTACCGGGTACCTTCGTAAAATGTACCCGACTGTTGGTCAACGCGCATCGACAGGCGTGGCTTGAAATTCTCCACCACATAAACGAGAACGCCCACAAACAAAATAATTCCATGACCCATTTAGTTCCATCGACAGACAGTTCGTTCATCTTCGACCGACCTTCGGCTATGTCCGTGGAAAATTCTCATGGAGCATGTCTCTCTGATCAGTTCAGATATGTCCATCGTGTCAGATGTGAACCGGTGTGAACGTACGATGATAACATTTCGTGATCTGGCTGATTTAGGATCGGCTTGAAACATACGCGAAAATGTCGGTGTGACGTATTTTTTTGTCCGAAACGTTCCACGGGGAGTGAAAGTGGCCATCGTTCCAGGAAGGATTAATCCCGAAATGAACGAGAGGGGTGAGTGAAATGAGCAGCACCTCGCTGCCCCCCTTGCCGGCCCTGATCCCAATAGCTGTGCTCAGAAAAAGCCCCCTCGATAACAATACAGGTGTTGAAGAGGACCACCACCATCATCGGGATCATCATTCGAAGGTTATCGGCGAGCAGCGCCCCTCGCGACCTGCTGGCGAACCCTGCGACGACGTCCTGATCGATAACGTTCGGTCACGTGGTTCGAGCGCCGCCCCACAATCCCGGAACATAAGACCTGAGCGTCACCGTAAATCAGACAGACGACGACGCGATCGTCGAAGGCGCGCGAAGACGAGATCAGACTCGAAGGGACCAACAGACCAGCAGCCGATCAACCCGAGGGTCAACCCAATCTTCGTTTGGGTAAGGCAGGAAGACACACGAATCGTGGAAGTGAAATGCGAAGATTACGACAGGAGAAACCGCATCCTCCTTACCAAGACGCCACAGGGCTGGAGGGCAACCCCGAGAACGGAAACTGCCGCCCCCCACCTGAAGGAGGGGGATGATAAGAAGCACCAACATCACCATCATCATCGCAGCAAAAAGTCCAAGAAGAACAAGACGAGACAAAAATCAACAGCGGTTCAAGTCGGGGACTTCAGTGATGACAACCAAGAAGAACACAACGATGTCTCTCCCCCAGAAGCTAGAGAAAATTATCCAGACTGGGAATCACCGGTGAACGTGGAATCTTTGTTACCGTCCCACACCATACACGTCCATAGAAAAGATTCTTGTTCAGAACAGTCATCTTCAATAATATCATCGTGTGTAAACAGTGTTGATGAAAGTGCGCCAGTTGAAAACAAGTGCAGTGCCGATAATATATGTGACATCAGCCCCCTTGACAATCTACTGGCTGTGGCGGAATTAGAATTTAATCAACAAATACAGTCTGGTGAATGGAACAACGAAAGTTCGAACATTCACCAAACAGATGACGAAACTGTTGGCATCGTTCCATTGACTAATCAAGACGAAGAAAACAAAGAGTTCTTGGATGATATGGAAAACCTTGAAGACCTAATTGAATCGTGCACCCATAATAAGTTGACAACTGATGAAAATATTTCCTCAAAAGAAGAATGTGATTACACAGAAGACGAGGAAAATAACCTTGCAATGAACGATATCCTTAACAGGTTAGAGCAATCGCTGAGAAGTCCCGAATCATCAGAAATGATATCCGAAAAAATAGCAGATAATGAAGAACGTACAACTGAATTTAACTTGAACGATAATTGTGATGATTTCGCTATGACTGAAAGTTTCGTAGATGAGACTATGAAAGATTTGATTCCTGACAACACTGAAAAAGTCATGGAAGAACATTTGGGAGACATGATCGCCACTGAAGAACCAAAACAAGATCAACCCACCGATTTATCCCTGAGATCGACCAAAAAAGATCTCACAATTGAAATACCACCACCAAGAAACGATTATTTCGAGCAACCAACCGACTTGAGTATACCAAAGTCCAATAAGTATTCACCTGGAGCTGCCCTCACACCTAGACCTTCTTCTCAGGGCTCTGAGGCCTTACAATCTCCACAACCTAGTGGATTACCGGCAGTGCCACCATCACCTGACATCGCATCTCCTGGAGGTGCCAGCATCAAAGGTAAATCCACTTTTCTGGAATCACTTTTAGCGAATTCTTCAGCGAAAATGCCTCTCAACTCAAAAGTTCCAATCAAAGGCCAGGAAAGGCCTCTCGATTTGGGAAAATGTAGAAAATCACCAAGTCCCACTGTGACTTGTTCAGAAGAGGTACAAAATCAGCTTGTGGACGATGAACCGCCATCGAAAAAACTGAAAACAGTAGAACCGATTCCTTCAGATAACTCACCAGATAATGGCATGCAGTGCAAAATAAGTGAAGAAATAGTTCAAAGAAAAACCAATGACAACATGGAATCAGAAGCGAGTCCTTTCGAACAATTTCAAAGACTACTGGGAGATAAATCGCTGAATATTCCTGATCCCTTGTTGGTTCCCAAGAAATATTTGAGAAAAATCATTTCCAATCCAGGAAAAGAGATACCTGAACTGTTAAGGACTAGACCTGAACTCAGACTTCCAGAAGCTTTGGAATTCTCACATTTACTTCAGGACCCCGATATCCTAGTCATAACAATTCAACAACTAGAAAAAATTATCAAGCAACAAACCCAGTCCATAGAAAAATTTGTAAAATCTACCTGTAAATCTGAAAGGAGCGACAGAATATCGGAAAAGCAAGCTGTGAAAATCAATGACAGAGAACCTACAAAGAAGACGGTGGTGAATAAAGCTGAAGAAATCTGCAGAAATAGTAATACTGGGAAGAATCAGAATTTGAGTGAAATGGAAGCTGCTTCAAATACAGCCCTGAATCAACTGTTATGGCTGCCTTATATGAATCAATATGAAAATGTACAATTTGGTGGAAACCCTGACCTAATGCTGATGTTAGCGAATACGAATATGGGCAGAACAATGCCTACACATCCACCAGACCTATCTCACTTCATGTCAAATAATGGATTTCCCGGCAATTTTAGGATACCACCATACAACAACCCTTTAGAAATGCAATTGTGGCAAGGGGCAATAATACAAGCTGGTTTGCTCGGCCAAAAAGACAATTACGAAATGAGAAACAGTTTCAAGGATATAATGGAGAGGGTAAATTACGATGATTTAAACAGAAAATACATGCATAACCAAAAATATTCGATGGAAAACAAATACGCCATGCACAACCAGTTCTTTCAGGCACCCATGTCCAGCATGTCAAATCCTTATATGAATCATCCCCAAGCCTGCCAAGCCAACATGAAATCCAGCATGTCGATTCCTCCCCAATTCAACGCGAACCTTCAAAAGAACATGGCGGAACAGATGAACTGGCAGAAACATCATTCCAGAACGACAAATCATCGCTCGACGCAGGATAAAAGCTTCCATCAAGGAACCATAAGAATGAAGCCTGCCTACAAATTGATGAACAACGCTCAGTCGCTGAAGACGAGTACGCATGAGCATGTCAGCCATACGAAAGAAAAATGTACGGATGGACAGACGAGGCATCACGCCGGCCAACCTATCGATCTTTCAGGTGCCAGCCCGACTGTTGGGGTGAAATCAAAAGTTAGACAGCAACAACATTCCCTGATCGATTCTTTGAACCAAGGAGGAAAACATGCGAGGAATGAGGATGTCGGTGAGGTTGGCAGCACGACTGCAAGTATTGAGGAGATGCAGGAGGCTCATAAACATCTCTGGCATCCGCTCTTTGGGAAGTGAGTAAAACACTCTGTTGAATTTTTAACGCTCTTGTTCTAGAGAACGGGAGCGTTTTCGTTTTGATCAGATGTATGTAATTTTCGAATATCTCGGGAAGTAATGACGCGATTAGATTGAATCTTTTAGACTTGTAGAATACCAATGCGCACCTTCATAAAATTCGTGAAGATAAAGCAAAAAATCTTTTCGAGAAAGTGTCAAATTCATGCAGAAATCTTTTTATTTTCAAGCTATTTCCTGATAGGAGGTATCTGCATTTTACAAGATATTCAACTGAAATTTGGCATAGATATCTCATTTTAGAGTTCATACAATGTGACATGCCAATTCCGATTGCAAATCTACCAATTGGTATTTTTTTCTGGAAAACTGTCCCCAATTTTTCTTTAGAACATTTATTTGGTGAGCCACTGTTTATTTGAAGAATTTTAAAAGGAAGAATTATAATGATATTGAAATGTATTTTCTCCAGTAATTTTGTGGTATCTGCTACAGATTTGGAGAAAAAAAAATTCAACGAGTTTCTCTAAATCTTCAGAAAAATTCAAGTTGACTAGAAGTTATCAAGGTGTGGTGAATCAATTCATTAATAGTTTCTATAGATATTCTGAGGATCTGTAGCAATGAATTAAAAATATTTGATAAACTCGTAACATCTCCTTTTGAAGTGCAGATACTATGAACAAAAAACTTAGAAAAGCCTGACGTGAAGTCAGCAGCTTCTGTGCGCATGTTTACTCTTGGTGATATCCTTTGAACTTGCGCCAAAAGCTGCTGACTTCACGTCAGTGTTTTTCTAGGTTTTTTTCATGAAGTACTGATTTTCAGTTCGATATAATCTGTATTTTTGGAAATATTGGGAAGAAACCCCTTAGAAATTAATATCCACCCAATGATTCCGCAGATATACCCATTCAAAATTTTGTGTTTCCAATATTTCTAAAAATAGAGATTTGATCGAATTGAAATCTAGTACTTCACAGTTCAAAGGTTCATACAGATATTCATGAGAATTTTATGATAAGAACATCACAGAATCTTGAATATTTGAAAAAATTAATTTCTTCTCAAATTTTTCTAATGGCAAGATCTTCACGAAATTTCGCACAAAGTTGTCCATCAGTATTTTCCAACTAGTTGCCAAGTTTCAACCTGATTTAATCAGTATTTTTTGAGATATTCCGAAAAAACAACGATATCGAGAAGAGAGACACGAAATTTGACAAATTTTGCGCAATATCTTCAAAACTTATGATCATATCAAACTGGAATTTGGTACACTGCTGTGAATTATATGATTCAAGCTAACCACATTTCTGCCAAATGAAATAAACAGTTTTCGACAAAAAAAATTTATTCGAAAAAAAGTTCTCCGAAAAAATTTTTCAGAATATACTGACATCAAGAACTCAACAAAATTCTGCAAAAATTGTATGTCCTTATGCTCCAACCAACCGCCAAATTTAAATTCCATCGCTCTAATAGTTCTTAGAATATCAGGTAAATAACCTCAAAACTTCAAATGGCTATAATTCCGAAAACATTTGACCGATTTGTCCCATTAACGAACTTATCTTTTGCATTCTGAAATGCAACTAACTCTGAAACTTTCAAGTCGATATAATCCATAGACCTAAAATAACATTATATTAGGTCTATGATATAATCCTCCGTACGCCCGTAATCTCTGAATAAAGAACATTGTTGTAATAGTGGTTACGGCCGGCCGGACAGAATCGATTTTTACAACGGATTCGTCATGTGAAGAGCAACCTAGTCATATGAAACCATTTTCGGCTCCAAATTCGCAAATTATAGACATTTGGACAAAACGATTGCACGCTGTTCCCCTAGAACATGCGCGCAAAAACTTGAAAAAAGTTCAAACTTCAACTCCCTGTTCTCGAGATCGAAAACGAAACTTTTGCGGTCCCATGTTTATGGGACTTTCTTTCTTAGAATTACGCAAAGGAATCTCTCTCAATTTAGAAACACGCTGTATAGGATCTGGGACCGCTCCATTCTGCTTTCGTAGAAAGAAAGCCTTTTTCTCTAAGTTGTTGATACTGCCACATATTACAAGGAGAGAGATTGTAACATTTATAATCTGTGGATATTCGTCAATAACCATAAAGATAGAGGTTGGTCTTTATACTATACATATTTTCATTCCTCGGCTACCTAGACCATTTACACAAGCTTTCAATTTTCATAACTTACTTGATTACTGCCGTATGAATAAGACAATCAGGTCGATTCTGTTTGCGTATTGCTATGAACCTTGCTATTCTAGTCATATTGCTATCTTTCTAATTTATAGCAATATGGCCATGATGTTACGAGTGTTATAGCAATGTTTGTTACCAATTTTGTCATAACGATACTGCTATCATAGACTTCCATAATTGGTGATTTTAGAGCTGACAACACTGTATTTTGTGATTTTAGAACTACAAGGAAGAAGAAAATAACCCTAATTCGTGAGTTTTCTTTATGGTTTCGCATATATAACCTCCATCTACGGCTTTCTAAGCGTAATTAATATTCATGTAAACATCGACATAAAAAATGTTAGGAAACGAAACAAGTCAAATTTACCAATAACCAATTTCCTGGATACCAATAAAATATTGGTTATCAGAAATCGAATGCAGCAATTTTATTCAGGCGTTAATAATTCGAAATTCGATAAACTTTTTCGTTGGCACTTCAAAGGGATTGCTGTTGTTGAGATGATTAGAATAATCATCTCAGCTGTTGCCTATGCCTTTATCTTAGTCTAAGAATTTTCCTTTAAATTAAATAGTATTCTAGAGAACCTTGAACACATTTCTATTAGCATATACTTTTTTTATTCATGTAAACATCGACTTATTCGAAAATGTTATGAAACAGAAAAACCAATTAAAGTCAAATTGACCTATTTCCTGGATACCGATAGAATTTTGGATTCCAGAAATCAAATGCAATTTGATGCAGGCGATCATAATTCGAAATTCGATGAACTTTTCCGTTTGGAATTCAAAGGGATGGCTGTTGTTGAGATCATTAGAATAATCAGGTCAGCTGTTGCTTACTATGCCGGTGTTTTAGTCTAAGAATCCTCTAAATTAAATATTCTAGAGAACCTTGAACACATTTCTATTAGCACATTCTTCCCTATCTTCAATATTTTCGAATTCTTGGAAGAAATAATACTCAAACAAATGGATCTCTGAGAGATTTCTTTCCTAAACTTTCTTGTTATGAAGCGTAGCAAGTACTATTTGGAGGTTGCTAAGATAGCAATGTTGATAGCAAGATTCTTGTTGAAGTGACAGATCATATTGCTCAGAATGGTTGATCAGAATACCAATAATTCCAATCTTGTTATGATAGCCATATATTTTTCATAGCAATATTGCTATTTGCAAACAGAATCGACCTGATTGATACTACAACCAACGCCCCGACATAGTACCCTGGCTTCGACTGCGCCACGTTGCCATATGACCCCCGTCGACGAAATCCATCGGTAGAACCATTGTATAAATCTCTTTATACAATGGTAGAACCCATCGGTAGCTTCACACCCGTAACTTCACACTGTTTTATTTCAAAAATTCATGTCTGCAGCGGGATTGGAACCCGGTCCCACGGTGCTTTACAGACAGGCGCCCTAACCTAGCCGTTTCTCTACCCGGGTGTCCTTTTGTTGCTCAACATTAATTGACTATTGTGCCCTGAAATAGTTCGTAGCACATTCGATATCCAGATATTCAGCTATACAAGATATAGACAATAATGTCATATCAGTAAATGGAGGTTCCTCGATCAATAATATATATATATTAGACATAGACATAATTGTCGAAGTCTACCTCTGGATATCGGAACGTGTTCGGCCGAAACTATTTCAGAGAATAATACTTAGTTAATTAATGTTAAAGCAGCACGGAATGGGTAAACATGTTGAACAACATAATTTGAGCTTGCTAGACGCGTACGTGTTGTCGAACTGTTAGGGTACTGACCAGCATTATTCCGATTAGACGTTAATCAAGAGAAACATGCTGGTTAACTGATCACATCGAAATTGGTACATGTAGTAGGGGAAATCAGAACAGCCAAGAAAAGCATCCTCGTAGAATAAGAGTTTTGCCTGCTATCCAGAGTTAGTTTAACATCCTCCGTTGAGTCAGTAGTTACCCACAAGATTGCCGTGAAATATCTGTTCCTGACTATAATTAATTTGGGACTATTATTTATTTTTTTCTACTATATTCCGCTCCAAATTGAACGAAACATTTGAGTATGTAGAAAATAAGTATCTGATCATATGAGAGAATTCGATAGTTACATCCATTTCCGGTAAAACCAGAACTCATAGACACGCGGACATTATTTATCTCAGTCCATCGAAAACATTATGTAGTATCAATTTCCAAAACATTAATTGATATCTTGAAAAATCTAGAAAAGCACTGACGTAAAGTCAGCAGCTTTTGCGCACATGTTCACTTTTGGTGATATCTTTCGAACATGCTGCTGACTTCACGTCAGTGCTTTTCTGAGGTTTTTCGATAAAGTAGTATATTTCAATTCGATCTGATCTGTATTTCTGGAAATATTGAGAAAATAAAACTTTGAATGGGTATATCTGCGGAATCAATGGGTGGATTTTACCCATTCACGAATTCGGCCTTATTGTATTTAATAGCCGATCGTAAACAGAATATCTTCCAAAAGAAACAACTCATAGAATTTTAAATTTTTTTCAAATTGTTCTAATAACACGGTCATCACGAAATTTTGCACAAAGTTGTCCATCAGCATTTCCAAACTTGCATCCAAGTTTCATCATGATTGAAATAATATTTTTGAGTTATTCTGGAAAAAAATAACGATATCTCGGAAAAAACACGAAATTTGACACATTTATTCCCAATATCTTCAGAAATTACGATCGTATCAAACTTAAATTTGATACAATGCTGTGAAATATAAAACTCAAGGAAAGACCTGAATTTTTCCAAATGTAATGAACAGTTTCCGAGAAAAAAATTAAAAATTTCGAAAACAAATATTTCAAAATTCACGGACAGCACGATCACAACAAAATCTGGCAAAAAGTGGCAGCGAAATAACCTTAAAACTTCGAACGGCTGTAACTCCGAAATCATTCGACCGATCTTGTCCATTAACGAACTTAATCTTCGCAATTTGAAATGCAACCGACCCTGAAAATTTCAAGTCGATAAATTCCTCTGTACGCCCGTAATACTGCTAACGGATGGCCGGCCGGCCGGACAGAATCGATTTTGACGCCGCATTCTTAATCAGTGAGTCCAACCTAGTCGTTTTAGACCATTTTTGGCTCAAAATTCAAAAACTGCAGACATTTGGATAAAACGATAGAACGCTGTTTTCCTAGAACAAGCGCGCAAAAAGTTATAATTTTCAAGAAAACATTTTAATTTCTCGCCCCTAGTCTGCGCCCGTTCCTAGAGCTGGCTTTGCAATTCCGATATAGATTGATGTACTTGGGAGCACTGCAATCAGCTCCAGTCTCATCAATTCTTCGCTGACGATACGTCAGCCGTGCTTCTGTAAATTTCAAATTAATAATATGAAGTTATATTTTTTCCAGCGAGAAATGCCATAACAATCCCTGGAACTGGACCTCTTCGGTGTCAACTTCGTCCGAATAACATCGGCTTCAGCCTCCAAATCATTGGAGGACCACGCCAACAAGCTACCACCAACAGAAGACAGATCACGGCTCCGAAGGTGCAGTCGGACACCCGGACAATGCATTCACAGGGTTAGATTTTGACTTTTTCAAATGAAATATGACAGCATTTATTTTTGGGTTGTATTTAGGTACACATTACTGAATATGTCGCCACAAAAGAGGTACTTATTCGCGATTACGATCTTAATTGATTGCTTGATAATTTTTTTAAAGATATTCTTCATGAAACAATCGAGAAGAGCATCAGAGAGAGATCAGGAGCTTTAACGCGTATGTCCAAAGTCGTTGCCAAAGCGGTCTCTTGTCTTATTCACGTATTGAACCCGCCAAACGCAGCTTTACTTCCTCATGGAAAGCTTTGGAGATATTCTGAATGAAGCTATCATTTTCGATCAACTACTAGATTTCAGCCGAATCCGAACTGTATTTTTGGAAATCTTTAGGTCGATTACACCCATTCATGAAACCCTTTGTAATTAATCCCCAAACCTAACAGCAGCACGACGAATCTGGTGTCAAAATCAATTCTGTGCGGTCGGCCGTTCGTATGCACGATCACGGGAGTACAGAGGAACTTATCGGGTTCAAACTTTCAGGGTAGGTTGTATTTGAAATCGCGACAGTTAAGTTAGTTAATGGACTGAATCGGCCGAACGGTTTTGGAGTTATAGATATTTGAAATGTTGAGGTTATTTTTCAGATATTTCAGAAACTACTGAAGCGATTTGATTAAAACTTTTCAGTTATTTAGAGCATAACGAAACGCAACTTTTAGCAAAATTTTGAAGAGATCACACTGTCAATAAATTTTGAAACTTTTAGGAAACTATCGAATATATTCGAGAAAAATTCAGCTCAAACCTAGAGCTTCATATTTTTCAGCATTGTACCAAATTTCAGATTGATACCGTCATAATTTCTGGAAATATTGGGAAAAAATGTCGAATTTCGAAGTTTTTCCTTTTGTAACGTTGTTTCGTCCAAATAACCCAAAAAAAACATGATTAAAAACCATGGTGTGCTCATCTGAAAAAAGTGACATAAGCAAGATTAAAATGCAAGGAAATATATATTGTGTTCTTTGAATTTTAATGAAAAAAGAGACGTCATCATGGGTAAATACGATCACAGATGCGCAGATGAGCACACCATGTTTTGCTAACATCATGAAAAAACATAGAAAAGCACTGACGTTAAGTCAGCAGCTTGGACAACGAATCTGAACATGAGTGCAAAAGCTGCTGACTTCAATTCAGTGCTTTTCTAGGTTTTTTCGAGTTCTTTACAAAAACAACGGTACAAAGGGAAAAACCTAGAAATTCGACATTTTTTCCCAGTATCTCCAGAAATTATGATGGTATCAATCTGAAATTTGGTACACTGCTGTAAAATGTGAAGCTCTAGGTTTAAGCTGAATTTTTCTCGAATATATTCGATAGTTTCCTAAAAGTTTCAAAATTTATTGACAGTGTGATCTCTACAAAATTTTGCTTAAAGTTGCTCGGCGTTATGCTCTAAATAACTGAGCAGTTTTAATCAAATCGCTTCAGTAGTTTCTGAAATATCTGAGAAATAACCTCAATATTTCAAATGGCTATAACTCCAAAACCGTTTGGCAGATTCAGTCCATTTACTAACTCAACTGTCGCATTTAGAAATACAACCTACCCTGAAAGTTTCAACCCGATATGTTCCTCTGTACGCCCGTAATCGTGTATACGGACGGCCGGCCGTACATAACTGATTTTGACACCAGATTCGTCATCAGTGAGTCTAACCTAGATGATTTAAACCGTTTTAGGGTAAAAATTCGAAAATTACCGATGTTTGGACAAAACGATAGCACTCTGTTCCCGTAGAACATGCGCGTAAAAATGATAGCTCGAAGGCTTATTCAGTATTTCATGAGGACCATTCAGTGAAAATAAAATCGTCAAACTTTTCCATCAGGTAGTAAGGTTACTATTAGATGGGTCAATACGTGAATGGTCGACTGCATTGGCAATTAATATGAATGAACAGGCGCTCAAAAAAACCTGGCCCCTCGTCAGTGCTTTCCTGGAATTTTTTATTGTCAGTTCTGAATTCTTTTTTTAAGAGCAAGCAATACTACGTGGTGCAAAATTACGGATAGGCAACACAGCCACATTCAACTTTCATTAAACCTCGTTATATCTCAAGGTCGGGCACCTGGGTGCGGTCAACATGGTTCAAAGTGGCCAAGAGCCTCGTGAAATATTAGAATTCGGAGAAATTTTGGCGTTTATATGAGAAAACGGGGTCGTTCTGTAGGCTTCAGTGAGTGTATTTTTTGAAGAATTTTTGGAGAGATACTCAATTTTTTTTGTGAGAGAGTGCAATGTTATTTATTTTTTCCATTTCTCACTCAATTTCAGTTTTTCTCCGCGAATTCTTGAATATAAAAAGTGGCTGCATTCTTACAATTTTTTTCAACCATTTGAATCGAAAAATTTTTCGGAAAAAAGCGAACTCTGTCCTACAACAGTCATGTCGCGATATTCGAGATACTGTTTGCTCTTAAGAATTCATTAAATTATTTATTGCACCTCAATTGTCTGCCAACACGAAACCGATGATTTCAGTATGAAACCAATACAATCAACCCAATGAATGCTGCGATGAATCATCTGTTCCAATATTACACACTTCGATCCATTTGTTTATACTCATGGAATTTTATTTTGCGAATTCCCATACAATTAAATATTCCATTTCAGATTTCCTTCATACGAAGGTAGATGACACATTCCACGCTTATGAACAAATCGAGAAGAAATGTTCCTGTATGTAAAATATTTAAACTGATAAACGACTTACTCAACTTGTAAATAATATTAGTGTATAATTGTATATTGACTAAGCATAGGTAAATTTATTTCTCGAATGTTGATTTATGTTGAATTTAGCGTTTTGTTCATCGATAGAAATATGTATTTAATGATATTGGTGTTGTATGGTTTAAATTTTGGAGGAAAATTTGTTGGTTATGAATGTTGTTGAATTTTTTGTTTCGTTTCTTATAGTATCACTTTCGTATATTTTTTAAACAAAATAACAGGGTGTTTCCGAATGTTATTATAATTTCTGTTTTTCATAAACGGTAGAACTCATCAAAATCAACTCTCCCACATAATAGGTATTTGTTTCTCTCAAGTTTTTCCATCAGACGTTTGAATTTTGTGTCTGAGGCAGGTTCTGTTATCGATATGCTGAAACTGAAAATGACACTCACGAATGTACTCGTTCAGTTGAAAAGTTCTCATTTTGTGATTTAACAGACATAGAAAAGAGAGAACATAGTTTCTAAACCTAATACATTCTTCAGCTCCTTTTCATACATATTATTATAATTAAAGCGGTTTTATGTGTGGAGGTTGATGATACTCAGAAAAGTGTTACCTCCTGTTAGAAAATGGACCCATACGTTCAAGGACACCTTGTATAATAATGGCAACAATCCACCACTGTCTCTATTGATTAAGAATACCTGGAAGTGAACTCATTGTGCAATATTTATTATACTCGTACATCATATATTATATCCTTCTTCATACCCATCAATCTGAATGAACTATTATATATTTCAATATTTTCTATGAAAACAGATGCCTATTCTACACATTTTTCAAAATTGTTTTATATATACTGAGTTTTGATCACAAATTCAGTCATAATAGTTCGTTATTCTGAAACTGTTTTTGTATAGAACAACTTATTTATCTGGAATTCAAATATGTATTTATTGAAATTATCTTTCTGTTTTTGCAGAGCTGCGATTCGAAGGAAGTAGGTGTGATATTTACAGCTGAATTATAGATTTTCACACACATTTCAATAAAATTGAACTGCTGAGCCTATCATCCAAATAGTTTTTGGAAACAACGTTTTTATCATATAGGAAAGTATTGTTTGCGAAATCCAATCATTCTATCTTATCTATAGAAAGGGGACAAAATATAAGGTTTGAAGTCAAAATATCCATGAATTCAATTATGCAGACAGTGTTATTTCAGACATTTTTATCAGGTTCATCTGTGATACAGTATGCAGTAGTTCAGTACTCGCTTCCATATTTCTAAATAAGGTGTAAACCCTGTTATCTGTGGCCCTACATTTCAAATCAATATACCTTGACCTTTGTACCCCAGTTAATACCCCTACGAAGTGAAATATTGATCAGTAGATTCGTGTGGAACTCTTTAGTTTAGCTCAATTATCTCTGGCTTCTTTTCAGATAACCACTCTGTATATTTCTCATTTTGTTTTTTAATGAAAATTGATAAATATAGGTGATACTGACTTCGAAATATTTGTTAATTGAAAAGTACTCTGATATAACAGTAGTGAATTATTTCAGATGTAAATGAAGACATATCGCTAAATTGTAAGTTTCTGGAATTACAAATCTTTTGGTGAAATTAAAATGTAGACAATAATCCTTACGAATGTTCGAAAAAATTATAGTATTTAACCGCTTATAGCGAAAGTATTTGTTGTGATTATCTATTTATCTGAGTACAGTTTTTTATCGAATTTATTTCTGTTCCTTTCTGTTTCTTTCAATGAAAAAAGCCACTGTATAGATTGTACCAAATAATAGTTAGATAATTATGAAATAAAGTGACAAATTTTTTGTTTGGATGGTTTTCATTTCCGAAAACGCCACATATAGACCGAGTAACGAAATTTCAAGTCAAAACATAGGTTTACTATTTGTCCAGATTTCTAAATTTTTAAAAATTTTTCGTGCACAGTAAGTATTCATGAAATAAGTCATCCTGATTGTTAGAAGATCTGCGATCATATGGTTCTATGAAAATATACCAACTGACAAATAAACTGCAACACCCAGAAGGAGATTTTTTTTGGTAAAACATACAGTGTGTCCACGGATTGGGTGCCGGTAAGGTGTAAATGACCAAAAATTTTCGAGTTAGACTCTGATATTCTGGGAATCGCTCCTGCTTGGTCTCAAACTGAGATGTTGAGAAAATGAGCCAAATAAATTTATATACAGGGTGGTTCAGAACTGATTCAATGAAAATTGTTAAGAATAAAGTACCTTTGTTCTAAAAGATATCGAGATAGTTTATTGAGAAAAGTTGTTCGGAATGACGAGCTGCTGCAGTTAATCAATTTTCAGATAAATTAGCCGACCTTGACTTTATAAGTTAGTCATGAACATTTTTTTAATCCGATGCATGGGATATTTTGTTATGATCAAAAATTTTGGTATTTTTAAAATAAATCAGTGTCAATAATAATTTCTTATAACAATAAAATACGTTTAATGTTGAAAAAACATCATTACAAACATAAATTAAAAAAACTACTGAAATGGGGTGCCACCAACTGCTACACATAATTCAGCCCGTTGGGTGACTGCTTTATACGCAATCGCCCAATTCATCGCCCAGGAAATTCACGATTCAACCATTCTCGAACTGTTCGTGTTGAATGTGCTGGGTGGCCTGGTGGTCTTGCTGAAAATGAACTGTTTGTCGATCTCCTGGTAGCATGTTATTCAAGAACTTTTGAAGACAATTTTCCAGCATTTGATTTATCTGAAAATTGAGTTTCTGCTGCAGCTCGTCATTCTAAATAACATTTCTCAATGAACTTTGTCGATATCCTTTAAAACAAAGGTACTTTATTCTTGACAATTTTCGTTAAATCAGTTCTAAATCACCCTGTATATTAACTGATTTGGCTCATTTTCTGAACATCTCAGTTTGAGACCAAGCAGGAGCGATTCCCAGAATATCAGAGTCTAACTCGAAAATTTTTGGTCATTTACACCTTACCGGCACCATTGTATAAAGAGATTTATACAATGCCGGCACCCAATCCGTGGACACACTGTAGATAGTATAGCAGGGGGTTAATGATTAAAATTTGGGAAAAAAATAAGGAAGGTTTTTTCATGAAAAAATTTTTTGTTACTTAAATATTGTAGTCGTTTTTTGCAAAGGCGGGGTTGTCATTCCTAGAAATCGCTAACCGCACGAACAGAAATCCAACTAAAATCGAGTGCGCTTAAGCTTCTTACTCGAATTTTCCAATGATCAATGGCTGGATGGTATACTTCGTGTTTCAGTAAAAGAAGGAAGATATTTAAAAGCTTCAAGAACTTTATTCACTCCAAAACAATACAAGTATGTACTTATGTTCATATCATAACGAGGACATTTTACATATGTATGCATTTCTGACATACATACACCTAATCTACAGATTTCAATCGACAGTAGGTACATTTTGAAGAGCACCAAAAATTTCATTTGTTATATGTATAAACAATATAACGAAGCACTTGTGATGACTAAAGGATATACTTATTCGTAATAAATAAAGAAATAATAGAAAACAAGCTTTGATACACAAAATAAACAACAGTGCGATAAGATGATCTCTCAAAAGTCTGAGAATGCATTGTTGAATTTTATTGGTCTGTAGATATTTTCATTTTGAGTCCAGCCTCTGGGCGCTGTATTATAGTTATTCAGTGAAGAAAAATCAATTTTTTTAATTGGTTCGGGAGCCGTAACACTTCGAACTGGTGCTGTCCTATCCGAATATTGGTTAGGTGGAATATCTTCCCTGGGATTATGTAAATCTTCGGTCCTGTATATGTTAGATGCTACATTGGCTTTATATACAGGTGAAGTTCGTTTTCTCGGTAAAGTAGCTGCGGAATGGAAAATATATTCTCATTAATCATTTTCATACGTGTTAACCGAAGTTTGTGTATAGGGAAACACAGAAACAGGGGATTATCTCACACTCCTATCATGAAGATGATTACCTTTCAAAAAAAAGACAATTTAATAACACCATACTCGTGAATGAGTACAATCCGTCAATGATTCCAGACAATATTAACTATTCAAAATACAAAAAAAACTATTCGATCGAATTGAGATTAAATACTTAATACGTTGAAAAATGACGGAATGATGGTTCATGCGGAGTTTCGTGAGAATGTTACCTTCAGAAGATAACAGATGGTTCTATCAGGAAGTGAAGCTATGTTGGGCGGGGGTCTATACATGGGTGGGTGACCGCTCTGGCTACGATTTTGAAAAAATGCGTTCAAACAAACTGACTTAGCATCAACCCTCTTTTAGATTGTTCTGTTCATTTCGAGAGCTAAATGGCTCTATACTATGAGATGTTTCAGAGTTATCCATTCTTTTTGGGGCACACAAATATTTTTTGTACAACCTTCATTGCAATGATGCCAGAACGAATGAGTGACACCGCTCTATCGAAAGGATTATGAAAAATTACACATACACCGTATCAATTTTGTATTTCAATTAGATAGACTCAGACTTCGGTCATTCATACTTCAATTAAATCAATCTAGTACCTTAGGAAATACTATTATTTTCTATATCAATCAATGCAAAAAAGTAAACCTGGGAGAGCTAGCAATACCGCAAAAAATCATTCTAACTTGTCTGCCTATTTGAAGTTTCCTTACCTTATCTTGTTTTCTGATTTTTATTCTGGAATAATTTTAGTTTTTCTGTTTAACCGTTAAAGTCAAAATTTGATGCAACTCGGTAATCAAACAACAACATTTTGTGTTTGGTATCCAATTTTTTACAATGAGTTGACTTTCCCATCAAACATTTTTCCAGAATGCCCGAAATCATTTCAATTTTGTGGGCATTGGAAAGTTAGCTCTCTGAATAACGGAAACATAAAAAAATGATAAGATATGATGATGTCGGGCAATCTGAAAGAAGTCACGTTGCTAGCTCCCGTACTATTACAGGTGGTCAGTAACTGTACATCGTTCAATGGTAAATAGATGGTGCGTTGGAGGGCCGAAACACAACATTCAAATATAGGTTGAGAAAATTGGTTTCTTAAGTACAGTGATTTTGATAGAACCTTTGAATGTATGTAACTCGTGAACCAGATTTAACGGATTCACTTCAAATTTGGCTGGTATTTTTATTTTAGGCCGTCAAACGGTTCATATGAAATATACCGAAACGTTCAGACCAGGACTAGGAAATTTTGATTTCTAATTCCACGTCTAAAACACTCTGCACATGGAATGTCGATTTGTTGTTACTATCATCTGATTCTGCATAGATATTTTTCCGAATGCTGTTTTTCACATGTACGTTACACCAATCTTTCATTTTATTTCAATTCAAAACACTTATGATTTTTGAGATTTAGCAGTTTTGGCAGAACTGTTGGATGGCTATAACTTCTGAACCGTTCAACGAATTCGCTTCAAACTTCGCAAGAATTGTCATCTCAGGGTATTAAATAATTCATATGAACCATACCGAAATCTTACAGACCAGAATTGGGAAATTTTATTTTAACCTACACGTCCAATGAAACACCATGTACGAGGGATATCAATTTGTCGTTAATATCATCTGCAGAAATATTTTTTCATTTGTTTTATACATGAACGGCACAACTACCGTTAATTTTTTTTCATCGAACATAATTGAACTGTCATTATTGTGACGAGTACGGCCCTGTCTATTCTAGAATGTTGCTGAGCGCTCCAGAATGCCCGAGCAGTCTATGAGTCACCCGCCTCGTTCTAGAGCGTTCTCGAAATTGCCAGAAATTCCACATATGATAAAAGGGTAGGCGCGGAGCAGCACAGGGACCAATTCAGCAGAGTGATTCGTAGCGGAAAGAGTTCAGTGAAAATAAATTAGTGTGGATATAAATTGTGAACAGACTTTGATAGAAATAGTTGTTTAGTTATTGGAACAGTAGTGTGTAAATAAGTGTAAACAAATAGTTTGAATATTCTAAACATTTTGATAAACGAAGAAAACGTTACATTATCTTTGAGAGCTCTTGCGGCTAATGTAATAAGATGTTCTAGTTAATGAATTTATTGATTCAAATCCAGATGATAGTTCCGACAAACTGATATTCCATGTGCATAGTGTTTCATTAGATCCGGAACTAGAAATCGAAATTTTCTAGTCCTTGTCTGCACTATTTCGGTGTGATTCATATGAACAGTATGATGGTCTGAGATGAGAATACCTGCCAAATTTGAAGCAAATATATCGAATGGTTCACGAGTTATAGCCATCTGAAGGTCCTACCAGAATCAATAAATCACCCTGTATCTAAGAAACGAAAGGCCGCATACGCCCTGGTCTACCGAAGAGGTTGAAGTTCAACCGTTGAACTGTGCAGGTTTCAGGCCTGGCACCGTACATGTATGGGATGGTTGACCTGTGCAAGTATACCTGCGCAGGTCAACCTCTCCGGTAGACCGTAACGTATGTGGCCGCCTTAATCCTATATTTTACTGTTGTTTTCTACAACTATTCACCATCAAACGATGTATAGTAGTTACCTTCGGATTACCCTGTATATTAATATCAATGATCAAAAGCCATGTTAATGATTATTAATCGATCAAACTGTAAGCTTGCCTTGCAAATGCTCCTTGTTATATGAAGCTGGATACACATTAGTTGCGGTATAATACGAAGAATCAGACAAATCATTTCGAGAAAACATTTTCTGTTGGTTGTATTCGCGAAATGAACTATTCTCCGAATGCTGGAAAACCTCCTGTTTTTCCATTTCCTCGTTCACGGAAACCTCTGCTGAATTTCTCAAAATAATTCGACTTCCGCTCTCCACTGTTTCATTTCCGGTCTGCGTCCTAACCTGGTTACTAAAATATAGGTCACGAAACTGTCTCTCTTGATCCAGACTAGGACAAGTTGACGTCGATGATTCTGTTAATGTATTTTTTTCTGAAAATGCAAGCGGAAAATTTTGTTCTTTGATTCTCAGGGTTGGCATTGAAGTTTGTTCGAAACTTTGAATGAGAGATCTAACAGGTACTTTTTGATATTCTTCTGGTTCATGTTCAGCTTGGTAAAGCTGATATTCTACTTTTCCATTTGAATATTCCTCTTGAGAATGATCTAGTCTATTCAAACATTTTTCAAGAATATCATCAGAAGGTTTCGTTGTGTAGTTTGAAATTTCTTTATCTATAATATTTTTTATGTCGCATTGTTGTATTTCTTCCCCGATTGTTTGGAAGTCAATGCTCAATGCACGTTCTCTCTCAAAATATATCTTTTCAATCTCCTCACTTTCGTTAGGTCTGATGACCTCAATATGTGACATTTGATTGTTTTTGTATTGACTGGAGATTCTAGAAGAATCATCGAATGTTTCTCTTGATTCGCTCACGAACATTTTCTCCATTTGTTCGCCGTTCTCCTTGATCGCCTCCTCTTTTTTCTGCACTTTTGTGACTATGTTCTCATTTGAGATTTTCGGTGTGTGAAAATCACCGTAAGGTTTGGCAGCTAAAATACCCACTTCTGGCTTAGTTTCTGGTACAACATTTCTTTGTGCTGTTTTGTAGATCTCTCTGTTCTTTTTTGTTTTCATGGATTTTTGTTTACCTTCTATTGCTTTCATGAACTCATTCATATCGAGTTGTCCGAATACAGGTCGTGCCCCGATTACTGTCTCTGGAGCCTTTCTACAAAATGGCTTGAATCTTTTATCATCTTCGTTATTTATTCTTGCATCTTTTTCCTCAAATTTGTTCATTTTCGAACCAATATTATTTTCATGTTTATCGTCAACACTTTTTACAATTTCGTCAACTTCTACTTTGCGATTCTCTTCTTTTTGGCACACTGAATCATTCGAATCCAATTCGTTTTTCTTCCTGTAAACACTTTTATTTTCTTGTTCGTAGTTGGATTTGAAATTCTTCTCTTCAATATCTGTAGCACACCTTTCCATATTCTGATCTTCTGAATTGCTCATATTTTCATCTGTTCTATTTGTTATGGGATCATGTTCAGTATCTTCTTGATTCAATTTTACAAAGTCTTTATTTTCCCTAATTGTTTCTTCATTCATTTTATCATTGCTATTGCTTTCAGTTGATCTCTCAGCATCATAACTGTAAAATTCTTCTCGTTCAACAATTTGATCTTCTTCGGAATGTTGAGCAATTCTTGAACCCTTCATTATTTTTACTTCTGATGGTGGACACTTTGCTGACTTATATGCTTCTTCTATCTCATGCAGTTCAGAAAAACATGATTTTTGTCCTTGAATAACCTTCATTTTATCCTTATTCCCAGACAAAACCATATTTTTAACTTGCTGTTCATAAGCAGGATCTCTTTTTTCTTCTACTCTATATTGTACCACAGGCTGTATTGAAACAGTTAGATTTTCTGGAGGTTCTTCTGATAAAGAACGTGTCTCTGGTATAAAGATTGGTAAAGGTGAGCGGGACCTATCAGCTACAAAATGACCTTCACTTTCAAAATTGGCAGATTGCAAAGTTATTAAATTAGAAGAAGAGTTGGTGAAGCTATTCTCAACTACTTTATATTCGGGGGTGCTCAGAGCATAACCAAACTCAGGCTTTAAACTCTTTAGGCCTTCGTTTGTATGAGCATGACTATGATTCATAACTTCATTATTCTCTGTGAAAGATACATGTCTATACTGGCTTATATTATTGCTATTCCTCAGGTTATAGAACGATAAACTACTTGTTTGATAAGATGTGTCTTCAAGTGATACATTTGAGTTGATACTTAAATTTGATACATTTGGTAGAAATGGTTCAGGTTGAATTTCATTTTCTTGTCGAGATGGGCCCTTGGCTTGTCCCAGATTAGTTTCTTTCAAATCGAATGTTGGGAAGGCCCCCGAAGCAGAGAAGTTACTCTCTGTATAACAGTTATTGTGCGATTGGGATGGATCGATTTTTTCTCTAGAACTAGAAGAATATTCCCATTCGATATCTTTCAGAGGCAATTCTTTCGGGGCGTAACAGTAAAGTGTGTCTGTTTGAGGTGAATCATTTCTTGGGAGAGGAAATTCATTTTCTTCTCTCGTTTGGTCTTCAAGTGTTTGCTGATCATACGGTTGACTGACATAACCTATGTAGGAAAAATCAAAGAAATAATCAAGTATGAGAAGGTTTCTGTCATTCTCAACAATGCTGTCGACTCCAGTCTACTTTTTTGATTGAAATCTCAATAGACGGACCAAATTTGTCCACATATCAGCAGCTTGGTTGAGAAATCTTATTTTAGACTCTAATTTTATTAGGAGATGCCTACGTTCTGTCTATAAGAAATTTACGCGAAGTGTATTCAGAGGTCAAGTACGAGTAAATTGCACTGAATTATCCCACAGTGTACCTTCGTTTTCAAATTTCTATTTATCCATTTTTAAAGGTCCCCAGAACTTAGGAACTGCTTCTGATATAGCATCAGAGTTTCACTTGAATCTTTTAACAAAAATATTCAGGATATATTTTGCGTTAGGAACGATCTACATTTCAATTGAGTGTGAAAATATACTCATACTTTAACGGCCTGTATCCCGATAACAAAGCGTTTGCGAATACACTTTGAAGAAACCCTTTTTCGTTTGAACATCAATTTCAGGAACACCTAAAGAAAGTGAAATAAACGTTGAATCCACAACTGTAAGAAGAATCTGCAAAATATATTTCATGTTTTTTCGAATGCGCGTTCTACCGCTTTGGCAACGAATTTGAACATGCGCGCAAAAGCTGCTGACTTCACGTCAGTGCTTTTCTAGGTTTTTTTAATTGTTCTAATGACATGAAACTTCGCACAAAGTTTTTCATCGGCATTTTCAAACCAGTTACGGAGTTTCATCATGATAGAATCAATATTTTTTTGAGTTATTCCAAAAATTTTTTGAAAAAAATTTTTTTTTTTTAAATGTTCTAACGACACGATCATCACGAAATTTCGCACAAAGTTCTTTATCGGCATTTTTAAACTAGCTGTCAGGGTTCATCATGATTGAATCAATAAAATTCAAGTCATTCCAGAGAAAACAACGATATCGAGAAATATTCCACGAAATTCGACAAATTTTCTCGCAATATCTCCGAAAATAATAACCGTATCGAATTGAAATTTGGTACAATGTTGTGAAATATAAAGTTCAAGGTGTGAGCAAATTTTTTTCTGAAAATGGTCATTAGTTTCGAAAAATAATTTTTTTCCAAAAAAAATTTAAAAAATTATCTCAACGAAATTTTGCGAAAGGTGGAGAGTTGCTAGGCCCCAACTATGCCAAGTTCCAATAGAATCACTGCAATAGTTCCTATCTGGAAATAACCTCGAAATTTCAAATTTCTTTAACTCCGAAACCATTCATCCAATTTTGGTCGTTAACGAACTTAACCTTCGCATTTTGAAATGCAACCTACCCTTAAAGTTTCAAGTCGACAGGATCCTCCGTACGCCCATAATCGTGCATAAGGCTGGCCGGACAGAATCGATTTTGAGACCGAATTCGTCATCAGTGAGTCCTACCTAGTCGTTTGAGAACATTTTTGTTTCAAAATTCGAAAATTACAGACATTTGAACGAAACTGTAGCACGCTTTTTCCCTAGAACATGCGCGCAATAAAAAAGGCAAGCTTCAAGCGGGCGGAAGCGTACGAGTTCATCGATTCTGCACTCACCGGATTTATTCCTCGAATTCCAAGCAGTTGGAAGGGTTGGTTTGTACACGTCAACGTTGGATAATCCTTTATTCAAATTATTTACAACTCTGTTGATGCTCGAACTGTTGTAGGCTGGATTATGGGCGAATAAAGCCTTATTATGGTCTGACTGGCTGCCGTTGTAACAAGCTCCTTTCCCAGTAGCCAGGTTGCCTGTTCTGAGTGCGTTCTCGTACGATTCCACTGCAGGTTGCACCAAATTACCTGCGGAAAATTCGATCAAGTTGAAGCATTAGGCAGAAATCCATTTGCAATTTGGGGAATGTCCATTAATTTAGCTAGGAAAGCTAAAAATTAGGTGCACTCATCCATTTGATTCACCAAATTGGTACTGGTGGTAGTTGAGGTGGAGTATGGTGGACAATAAGGAATACGAACAGTGATGAAAGCTGAACAAGATAATTTGACATTCACATTATTCCAAGCAATTTGGTGAATCAGGTTTAAAACACGCCAATGATAAGAGATCACCGGAGTTTCAGTTGGTGTCCGCATAGTTCTTGTTGGAATTTCTTCAAAATAATTTAAAGTTTCCTCCTTTATCAAGGCTTTAGTTTCTGTTTCGCATTTATCTCTATAGTTTCATCTCGAGAAATTTTTGCTGATGCATTCGCTCAAATACAGGGTGATTCCGGAGGAGACCGTCAGATTTTGGGATTAGTTTACACTAGTCAGGACAGTCTCGGAACGCTGTTTGGTTTATGGTTGGGGGTCTCTGTTGAGAATATACAGGGTGATTTGTCCGATTCGACCGATTTTACTTTTATTGATAACTTTGGTATGGCTTATTCGACTTCAATGAAATTTTCAGCGTAGTACAATAGTGTTGAACACATTCATTGGTTTTAAGTTTTTTTCAAAATAAGCGGTTGTTATTGTGATGAATCCAGATTAATTGTGCAGGTTGAAAAAACACCCTGTACATAGCGTTTCCTAAACTACCTTATCTGTTTACGATTCTACTATAATAAGTCATTATTTGAGAGTTTCTAATTTTTTTGGCACACTTCTAGTTTTCCGAGAAAATTTTTTCAAAAAAAGGGAAATGTCGAAATTTCGCTCCAATCGAGTCTACTTTTATTGATAACTTTGGTATGGCCCATCCAATTTTGATGATATTTGCAGTGTAGAACAATCTGAATGAGTTTATTCAATCATCGCAACAATCTCTCAAAATACAGTGTTGTAATTATGATAATTTCAGATTAATTGTGCAGTTGAAAAAAAAAACACCCTGTACATTGCTTTTCCAAAACTTTCTTATTCGTTGCAGATTCCACAATAATATGCCATCATCCAGAGGTTTTTAATTTCTTTGGCACACCTCCGGTTTTCCTAGAAAACACTTTTGTAGAAGAGCATTATCGAAATTTGGCTCACAAGCAGTGAGAGTATTCCGCACTAGGTAGGAAAGCTGTATCGTCCAAAGATGCAAAGTTGTTCGTCACTTCTGAAATATTCTTTTCAAATTCGAAATATATTCCGAATTGAATGGTTTCATACAAAATATTAGCAATTAAATATGAATTCGGAATTTAAAAAGAATATTTTAGAACTTAAGAACTGCTTTGCATCCTTGGACAAAACAGCTTTCCTACCTAGTGCGGAATACGTTCACTGCTTGTGAGCCAAATTTCGATCATGCTCTTCTTCAAAAATGTTTTCTAGGAAAACAGGAGTTGTGCGACTATTGAATGTACTCGTTCCGATTGTTCTACACTGCAAATTTCATCAAAATTGGATGAGCCATACCAAAGTTCTCAATAAAAGTAGACTCGATTGGAGCGAAATATCGTTATTATCATTTTTTGAAAAAATTTTCTCGAAAAACTAGAAGAGTACCAAAAAAATTAGAAACTCTCAAATAATGACTTATTATAGTAGACTCGTAAACAGATAAGGTAGTTTAGGAAACGCTATGTACAGGGTGTTTTTTCAACCTGCACAATTAATATGGATTTATCACAATAACAACCGCTTATTTTGAAAAAAATCATTTGAAATCAATGAATGTGTTCAACACTATTGTACTACGCTGAAAATTTTATTGAAATCGAATAAGCCATACCAAAGTTATCAATAAAAGTAAAATCGGTCGAATCGGACAAATCACTCTGTATATTCTCAATAGAGACCCCAAACCATAAACCAAACATTGTTTCGGGACTGTCTAGACTAGTCTAAACTTATCCTAAAATCTGACGGTCTCCTCTGGAATCACCCTGTATAGCCAAAGACATAGTATATGGATATATGTATCTATGCTCCATTCACTTTTATAAACTATCCCGGTTGGCCATGACATTCTGACGCATTTCGCCGTGTATATTTTGAAAATGTTAGGTTATAGTAATTTTTCTGTCAGATAACTACGCAACTTTGAGGAAATTAATGAATTTGAGAAAATATTATGTGAATTCGATAATTCCAAAGACCTGGCGAATGTTGAAGAAACTTTTTTCTCTGTTAACACTGGAAATATTTCACGTGAATAAACGTGGTTAGAAGATTCGATTATGCTATTTTCTTGTAAGGAAATCAAGAATCGAGTCTGGAAATTTTACTGGAAAATAATGGATAGAGTAATCCGTTACTTTGTGATAATTCATTCGAAAAAAAAGTACTCGACTAAACCTGCAGTAAAACTTCTAAACGAATTCTCGAGAAATAAGTCTACAGAAGACATTTGAATACCTTGTTGCACAATTTGAAATACTCCAGTATGAAAATGTATTAGTACTACAAAACCTGTGTCACCTTGAAAGAACTAACTCAATTTGCAAAGTTCTTGTGTGAACGATACACTGGGTTTTCACTCACATACGTCGAAAATGTTGGATAGCTTGTGATAAATTATTAATTCGAAATTATCAGGGTTACTATCAGAAAAAGCAGATTTCAATTCAACATAGCACTTCCTGATACTTTGTCTCTGCTTCTTAAAAACTACCTTCAGGATTTTTATTTTCCAAGCGTGATTATGTTGAGATCGAGAGTAGAAATCGGCATTGGCATTTCGAAACGTCTCTGAGAATTATTTTGACAGTGCCCATATTTCACGAGTGTCAACCTGCGTCAGTTTTAAGTAAAAAACTTGATAGACCTAAATAATAGCCAGCTGGGAAAGTTAATGAAAGTGAAGGGAGTATATGTTGAGCCATATCTACAGTGTGTCCACGGATTGGGTGCCGGTAAGGTGTAAATGACGAAAAATTTTCGAGTTAGACTCTGATATTCTGGGAATCGCTCCTGCTTGGTCTCGAACTAAGATGTTGAGAAAAAGAGCCAAATCAATTTATATAGAGGATGGTTTAGAACTGAATTAATTAAAATTGTACTGCAATGGTACTTTATTCTTAACAATTTTAATTTATTCAATCACCCTCTATATAAATTGATTTGGCTCTTTTTCTCAACATCTTAGTTCGATACTAAGCAGAATATTAGAGTTTAACTTGAAAATTTTTCGTCATTTACACGTTACCGGCACCCAATAATCCGTGGACACACTGTATGATGCTGCCCATGAGCAGCGTCTTTTCTTTGAATCTATGCCAAAATGACGGTTGCAGTGTTGGGCAGAAAAGTTTTGATGTATTTTTTCAACTGCTGCGGCGTAACAAAAATGTGAAAAGTTTTCGTATTTTTCCCAACATGATCATTTGTGGACAATAACAACACCTTATTGAAAGCTCACCTTTGGTGAGTCCTAATGGACTACAAGCTTCGAATGCTGCCTCCACAGATCCGGTCTCTAGGGCAGCCTCCCAAGGCGATTTAACCAGTTTTATCCTTGGACTCAAAAATGCGTCCTACAAATTTTGAGAAATTCATCATGGAATTTATGATTCAGCGACATTTACCTGTTGTTCGTTCAGATTCTCCCTGTGCACCTTATGTAAATTTTCTTTGTTATTGTTCAATGAGTAGCTGGGAAGATAACTGTAAATTGGTGTTGAAGGTGCCTTGTTTACCTTTGGAGATGGAGGTTCAATGAGATTTGACTTGTTTGTTTCTTCAACAACCCACTTCTCAGATCTCTTTCGACGCTTCGCGAAAAGTTCTGCACCTGAGAATACGAGAGGTGTGTGTATTTTATTTGCTTATCGAGTAATATGAGAAAATAAGAATGAATCTGAGAGTAGATAGGCAATAGGAGTTCTAGCACAATTTTGATCATTTTTACATGTAAATCTCCATAGGGAAATCTAAGGTCCATTTTGCAAAAATCGTACAATTCCGTAGACGTGTATGAGGGTTTTTCAAGGTCATTCAGATTTCGGTTGAAACTGTCAGCTTAGCTGCCTGGAGCTGCTTTAAAGCTGTCTGGATCTGCTTTGGAGCTGCCTGTAGCTGCTTTGGAGCTGTCTGGGGCAGCTTTGGAGCTGTCTGGAGCTGCTTTGGAGCTGCCTGAAGCTGCTTTGAAGCTGTCTGGAGCAGCTTTGGAGCTGTCTGGAGCGGTTCGCGACAACATTGTTCAAGACAACTCCAGACAGCTTCAAAGCAGCTCCAGGCAGCTCCAAAGCAGCTCTATACAGCTGCAAAGCAGTTCCAGACAGCTCCAAAGCAGCTCCAGGCAGCTAAGCTGACAGTTTCAACCGAAATCTGAATGACCTTGAAAAACCCTCATACACGTCTACGGAATGGTACGATTTTTGCAAAATGGACCTTAGATTTCCTTATGGAGATTTACATGTAAAAATGATCAAAATTGTGCTAGAACTCCTGTTGCCTATCTACTTTTGAGGGTTTATACCAAATTTGAATTTCAAATAACACAAGCAATGGATCCTTATATAAACTGCGGAAAAATATGGATTTTCTCAACCAATAAGAGTTGATATTTGAAAACTAACCTTTTCCTTTCGGAGAGTTAAGATCTTTGACAATAGATAGACAAATATCCGGAGACAAAGCAGATTCGAATTTGTAGCCTTGTTTACCCAATGTATTTATGTCCTGTACTTGTCCATGAGGGTTCATAACAAGTTTCAGTGGGTTCCTTTCAACAGTACTGTTTTCATAACTGATATCAGATCCATTTATTCTTTCACCTGAAACAAGAAACACATAGAACATCATTTTACAGTTGAAAATGTGGGTGTCTTCATAGAGAAGTATTTTGAACGGAAAATTCATGAAATTGAGATAGTGTGTAGATTATTTTTCTATCGGAATATAGTTTCAGTTCAATTCAAGGTTTCCCTGTTCAAGAAAACTTCATGGCAACTCAAAATGATGGCTCTCAAAAATATTCTGTGAAGATTTACCTAAGATTACATGAAGTATCGAAAACACGGGAAATTGATTGAAATAATTGTGTTCAAAGAAACTTCCATCCAAGAAAAATACAATTGATCTATTCGATCCATATAAATGTTAGAAAATTTTTTCTCTTCCTCAGGAGTAGCTTTACCAGCTATAGATGATTTTTGAATCAACTCATTTTATATGTAAATCTGAAGGACGAAGGTACTGAACTTTTTCTCTTATTTTAAATTTGTATCTTCTGAATGTTATCTAAACTTGACGAATGGTACACATATGATATCTATATGGGTCGAACATATACAGGGTGATTCCGGAGGAGACCGTCAGATTTTGGGATAAGTTTACACTAGTCAAGATAGTCTCGGAACACTGTTTGGTTTATGGTTGGGGGTCTCTGTTGAGAATATACAGGGTGATTTGTCCGATTCGACCGATTTTACTTTTATTGATAACTTTGGTATGGTTTATTCGATTTAAATGAAATTTTCAGCGTAGTACAATAGTGTTGAACATATTCATTGATTTCAAATTTTTCTTCAAAATAAGCAGTTGTTATTGTGATAAATCCATATTAATTATGCAGGTTGAAAAAACACCCTGTACATAGCGTTTCCTAAACTACGCTATCTGTTTACGATTGTACTATAATAAGTCATTATTTTAGAGTTTCTGACTTTTTGGCACACTTCTAGTTTTCCGAGAAAATTTTTTCAAAAAATGATAATGTCGAAATTTCGCTCCAATCGATTCTACTTTTATTGATAACTTTGGTATGGCTCATCCAATTTGGATGAAATTTGCAGTGTAGAACAATCTGAATGAGTTCATTAAATAATCGCAACAATCTCTCAAAATACAGTGTTGTAATTGTGATAATTTCAGAATTTCAGATTAATTGTGCAGTTGAAAAAACACAATAATGTACATTGCTTTTCCAAAACTTTCTTATTCGTTGCAGATTCTACAATAATATGTCATCACCCAGAGGTTTTTGATTTCTTTGGCACACCTCCGGTTTTCCTAGAAAACATTTTTGAAGAACAGCATTATCGAAATTTGGCTCACAAGCAGTGAGAGTATTCCGCACTAGGTAGGAAAGCTTTATATTCTAAGGCTGCAAAGTTGTTCTTCACTTCTAAAATATTCTTATCAAATTCTAAATATATTCTGAATCGAATGATTTCATACAAAATATTAGCAATTAAATATGAATTTGGAATTTGAAAAGAATATTTTAGAATTTAAGAACTGCTTGGCATTCTTGGACAATACAAAAATATTTTCTAGGAAAACCGGAGGTGTGCCGAAGAAATTAAAAACCTCTGAAGGATGACATATTATTGTAGAATCTGAAACGAATAAGAAACTTTTGGAAAAGCAATGTACAGGGTGTTTTTTTCAAGTGCAGAATTAATCTGAAATTCTGAAATTATCACAATTTCAACACTGTATTTTGAGAGACTTTTGCGATTATTGAATGTAATCATTCAGATTGTTCTGTACTGCAAATTTCATCAAAATTGAATGAGCCATACCAAAGTTATCAATGAAAGTAGAATCGATTGGAGCGAAATTTCGACATTGCCTTTTTGCGCGCATGTTCTAGGGGAACAGCGTGCTATCGTTTTGATCATTTTGGATGATTGAGCCGAAAATGGTCTCAATCGACTAGGTTGGACTCACTGATGACGAATCCGGTGTCAAAATCGATTCTGTCCGGCCGTAGACACGATAACTGTCGAACGAAGTGAGCTAGCGACTTGAAACTTTCAGGGTAGGTCGCGCATTGGAATGCCGCGGTTAAGTTCGTTAATGGGCCAAATCGATCGGATAGTTTCGGAGTTATAGGCATTTGAAGTTTTGAAGTTATTTATTTTTTATTTCAGAAACTACTCGAGCGATTGGATTCAAACTTGGCAGTTTGGTGGAGTATAACGACGCGCAACTTTGAGCCAAGTTTCGTCAAGATCATATTGTCAATAAATTTTAAAAAAAATTTTTTTCGAAATTTTTTTACAAAAAAATTTTTTTTTCGGAAACCATTCATCATATCCAAAAAAATTATGCTCACACTTTGACCTTCTAATTTCACAGCAGTGTACTAAATTTCAGCTCGATACGATCATAAGTTTTGGAGATATCGGGAAAAAATATGTCAAATTTCGAGGTTTTCTTCTCGATATCGTTGATTTTTTAGGTATTACTCGAGAAATACTGATTCAGTCCTGATTAAACTTCACAGCTAGTTTTAAGATGCTGAAAGACACTTTGTGCAAAATTTCGTGATAATCGGGTTATTAGAACAATTTGAAAAAAAAAATTTATATGATTTTTTCATCATATCATCCTCATTAAATTCTGTATGAAACTTCGAACTGTTATTTTCGATGAAGTACTGGATTTCAATTCGATCTGGTCTGTATTTTTGGAAATATTGGAAAAATAAAATTTTGATTGGGTATATCTACGGAATCATTGGGTGGATTTTACCCATTCACGAATTCGGCCTTCGTAATTAAGGTCCAAACCTTCTCTACAAATATCGAGTTTCTAAGTTGTTTCTTTCGGAAGTTATTGTGTTTACGCAGTCGGCCGTTAGGCTGACCGTAAACACAATAACTTCCGGAAGAAACGACTTAGAAACTCGATATTTGTAGAGTAGGTTTGGGGCTTAATTACGAAGGTCGAATTCGTGAATGGGTAAAATCCGCCCAATGATTCCGTAGATATACCCAATCAAAATTTTATTTTTCCAATGTTTCCAAAAATACAGATCAGATCGAATTGAAATTCAGTACTTCATCGAAAATAACAGTTCGAAGTTTCATACAGAATTTAATGAGGATGATATGATGAGAAAATCATATAAATTTTTTTTTTCAAATTGTTCTAATAACACGATTATCACGAAATTTTGCATAAAGTTGTCTTTTAGCATCTTAAAACTAGCTGTGAAGTTTAATCAGGACTGAATCAGTATTTCTCGAGTAATACCGAAAAAATAAACGATATCGAGAAGAAAACCTCGAAATTTGACATATTTTTTCCCGATATCTCCAGAACTTATGATCGTATCGAACTGAAATTTGGTACGCGCGCACGTTCAAATTCGTTGCTGAAGCGGTCATCTACATTGAACATGCGCGCAAAAGTTGCTGCCTTCACGGCAGTGCTTTTTGAACTTTTTTTGATGGAAATTTGTCAGACTAGAAGTGTGCCAAAAAAATTAGAAACTCTCAAATGATGACCTATTATAGTAGAATCGTAAACAGATAGCGTAGTTTTGGAAATGCGATGTACAGGGTGTTTTTTCAATCTGCTCCATTAACCTGGAATTATCACAATAACAACCACTTATTTTGAAAAAAACTTTGAATTTAATGAATGTCCTCATCAATATTGGACTTCGCTGAAAATTTCTCAAAAATCGAATAAGCCATACCAAAGTTATCAATAAAAGTAAAATCGGTCGAATCGGTGAAATCACCCTGTATATTCTCAATAGAGACATCCAGTCACAAACCAAACATTGTTTCGAGAATGTCTTGACTAGTGTAAACTTATCCCAAAATCTGACGGTCTCCTCCGGAATCACCCTGTATATTGTTCTATTTCAGATCCGGATTTTTCAAAGAAAACAATCCAAAATCAAAATTTGAACATTATAATCAGAAGTTTGTACTACACTGAAGCTAACCTCGGCGAATTCCATTTAAAAACCCTGAATTGAATGATTGCATAAGAGTTCTCACTGTATATCTTTTCAGATAAATTCACATACCTTTCAACTGTAATAAAACACTCAGAACTCAATAATTGCTTAACGATTATTACAATAACCTATCGACTTGGAAGAGGAGAACTCTGAAAAATTAATGGCACTTCAATCAACTTCTAGATGAGATCTTCTCCATTTCAATTAGACTTATATATAACAATGTTAATCTAAATTAAGAGAGGCACCTTGCCAATATATGCCATTTGTTTGCTTCCGTAGTTGGCAGATTCTGTTATCTTCGGTGCTATTGAAAAAATGGAATGTGGGGTAGTTCAGAGAACAAATCAGGGAAAACTAGTTTGCAGCTTTTCACGCCCGTCCAAATTCATTGATGAAGAGTTTACCCATTCGGGCACTAACCTCACCCAATTCTGCTGGACTTCCAAATAAAACCATCTATCTTTCGAACATATGATCCACAAAAATTTTGCAGCAACCTTGTAATCGATTCCTAACCGGGTGCTAGACGACAGCAGCATCAAATATGTTTTTGCGCGAATGTTCTGGAGAAAACGTGCTACAGTCTTGTCCAAATGTCTGTGATTTTCGAATTTTGGGCCGAAAATGGTTTCAAAACGCCTAGGTTGGACTCACTGATGACGAATCCGGTGTCAAAATCGTATCTGTCCAGCCGTCCATACCCACGATTACGGGTATACGAAGGATTCTATCGAGTCGAAAATTTCAGGGTTGGTTACATTTCAAAATGCGGAGGTCAAGTTCGTTAATGGGCAAAATTGTTCGAACAGTTTCGGAGTAATTGCTATTTGAAGTCTCGAGGTTATATCCCTGATATTTCCAGAATTACCGAAGTGATTGAATTGGAACTTGGCTGTTAGTTAGAGCATGAGGAGTCGCAACTTTGCGGAATTTTGTTGGGATCGAGCTGTCAGTAATGTTTGAAAAAATTTTTTTCCAAATTTTTTTCTGAAAAAACTTTTTTTCTCGGAAGCTGTTCATTACATTCAAAATAAATTTTAGTCATACTTCCTATTTCACAGTGGTGTACCAAATTTCAGTTCGATAGGGCTATGATTTTCGAAGATATTAAAATAGTTAAAAAATTCTGGAATACTCGAGAATTAGATTGAAAATGCTGATCGACAAGTTTGTACGACCGACCGTTAACACAATAACTTCCGGAAGAAACGACTTAGAAACTCGTTATTTGTAGAGTAGGTTTGCGGCTTAGATACGAAGGTAGAATTCCTGAATGGATTAAATCCGCCTAATGATTGCGTAGATATACCCATGCAAAATTCTATTTTCCCAATATTCCCAAAAATACAGATTAGATCTAATTGAAATTCAGTAATTTGTCGAAAAAAAACCTAGGAAAGCATTGCGGTGAAGTCATCATCAGCAGCAGCTTTTGCGCGCATGTTCAAATTCGTTGCCGAAGCGCTCATCTGAATTGAACATGCGCGCAAAAGCTGCTGCCTTCGCGGCAATGCTTTTCTAGGTTTTTTCGGAAATACTTTTTTTAGAATTTCATTTAGCCTGATGTAGGTATATTCGGAATCATCGGGAGGTCTTGAATTCGATATTCTTAATTATTATCATCACAATCCTATCTTACAAATATCGGTTATCTATTTTGATTCCTTCATTAGTTGTGCAACAAATTGCAGTAGCAATAGTCTACTAAGAGATTCGATAGTTGTAAAGAAGTTTAGAGTTTACTATGAAGAATCGATTTGTGAATGGGAAAAATCCACCAAAACCTGGTACTTGATCTACAAAATGAAGACATGTGGATGTATGCAAAGTTTCAGCAGAATTTCTGCAAAAGACTCTCACAATTTTCATTTCGTTGTTTCATTTCGTAACAATGAAAACCGACTCGATGAGAGTAGGACGATGAAATCTGTTTTAATTCATAGATAAAGGATCGAACTGCACGTAAAAAAATTCGACATCACCCAGCTTCATTATTTTGGTCGGCACGACGTCTCAAAGTTGACCAAAATTTCGAAATTTTTTCACTATTTCCGCCATAATTTCTAAACGGTTGTCACTGGACGATTTCTAATGACATATTCGTGATCTACGACCTCGATTTAATAGGAAACTATAACAAGGTCGACGATTTTCGAAAAAAAAAATTTATTTGGGACTTCATAAAGAACCGCGAATAAACATCAAAGCGCAGAGGGGTGGGGGGTAAGATTTACCGATTCCGTGCGAAATTTTATTTTTGAAGCTATGACAATATGCACATCATATATTATGGATTCGAACACGTAGATTACGAATCTGTAATTAGATTTTGCGTAACTGATTCGGTTTGGAAAATATTCCGGATTTGGTGAGAAATTTTCGAAATTTGAGTCAACTTTGGGCCGTCGTACAGATCAAACGCGTGAGGCTGGACAATATCGAATTTTTTGGTTATATCTGGGTCCTTTGTGAGTACGTAGCCAAATATTTTATAGACGAAGGTCCTCTAGTTGAAAAATTATGATTTTTTTAAAAAAGGTCCAATTTTTTCGATTTTCTTCTGGCCATAAAAAACGAACCAGACTCTCCACTAACATTCTGATTGGATTTTCTTTATCTACGCCCTCGAATTAGTATATGTTTCAAATTTCAGGTCGATCGGAGAACTTTCGATTTTTGGTAAAATTTTAAGGGGTTACCCTTAAGAAAATATCGATTTTCGAAAAATAATTTTCCGACTCCTATCGCCGTGAAATTCGGCACACTCACTAATTCGAGGGCGTAGAACAAGAATATAAGGTCAGATATTTTTTAGAAAAATCGTCCTGGACGTGAGAGGTCCTTGAAGTTCCAAAATTTTGGACCTTTTTTCAAAAAATCATTATTACCGACTCGATGGAAGTAGGACGATGAAATCTGTTTTATTGCATAGATAAAGGATCGAACTGCACGTGAAAAAATTCGACATCACCCAGCTTCATTATTTTGGTCGGCACGACGTCTCAAAGTTGACCAAAATTTCGAAATTTGGGTCAACTTTGGGTCGTCGTACAGATCCAACGCGTGAGGCTGGACAATATCGAATTTTTTTGGTTATATCTGGATCCTTTGTGAGTACGTAGCCACTTATTTTATAGACGTAAGTCTTCTGGTTGAAAAATTATGATTTCTTTAAAAAAGGTCTAATTTTTTCGATTTTCCTCGGGCCATAAAAAACGAACCAGACTCTCCACTAACATTCTGATTGGATTTTCTTAATCTACGCCCTCGAATTAGTATATGTTTCAAATTTCAGGTCGATCGGAGAACTTTCGATTTTTGGTAAAATTTTGAAGAAAATCTCAATTTTCGAAAAATAATTTTCCGACTCCTATCGCCGTGAAATTTGGCACACTTACTAATTCGAGGGCGTAGAACAAGAATATAAGGTCAGATATTTTTTAAAAAAATCGTCCTGGACGTGAGAGGTCCTTGAAGTTCCAAAATTTTGGACCTTTTTTCAAAAAATCATTATTACCGACTCGATGAGAGTAGGACGATGAAATCTGTTTTAATTCATAGATAAAGGATCGAACTGCACGTAAAAAAATTCGACATCACCCAGCTTCATTATTTTGGTCGGCACGACGTCTCAAATTTGACCAAAATTTCGAAATTTTTTCACTATTTCCGCCATAATTTCTAAACGGTTGTCACTGGACGATTTCTAATGACATATTCGTGATCTACGACCTCGATTTAATAGGAAACTATAACAAGGTCGACGATTTTCGAAAAAAAAAATTTATTTGGGATTAAAAAAATTTTTCATAAAGAACCGCGAATAAACATCAAAGCGCAGAGGGGTGGGGGGTAAGATTTACCGATTCCGTGCGAAATTTTATTTTTGAAGCTATGACAATATGCACATCATATATTATGGATTCGAACACGTAGATTACGAATCTGTAATTAGATTTTGCGTAACTGATTCGGTTTGGAAAATATTCCGGATTTGGTGAGAAATTTTCGAAATTTCGGTCAACTTTGGGCCGTCGTACAGATCAAACGCGTAAGGCTGGACAATATCGAATTTTTTGGTTATATCTGGGTCCTTTGTGAGTACGTAGCCAATTATTTTATAGACGAAGGTCCTCTAGTTGAAAAATTATGATTTTTTTAAAAAAGGTCCAATTTTTTCGATTTTCTTCTGGCCATAAAAAACGAACCAGACAATTGTGTGTTGTCTTAGTCATATTCAGCGACCTCGAAAACCTATGGTTGCATACCAAACTTTTCCGGTAACTCTGTTATTTTCGAAACTATTTCATTTAGAAACTTTCGCGTTTTTCATTTCCAAGTTTTGTTTGAAGGGCTCTACAAGGAAGAATTGATGAGTGTACGGTTATATTATTGCTTTTAATCAATCACACCAACGAGCTCAAGAACTTCACAGCAAAAAACGCCACGTAGGTTCCACTGAATTCTTGAAAATAAGCCAAATATGGCGATTTTGGGGGGTCTAGACCCTTAGTAAAATTTCGAGGAAAATTTTAAAAATAGATTCCCTTCAAAATTGGTATAAACGAAGAGGGTTCAATGCTGAATAATAATCTGCAATTCTCAATTGATTCCGTCAGTTGGGAGGGAAAATAAATGAATTTGAAATTTCACATTTTGGAAAATTCCCATTTGACAGGGGAAAATCAAAACGGTAGGAGATATCGATGAGATAATCAGGTCAATTCTGTTTGCGAATAGCAATATTGCTAGGAAAAAAATATTGCTATCATAACAAGATTGGAATTATTGGTATTCTGATCAACGTTTTTGAGCAATATGGTCTATCACTTTAACAAGAATCTTGCTATCAACATTGCTATCTTAGCAACCTCAAAATAGTACTTGCTATGCTTGATAACAAGATAGGTTAGAAAGGGAATCTTACAGAGATCCATTTGTTTCAGTATTATTTTTTCCAAGAATTCGAAAATATTGAAGATAGGGAAGAATGTGATAATAGAAATGTGTTCAAGGTTCTCTAGAATATTTAATTTTAAGGATTCTTAGAGTTCATCGAATTTCGAATTATTGTCGCCTGCATAAAATTGCTGCATTTGATTTCTGGAAATAAAAATTCTATCGGTATCCAGGAAATAGGTCAATTTAACTTTAATTGGTTTTTCTGTTTCATAACTTTTTCGAATAACTCGATGTTTACATGAATAAAAAAAAGTATATGCTAATGGATATGTGTTCAAGGTTCTCTAGAATATTATTTAATTTCAAGGAAAATTCTTAGACTAAGATAAAAGCATAGGCAACAGCTGAGATGATTATTCTAATCATCTCAACAACAGCAATCCCTTTGAAGTGCCAACGAAAAAGTTTATCGAATTTCGAATTATTAACGCCTGAATAAAATTGCTGCATTCGATTTCTGATAACCAATATTTTATTGGTATCCAGGAAATTGGTTATTGGTAAATTTGACTCGTTTCGTTTCCTAACATTTTTTATGTCGATGTTTACATGAATATTAATTACGCTTAGAAAGCCGTAGATAGAGGTTATATATGCGAAACCATAAAGAAAACTCACGAATTAGGGTTATTTTCTTCTTCCTTGTAGTTCTAAAGTCACAAAATACAGTGTTGTCAGTTCTAAAATCACCAATTATGGAAGTCTATGATAGCAGTATCGTTATGACAAAATTGATAACAAACATTGCTATAACACTCGTAACATCATGGCCATATTGCTATAAATTAGAAAGATAGCAATATGACTAGAATAGCAAGGTTCATAGCAATACGCAAACAGAATCGACCTGAATGTCTTAGTCATATTCAGCGACCTCGAAAACCTATGTTTGTATATCAAACTTGCCCGGTAACTCTGATATTTTCGAAACTATTTCAATTAGAAAGTTTTGATGTCCAGTCGGACAAAATTGAATTTAAATCTTCATCAGTTAGGCAAGCCTCATTATAATCATGATTGAATAGGAAACACATATTCTCACCTTTTCCTTCGTGCACCCACTTGACAGACCTTTTCTTTCTGTTCACGTACATGGATTGTCCCTTACTCGTCTGGTTGCTAATATCACTCAGAGAACTTGATATTCTTTTGGCCAGTTCTACTTGTTCCTCCATGGTGGGGTGTAGTCCTTTCGAGTAAAATGCCGAATTGGCAAACATCTTTTCTGAAATCCAAACATGATTAGAAAAAATTCTCTTATGATACACAAAAAGCAATTCAGTAGGTACTCACTTTTAGGGGGCATTTTGAATTCACTATCTTGGGCTGGCGTGAGTATCTTTTCAACATTGAAGGGTTTCAGTAGTGGCGTATTTTCGTCCTGTAAAAAAACAGTTACTTTCAAGTATCGATTGAAGCTTATTTTGGGGCGAGTCCCAAGATTTTATAGGTGTTTTCTGGGATTCCACTTCCAAAATATGAAAATAATAAAAATGAAATTTTACAGATTTTCTCGTTTGTATGATGAAGGAGTGGTAATCTGAAACGTTATAGTTTCCACTTTGTGGATCGTTTGCATTGTTCCAGTATTATTCATTAGGCAATCTCTTTCAGAAACTGCCCTTGACAAATAATTTAATCATGCAATCCTCAAGGGCGTTTTCGAAAAAAAAAACAATTTTATTTAACTTAGCGGTTGTCTCAAAAAATTCCAGAAAAGCACTGACGTGAGGTCAGGAGCTTTTACGAGCTTGTTCAAATTCGTTGTCAAAGGAGTCACCTGCTTATTGACCCCTCCAAACGCAGTTTCACTTTCTTATAGACGGTTTTGCAGATCCTTCTTTCATTTAGTCCAACGAAAATCTGCTTAGGCCCGCACGCTATCATTTCTCAATCAAGTGATAGCGTTAAATTCGATCCGATCCGTATTTATGGAAATATTTGAATGTGTATATTTATGAATCATTTGGCGGATTTTACCCATTCACGAATTCGGTGATCGTATTTGAGTCCCAAATTAATGAACCTACAATCTATAATTTTTTCCATCAAGTACTAAATTCAAAATCGATCTCATCTGTATTTTTGGGAATATTAGGAAAAAAATTGTGAATGAGTATAGCTACGAAATTATTAGACGGATTCAACCCATTAATCAAGCCTCAAACCTTTTCTACAAATATCGAGTCTCCAAGTCATTTCTCTCAGAAGTTAATTTTTGTTTGCGGTACGTTAACACAATAACTAAGAGAATCTGCTGATAGACTTTAGATAATTGTCGAGCACGTTTGGAGTTCGATTTCAATAGCCGAATTCGCGAATTGCTAAAGTCCACCCAATTATTCCCCAGATATACCTTTTGCAAAAATGAAGATCGATTCTCATTGATATTGACACTTGACTGAAAAAAATGATAGTTTGAAGGCTTCTGAAGAATTTCGCGATAACCATTTGATTAGTTTCTAGAGCACAAAATATAAATTATTTGAGCCCATTTTTTTTCATATTTTACTTATGAAACGATCACCATGAAATTTCGCATATATTTGCACATAGACAGTTTCCAACTAGTTACTCAGTTTCACTGTGATCGGATCATTAATTTTTGGAAAATTGGAAGATTTTCTTATCATCTTTGATTCAAACTTTTTACTTGTAACCTCCCCACAAAATTTCGCATGAAGTTACCCATCGGTATTATTCAACTAACCAGGAAGTTCATATCTAATCGCGTTAGTTCCTCTTGAGATATTGGGAAAACAACTTCGAAATTTCGAAAAGCCATGAATGAGAATTAATGTGGGATCAAACTCAAATTTGAAGCCAAATCTCATTGAAATCTGATGAATAATTTCCAAAAAACGATTTTCTCATGTTCATTTATCGAAACGGAAACCACAAAAAATTTTAAAGTCGCCCTTTCATATTCTTTAACTAGTTTCAATGATCCAATCTGATCGCGTCGGTACTTATCGAAATATAAAGGAAAGAACCTCGAAATTTCAAGTGAGAGCGCAATTTGATATATTATTTTTACAACATCTCCAAAAATTAACATCGGATTGAATTGAAATTTGAATTACTGTTGTGAAATATTTACTTAAAGGTCTATGACTAATTTCATCGAGATCAATCAATAAACTCCGAAGAAAACACTCTGCTTAGACTACATGTACATGCAATTTGTAAACAATTTTCATTCAATTTTTCAACAGTGGTGAATTCGAGGTAGGTAGGTTTTATAAATCAAAAGCTTTTCACAATTATGTAGAGGAAACCCATTTCGTGATGAGTATTATATTTATAAGAGGACCTCGTCTTTGGAGACAGTTGGTTGCTAAAAATTCAAAAACTCAAATTCTGTCCTGGAGAACGAACAAGCGCGCCAAATGAATGAAAAATTAAATATAATCGGAGTGTTGACTCCTATATTGAAAATATTCTTGGGAAAAACTTACCAGACCAACCCTAAACACTTTCTTTGTCAAAGTCGTGAGAAACTCTCGTTTCGCAGGATCTCTAAAATCTGAAGGTTTGAATCCCGGCTTGGTGTCGACCAAACTAGGAACACTTTTAGAATGTTTCAAAATGTTGGAGTTTCCGTAATGTTGGGAATCACTTGAAGTTTTGGAAATTGGTGCTATAGCCTTACAACTGCTAGATTTTGACATATGTGAGTGGTAAGAATTTTGTATGAATTTGCTATCGACGGTCGTGGTGATCAACCGCATATTGAGTTAGCTCAATTTTCTTCTTTTCAAAGTTTAATAAAAGTCTTCCTGCATAAATGCAAAATTTTGTGATAATTCAAAATCATATCTGAGGATCATCTCATCAATAAACCAGTGGAATTGTTGGAAAATTCCGGAAAGACGCAGACGTGGGGTCACGAGCGTTTACGCGGTTGTTCAAATTATTATAAATTATACCTATTTGGCATAGTGTCTCTTTTCATACCTACTATATGCTATTAGGTTAACACGAAATTTCGCACCAACTTACTTGCGCGTTGGTTTTTTTTCACCTGATTACGAAGTTTCAATTTGGTTGCATTTGTACTTCTTAAAATATTTCGGAACTAATATTTATATTCCAAATATCAACGAAATTCGGCATTCTTTTTTCCTTATATCTCCGAAAGTCATTATCGGATCGAATTGGAATTTAAAACATTATTCCTGAATACTGACTCTAAGGTTTGTGACAAATTTCGTTGAAATATTATCAAAATATTTTCGGAGGAAAAAAAATACGAAAAAAATTTGAAAAAAATTTGAAAATTGCCATAATCACAAGGACGAATATCCGTCGATAAATCAACGAATATTCCCCCTTGATCAGAGCTAATCACCCAATCAACCAAAACACCTACACCGAAGAAGCGGGTCCAAGTAGAATGACTACAGCTGTTTCACAATTGACCTGACGATCAATAACATTTGTGAAACAGCTGTAGTCATTCTACTTGGACCCGCTTCTTCGGTGTAGGTGTTTTGGTTGATTGGGTGATTAGCTCTGATCAAGGGGGAATATTTGTTGATTTATCGACTAATATTCGTTCTTGTGATTATGTTATTTATTACTACCTGAGCTCTTTCTTCTCCGTGAAACCATTTCCTGAATTTGAAAAATTTTCGAATACATTTTTTTTAAATTTTCCAACAACTGGATCCACACGAAACTTCACACTAAGTTGCGCGTTGATATTCCAAAACTGTCTACAAAGTTTGAATCTGATCGAGTCAGTACTTCATGAGATATCGGGGAACTAGTCTCTTAATTTCAAGTAGGCCCAACTCCAAATCTATTTGACCGATTCCATCCATCAACGGACTTAACCGAGATATTTGGACTCCAAACCTTATCTGATAATATCAAGTCACTAGGCCCTTTACTTCAAAAGTTAGACATAAAGACGGACGGACGGCCAGACGGATGGACGGACGCACGGACTGAATTGAATTTTACCACAGATTCATCTTCAGGGTGTTCGACCCAATCTTTTAAGACCATTTTAGACTAAAAATTCGAAAATTACAGACATTTTGACGAAACGATAACGCGCTGTTCCCCAGAACGTAAAAACTATACTCCGTTTCATCATTTCAGAAATCAGCCATAATCTAAATTTTAAGATTAAGCGCTTGTTCAGATCCGTAGTCAAAGTGGTATTACACGAAATTTGACATATGTTTTGCAAATTTCCGAAAATAAATATTGGATCGAGCCAAAATTTGGTAGGTACAGTGTATCTAAATTTTGAGTTCAAGGTCTGTGCCAAATTTCATATAAATCTGATGATGAGAATGTTCAAAAATGTGGAAAATTGTGGAAATTTTTTTTTTCTAATTTAATTATGTACATCCACAAACCAAGTGTGAATTCAATCAGATGGATATGTTTCGAGTTATTGAGGAAACAAAATTAAAGATGGCCATTACTACGAAACTGTTTGGTAGATTTCGTCTATTAACGAAGGTACCAAGATATTTAAGCTAAAAATCTGTAGGTACTGAAAATGTTTAAGACTCCATGTCTGTTGCTCCTGAAGTAACAGCACAAACAGAATGACGTTCAGATATTCAGGCAGAATTAAATTTGACCATAATATCTTTATCCATGAGTCCAACCAAATCATTCGGGAACATTTACGGTTCGAAATTAAGAATTAAAGACAGTTCGGCGAAATGATAACGTTCTTATTAAGCCGATCCAGATGAGTGTAATGCGAACAGCGAATGCAATGAATCACAGGGAATTTTATGGTTCGAGGCAGCGCTCTTTCTGCTCTTTTCCGGACTCGGTTTTCGATTCGAACGATGCATTATTTGAATCATGATGTTAGCAAAACATGGTGTGCTCATCTGTGATCGTATACGTACAAATGATGACGTTACTTTTTTCATTCAAATTCAAAGCACAGAATATATCTTTCCTTGTATTTTCAACTAGCTGACGTCACTTTTTTTTCAGATGAGAATACCATGTTTTTCTTACATCATGATTTGACTGTATTTTTCGAGACTGAGCTCGAGTGCAGTCCACACAATTCGCCGACTCGTTTATCAAATTTTATGGCATACATTTTTCGGATTACACCCATCTGGGTCCGACTTTAGGACCTAGAATCAGCGTGTAAGGATTGGATAATTCGAATACAAATATGAATGATCGCATACGTGGTTTTCCGAAAGATAATCAATTAGTTCTCAAAATCAGTACAAGAAATTTCAAAACAATCTTACGTTTTCGATTTATTTCATGAATCAAATTAAAAAACTCCGTCCTGAAACCCACTCAAAATCCGTAAAACTTCACTTCTTTACCCTCAATCCAGATATGAGAATATGTTGTCGTTCTCCGTAAAAATTCTGCGCCTACATATATTCTAGATAGAATCAAAATAAATTTGGAACGTCCTTCGTAAATGCCAAATTGTAACAATCCACTTCTTCTTGTTGTTCAATAATGAACTGAGAGCAAACCTCAGATATGATTCCCATTCACCACAATATTGACACAGAACTTCTGTTCCTTCGACTGGAAGACAGCTCAAACCACTCACAATATTATTTTCGGACGGAACTTTATGGATAAATATTACAAAAGAACGGCACTTGTACGTCTCAGCTTACTCTGGCATCGGCGAGAACATTCAGTTTTGGATCTTTGCCAGCATCGTACGTACAAATCGATGCAATTGCCTCACGGACAAAATAAAACGACTTTTAGATGAAGAATTGTTCGGTTGAATTTTAGAGGTGAAAATTTTCAAGTTACAGAAAATGACCATATTGATTTATTTGATTTTGGTCTGTCACCAACTCGACCTGAATTTTCAAGCCCCAAAGCTACCCTGATACAATTTCTCTAAGCAGTTATTATTCTCTTCAAAATTTCGTAAGTTATTGTTATTGTCTAAAGAGTGGAACTATTTACGCTTTACCAGTTGGATTGTCCTTAAGTCATAAATTAAATAAAGGTACAGTCTGTTCCTAAATTGGATGTACAAACGAAGTTGGTGATTACTCGAAATTTAATCAAGAATAAATTTACATACACAAGGTAGAGCATAGGTTTGGTTATCGAGAAATAGTGTTTAAGTTTGAATGTTCCTCATAATTTCTATATTCCTCAAGATATACCAACTGACAAAGAAACTGCAACACCCAGAAGGATCTGTTTAAATTTTAATATTTTTTTTGGTAGAACAGATGGTATACCAAGGAGTAAATGATTAAAATTCGGAGGAAAAAATCGTGAAGGTTTTTTCATGTTAACATTTTTTGAGGTGTATCTCCTCAAAAAAGTTGATGTTTAGTTGTTGTTAAAATGCCTAGAGCACGTGTACGCAGAATTTATCGCCAGCTACGTGAATTTGAGAGGTCGAATTATTGGTCTATGGGAGGCGGGGTTGTCATTTTGAGAAATCGCTAAGCGTACGAACAAAAATCCAACCAGTGTTATGAGATGTTGCCAAGCGTGGTTTGATAATGCCCATAATCAAAGAAGAGTAGGCACCGGACGTCGATGGGGTACAAATGAAGTTCAAGATCGACTTCTAAGACTTATGGCCATTAGAGATCGATTTGCGACCACTCGATCTTTGGCTGATGAGTGGTTAGGAGAACAAGGCCACCTGTAACTCTCCGAACGACTTACCGCCGTGTAAGTTCTTCTGTACTGCAGCATTATCGACCCCAACTTTTCTTACCTCTTACGGTTGAGCATCGCCGGCAACGATTACAGTGGTGCAGAGAACGGCAACATTGGAATGTGGAATGGCATAAGGTCGTCTTTTCTGATGAATCTCGATTCGCCTTGGATGCACATGATGGCCGAAAAAGGGTTAGACGACGTCGGGGAGAAAGACGTGAAACTCATTTTGATGTTGAGTGTCACGTACACCGGACAGTAAGCGTTATGGTATGGTGTGCTATTGCACATGCAAGTACGTCACCTTTAATCTTTATTCGAGGTAACATGACAGCGCTGCGTTACCTTCTAGAGATACTGGAGCCATATGATCTCCCTTACCTTAACCTGCTCAAGAATCCAATATTTCAGCAAGATAATGCTCGATCTCATGTTGCCAGAGTTAGTTTGAACTTTTTTGAAGCGACCCATGTGAATCTTTAGCCATGGCCGCCTAGATCCCCCGATCTTTCGCCCATAGAGCATGTTTGGGACATGATGGGTAGAAGGCTTGGAAAAATACCCCAGCCCGACGGAATTTGGCGGCTCTGAGATATGAAGTACAGGTAGCTTAGGGTAGTATCCCTCAAGAAGAAAGAGACCATCTTCTTGCATCAATGCCAAGACGTGTTGGGGAGTGCATGGATAACCGCGGTGGACAAACACATTATCAACAAATTTAATTAAAAAAATTTTGAACCCTCCGTTTTTTTTTCCAAATTTCAATCATTTACTCCTTGCCATACTATAATGTATAACTGTTTACCAAAAACTCTGAAGTCCCCTAATTATTTACATTTCAAAAAAAAAATTTAAAATATATTGTTAAGTAAATGTTATTATTCTGTAAACGAATTTCATCAAGATTGCCCCCAAATTGTTAATGAGGGCTAAATTGTTATGTATAATGACTTGTCTCATACACCGAAGTGTCTTAGGGGATTATAATTATTATTATTATTATTATTATTATTATTATTATTATTATCTGTTTTACAAAAAAAAAATTAAAACAGCTCCTTCTGGGTTTTGCAGTTTCTTTGTCAGTTAGTACATATATTTAGCTGAAATCTAGGAAAGATTCACCAGTGTCTAAAGACTTAAAACAATGATTTCACTTCAGGTTCTACATCATATGACATGTAAATTTTGCTCGTGAGAATTTACAGGTTATATTTCTGCTTGAGCAACGTCGCTTTTTGCTAGCATGTTCTGGGGACAGCGTGCTATCGTTTTGTCCAAATGTCTGTAATTTTCGAATTTTGAACCGAAAATGGTCTCAAACGATTGGGTTGGACTCACTGATGACGAATGCGGTGCCAAAATCGATTCTATCCGTCCCGCTAATCCTATCTCCTAAAACTACAAGAGAAGGTTCCATTTCAAAATACGAACAGTTTCGGAGTTATAGCCAATTAAAATTTTGAGCTAATTTCCCTAATATTTCAGCAACTACTAGAGAGATTGTATTGAAACTTGGCAGTTAGTTGGACCATAAGGACGCGCAACTTTGAGCAACATTTCGTTGAGATCGTACTGTCAGTACACTAAAAAAAAATTCATTTTGAACTATATTTGAGAATAAATCTGCTAAAACATCGAGCTCTATATTTCACAGCAGTGTACCAAATTTTAGATTGATACCATTATAAGTTCCGGGGATATTGGGATTTTTTTTTTCAAATTTCGAGATTTTTACTTTTGTATAGGTACATGTTTTTGCGTAATAACTCAAAACAATCCTAGAAAACCACTGAAGTGAAGTCAGCAGCTTCTGTATGCAAGTTTCAGTTCGTTGCTTATGCGGTCAACTCCTTTGAACATGCGCGCAAAAGATGCTGACTTCACGGCAGTGCTTTCCTTATTTTTCTGTCTAAGACTTTTGTGCGGTACAAATTTATTTGAAATGCAAGAAATAATCTTCGTTACCTACTTAATCATGAAAATACCAATATCGAAAGATATCGTTTGAAGGGATATTACAGAAAAATTTGTAGTATTCAATAATTATTATCGTTTCATCGAGAACCCTTTCAACATTTTCTTCTTCGAAAAAATAAAAACTTTAACACCCAGATCTCCAAATGAAAAATGAAAGTGTTCGCCAATATTTCTGAAAGGTAGGACTCAGATTTGGAGAAAACGGTTAGTCGTTTTCACAACTTTCGAATGTATTAAAAATTACAAAAAAAAATCATCTTCAACGTGGTTCCACACTTACCTGTGTCTTCAATGTATCGGAATATCCTCCATTGAAACTGCTTTCGTAAGATGACTTCAATTCTTCCTTCTCAGTGTATGAATCCAAATCCGATATAATCTCCTTCAAACTCGTCTCAATTTTTTTATTCTTGATTTCGCAAGAGTCTGCTACTTTTACCGATGATACAATTTCAGTATTGTTGTTGCATCCGGTGTATTCACCCAAAAATTCACTCAACTCAAGTGGTGTCAATATTTCCACAGGTTTGTAATAGTCCGGTAGTTTTCCTTCGTTAACTTCTAGGACGTTTTTACTTTGCTGTTTCTCTTCTTTATCACTAGAACTATGCGTGGTTTTTTCATTTATTTCGGTTTGTTCGCTTTCTTTTTCAACAATATGTTCATTAATCTCTGAGTGGCTAGATTTTCCACTAGCATTAGGAGTTTCGTATGGCTCTATGGGACTGAAAGGTTTTAGAAGTTGAAATTTATTTACTTCCTTCACTTCATTCGATGTAATCTGCTGATGAAATGTTTCATCCTGCAAAAATATAACTGTTGTTCACGTTATCATCATCATTTATGGAATTCTCATAAAATATTTGGCAACAAAATCCTGAAGCAGGTCAATTTTTGTTTCACTTTTACCAAATTTTTATGCATGTTTGAAGGATTTTTGTTGCACCCTGTGCCATCCACATCAACCCTTTACATTTTTTAAAAAAGGAAAATGGGGCATGTGGTACTTTTTTGGCAAGGTCTTTGTAACTTCTTTTCAGGAGTGTAGAAATTTTCTAGAAGAATTTTTTTTTTTTGAAAAATTAGTTATTTCAAACAGGTTTTCAGTATGTGCACTTTGTCATGGCTCATTTACTTTGAGACGATGGTACCTGATGAAATTTGTCATCGAATGAAAGTCGACCATTACAGTTTTGTTCATGCACAACTTTCAACCCCTACGAACCCTTTAATGGAGAAAAAAAAAAATTCACGTGAGGGGGTTGAAAGGGATTGAAAGTTGTGCATGAACAAAACTGTAATGGTCGACTTTCATTCGGTGACAAATTTTATCATGTACCATCGTCTCAAAGTAAATGAGCCATGACAAAAGTGCACATACTGAAAACCTCTTTGAACTAACTAATTTTTCAAAAAAAAATCTGTTTTCTTGAAAATTTCTGCACGCCTGTAAAGAAGATACAAACCCTTGCCAAAAAAATACCACATGACCCACTTTCCCTATTCAAAAAATTTAGAGGGTTGTTGGGGATGGCACAGGGTGCAACAAAAATCCTTCAAAATGCATATAAATTTGGTAAAAGTGAAACAAAAATTGACCTGTTTCAGGATTCTCTTGCCAAATATTTTTCTTCTGAGAAAATAACTTTGTTCCATAATTTTGACGCGCACTGTAGAGTAGGTATATATATTATGAGAATCACAGAAATTTGAGAGAAAGGACAACGACTTCTACATGAAGCTCTTATCAAAATCCAAAATAAAGTTCTGACATCAGGACTTTCTGCTTACTTGTCTTCATTCAAACTCAAAGCTGTCACTCATTTAACATATTTTTGAAAATTATCAAAAACTTTTTTGTTTATTTTATGGTGCAACAATCTTCATAAAATGATGCACAAGTCTCTGACCATGTACATTGAAACTATCTACGAAATTTCCATTCAATCCGATTGCTACTTTTCCTGTTATTCAGAAAACAGAATTTAAGATTGGTTCTTCTAAGAAATCTTCGTCTAGTTTCCAGCTATTTTTCAATCTGATTCTTACATTCTAATGGTCCAATAATTGTAAACATTCAAAAACTGTACGTCCAGGTTGATTCAACATCTTATATTATATTAATTGCCGTAAAATTCTTCAAGCTCATGATTTTCATGAATAGTTTTCCTACAGAAGATTTTTGCTGTGCCACTTGTAGTTTAAGAGATATGGTCGGTAATGTTTGTTCTGTTTGAAAACTCTCTGGTCCCTTGAAATATTTTCAAACTGACAACTTTGTTTGAGAAAAAAATATCAAAACATTCTCTGTAAGTCATCAAAATTCTCTTCAACCGTATAATAATGCCCATAGTGGAAATTAATGGAAGAAATTCTAGAAAATCAGTCTCTGTCGATCTGTCCTCCGAAAACAATGACACGAACAAAAGAATTTACAAAGAACGAGTTCAAATGAAACAAGAATTCTTTTTATGCGCTTGTTCTAGGGAACAGAGCGTTATCATTTCGTCGCGATGTCTGTAATTTTCGAATTTTTAGCCTAAAAGGGTCGATTGGGACGAACTACCTGAAGAAGAATCCGTGGTCAAAGTCAATTCTGTCCGTCCTTCCGTCCGTATTCTCTGTAACTTTCGAAGGAAAGGACTTAGTGACTTGAAATTGTCAGATTAGGTTTGGAGTCCGAATATCTCGGTTCAGTTCATTAATGTGTGGAATCGGTTGGATAGTTTCGGAGTTATAGCCATTTGAAATTTTGAGGTTAATTCTTCGATATCTCATCAAGTATTGACTCCGTCAAATCGAAATTCTTGGACAGTTTTGAAATACTAACGCGCAACTTAAAGCAAAATTTCGTGTGGATCCAGTTGTTAGAAAATCCAAAAAAAAAATTTATTCGAAAATTTTTTTCTCTGAAAATATCGATCAAATTTTAATGGAATTTGGCACAAGCCTTAGAGTCAGTATTTAACAACAATGTTCCAAATTTCAATTTGATCCGATATTTACTTTCGGAGATATAAAGGAAAAAAATGTATCAAATTTCGTTGTTATTTGGAATTTTAATGTTATTTCCGCAATATCTGAAGAAATACAAATGCAATCAGATTAAAACTTTGTAATCAAATAGAGATTACCTACACGCAACTAGGTGCAAAATTTCGTGTCGATCTAATTATTAGAATTTGAAGAAGCGCGTAAAAGTTCTTGACCTTACGTCAGTGCTTTTCTAGATTTTTATATTTTTGCTTTTTATCAACATCAACGATTCCTATCAGTATCTCTGCACAGTTCGGAATGTACCTTGTCTATCTTACCTCCTGATTTTCCTCAACTCAAAAATGAAGTCACGTGAATAAGTTACCGCTCGAGCTTCAAAATGTTAAAAAGTGTTTTATGTGAGAGCTATATAGAACTGACTCGATACATAAATCAACATGTTGAAGCTGAAGCCGTAACATATGAAGGAGGGTGATTCAAAAAAAACTAACAAATTTCTTGAAACATATCTTTTATTTGAAGGACATCGTTGTCATATTATAAAATAAATAACAATTTTTTATAACAATCCTGAGTTTTGTGCACCAGTTCTATATAACTTCACATAAGGAAATGCTTGAATGTGGAAGTTAAAGTGTAGGAAAGATATGTCCAATAAAATATCAATTTAACTAACGACAAACATGATATGAAGATGCAAAGGAAACTTGTTTATCAATTTTTAAGAACGTCTTATCTTGGACGATCAAGATTTCATTGCAATCACCGTTTTCTATGCATCTTCATGTTTCAAGGATTAAGCTATTCTTTCTCAAAATTGCTTGTAATACCGATATCCATTATCTTCTATATGAACATTTCCAAAGCGAATAAATCGATTCAAATTGTCCCCCAAATATCAACTAAGAAATTTTCACTTTAACGCCAGCGTCGTTCCATCTCCTTCGTACTCGTATTCCTCAGTTTCTTCCATAGAAAAACTTTCGGATGAACTAAAAGATGATGTAGTTACCTGCCGACCGTCTGTGGAAACTTCATGTTTGACACTCTGGAGAACTTGCTTGTTGCTTTCTGATTTCTGTGTGCGGTGATCTTCTACTATGCTCTCCTTGTTATGCTCTTCGAATTCTGCTTTCTTTTCTAGCGACTTGGCGTGACCAAGATCTTTGTGGATCTGAAAAATTTGATGTTGAGACAAGAAAATATTTCTGTTTCGCGATTGTATTAAGTCCGCTGATTTACCGAGTGTCCCATGAATACCGTTCTTTTAAATATTCTTGGGAAGAAATCGAAATTCTCCTTTGCAATTTCGGACCTAAGCTTTGACTGAAGAGATGACTCCTTGTAAATTTTTTGAGATTCGTGTGACGGTATTCGTGGGACACCCGGTATACAAATATTTCAGTATAGAAATCGTTCATATTCTTGTTTTAAAAATATTTTCATTGTTTGCCAACATAATGTATTATTCTGAAAAGAATTATAAATTTACAAATAATAATAGAAGATGAATGAGCGCAATGTGTTCACCGAGAGTGAATAACACTAGCAGCTGCTTTCGGCATCAGGTTTCCCATTTCTCGATCATAGTTCCATTTGAAGAAAACGCAGTTATTCTGGAACTGAACCAGGCAGTAAAGTTTATCCGACTTTCAGACGAGAATAACATGTAAATAAAACGTATAAAACAATCAAACGAAAAAACTTATATTTACCTCAGTTAATGTAGTTTCTTCTGTGCTTTCTGATTCAACTTGTCTGTTGCCAGAATCAGCAATCGCTACTTGTTTGTCGGCCATCGCTGTTCTCGGTCCGAATTTCACGGCTTCTTCTTTATATTTCTGATCGTTTTTCTGGAGAAAAATGATTGGAATTATTGAAGATATAAATGATTTCATATAAAATATTTTAATAATTTAACAATTTAATGAATTCAAGAACACTGTTCAAGTTAGAGTTGAATCTAAATAAAACTCTTAAAATTATTTCTCAATTATCTTCGAATAAAAATATCTGAAATGCTGACGTGCACTGTTTTGCAAAATTTCTTGAGGATAGTGCCATTAGAAGAATAGGAAAGAAATTCTAGAAACGCACTGGCGTGAAGTCAGGTTCAAATTCGTTGTGAATGCGGAAAGAATCGATTTTATTACAGGGTTCGTCATGAATGAGTCCAACCTAGTCGTTTGAGACCATTTTCGGGGAAAAATCGAAAATTACTGACATTTGAACGAAACGATGGCACGCTGTTCCCCAAAACATCCGAGCAAAACTGATCAAAAAAAATGTTTCGATGATTTGAAAACAGTCTGTCAGATTTCGAAAAAATTCCGCCGAAAGTTGAAAGCCAAAATTTCGTATGATTTCCGGGAATTCTGGGAAAATTAAATTTCGAATCATATTGTTATCTGGGGAATCTTTGGGTGGATCCTACCGATTTATCCCCGAGTGCCCTAAAGGTCGACCCCGTGAACACAAAAACTTCGAAAACAAAGATCGAATTCGTGTTGAAGTTGAATACGCCCAATATTTTATTTTCCATTTTTTTCTTGATACAGATCCAATCGAAATGACACCGAATTTTACTTTGAACAAAAAAGAATCACTTGTCAAAATCTAACTATAATACTGTACTCATCGTTGCTTGCTTCACAATAAAATTTTGCGATCATTTAATCCAATGATCCTCACCGAATTTTTCATGAATAATCACGCCGTCATTGTCCAATTAAATGCTAGTTTTCCACGGAATCATCCTACGCATTCACAAATTCGAATTCTTTGTTAATCTCCGAACAGTTCTCTTCGAACTTCGAGTCTCTAGGCTATTCATTTCGGAAGTTATTCTGTTCACGATAGAAAGTCAGGTTAATGTTCAGAATGTTCCATTTCTGCGGAAAAATTTCGTGATCGGGAAGTCCAGATTCAGATTCTGAAACTCTATACTCACATCGCCACTATGCAACATTTGACTCTGTCTAATGGGATATATTTATTCGTTAATTAAATTTCTATTTGTAGAAAGTACACTGTCCATTTCACATTATTCACTGGATAAAAATTCACGGTCTGGTCAAAATAACTGTGAGACACTAAAACGTAGCGTCTTCTGAACTCGGACAACAAAACTATAAAATGATGATTACCTAATTTTAGAACCAATATCTAAATACTTTCGTTCCATTGATCTCTTCGAAAAATAGACACAGAAAATTGGCATATAATAATAATATATAGGGTATTAATTTTCCTATTCCTTTGATCGTAATTTCTATGCTCTGTCAAGTATAACAAATACGTATACATTGCATTCATTCTTCATATATTTTTAGAATAATTTAATAAATAAATATAGTACAATATTCAATGAGCATATAATAACTGCTATTATTCACTCTCGTGTCGGAAATCACCCAAGTGAATAATGGCAATTATATGGGAGTTAAATACTATACTTTGTCTACGACTTCATTGGTAAAATTGAAATAATTAAACGTTTTCAAAAACCTACAACTTCGTTCTCTCTGATTTCTGTAAACTGTCAAGCTTACGAGAAACGTCAAAACTTTCACTTGATCTTTGTATGAAGTGCATAATATTCATTATACATGCCTATTAGCATTGTATAAAGATATACAATGCTAATACCCAGTGGCTTGATCAATGAATGTCATTTTCTTTCAACAAGAGCCATCGAAATATATTTATTGTTTAATGGTCGTGGACAAAACAATTAATAATCAAGTAACCTAGAGTTACAGTGGTTTGAAAAACTGTGTTTACTCTCGTGGTGAAGCATCAGCTTTATAAACACTTATTCAATATCTCATTTCATCAATTTTATATCTCGGGACTTTACTGCAGATATTTAAAATTAGTTTTTCTACGATTTAGGTCATACATGATTATTACAACATTTTTCATGAAGTAGAGCATTTCTTGAAAAATTGATAAAGTTTAAATGATATCCTTGGTTTTCGCGAATAGTATAATTTTCGTCAACAATATTGACATGGAAGAATAGCATCAAATATCCGTAATATATCCATTATAATTCCATGAATACTTATGGTCACGATTATATTGATGTTCTAATTACTGCAACATGACATGTATGAAGCATATAAACATGTAAAAGCTTTTGTATCGAAGTATCGAAGAACTTTAATAAATTTGTAAATGAATATTTGCAGAAAAGAAATTTGAATAAAAAATACAGTCGAATATGCATTTTATTTCAAAAATTATGTTTTTTTCATTTAATGATTTACTATCGATCGAAAAAATAGGCTGTTTATGTTATTATTTTATATTACATTTTTCTCTTTATACTATTTTTGTTGATCGATTTTTCGGAATCGAATTTCTCTTCTTTCAATTAGTTGTACTGAATCGATTTTTTTCATTCATACCGCCAATTAAGAGAGACCCTGTATAATAAATGGCGTATTCCCGAAAAAGCTACGTTTATAATTTTACGATATCTGTATAGGTATATTATTCTCAAAAGCTAGGAGACGGTTTTACTTTTGTGCAAAACACTTTGATCATTCAACCCAGAAAAAAATCTTCGTTTTATGGTATCATATTCCAGGGCGAGAGGAATATAGATAAATAAGGAAATAATTAGAAACTAAAAATTAACACTTGATTTTCTGTTAGTTAAGATAAATGAAGTCTGACTAATGAATTGAAGGGATTACCAAACATCTTTCATTAAAAATTTTTCTCAATTAAAAAATATAGGAAAAAATGGAATTCTAGATACTTAATAAAATGAGAAGAATAAAATTTCGATACTCACACAAAATCCGTAGTATCTTGCTTGGTGAAAACGAAAACGAACAAACTGAAAATAGGAATTCTAATTTTAATGAAAAGGAGCTCGTTGTCTGTTGATGCGCATGGCAGATTTAAGCGCTAGGCTGCCACTATGCAGTCTCCGAACCAGGCCACTCGTTTATTTTTACTCGCATAGCAAAATATTCGGAAGAAATCAGGAAGATGGGTAAAGAAGATTCGATTTTTGGGCTCATTGTTTCGTTGAGCTCTCAATCTAACAATAGTGATTTGGCTAGGATTGAGTAGTGGGCAGTGGCGGAATTCCCTGAGGGGCTACAGGTCATTGGCACTATATCGCGCAATGAATCAATATATTTTCCAATATCCTGTCAGAATTTCCAGTCAAGAATGGAATCAAACGCCTACTTATTAAACAGTTCGCGTCAAAATTAAGGAACAAGTTCATTTTCTCAGAGAAAAAATATTTGACAACAAAATCCTGAAACAGGTCAATTTTTGTTTCACTTTTACCAAACCTATTTGCATTTTTGAGAGATTTTTGTTGATCCCTCTGCCATCCCCATCAACCCTCTAAATTTTTTGAATAGGGAAAGTAGGTCATGTGGTACTTTTTTGGCAAGGTCTTTGTATCTTCATTACAGGCGTGCAGAAATTTTCAAGAAAACTTTTTTTTTAAATTTGTTGCAATGGTCGACTTTCATTCGGTGACAAAGTTCATAATCGATTATTGATCAATTTTCATTCGTTCCGTCCTTCATTGTTCGTTAGCGAGATAACTTTCGAAAAAAATAAAAAGCTCACATGTTATATGATCAAGTTATAGCAATTTGGGGGAAATCCGCAGTGTTATTCCATGAATATATTTATTCTAATTTTCTTTTGCAATATTTCGAAAAAAAGGTCAGGATCTAATTGAAAATTTGTATAGTTACAGGAGTGTTCCTCAATTGGAGGTAAAACATTGAAGATATTAAGAAAACACACATCTGGAAAAGCACTGACATAAGCAGCCCTGGATGACCTAGATAGGTCGTATAGGCCACGGCCATATCAATTTTCAATTCTAGGTGCCTACTGTTAAAAAGTCCCGTAACCCTCTTTCTTAAGAACAAACAATAACGCGAGCTGGTAAATTACTTCTTCGAGGATTTCGGCAATACTGCCACATTCAAGTTTCATGAATTCTCGTTAACATCTCAAGGTCAGGCACCCGCCCACGGTCTACAACCCAAAATAGCAGCGAGAAATATCAGAATTCATGAAATCTTGACGTCAAGATGAGTAAACGGGGTTTCATCCAACAGACTATTAATTTTCTGTGAGAATGCGCAATGTTTTTTTTTATGAATTATTTTTCCATTTTCACCCCACTTCAGTTTTATTTTCCCGAGAATTCTTATTGAATATTTAGAAGTGGCAACATTGCGTACTCTCAATATTTTTTCGAACCATTTGCACCCACAAATTTATTCTTTTATTAGGTGCCTTGTTATTTCAAAAAGGTACATGGGGTGGCGAACATAAAATGACCTATAGATACTCATTAAAATATAAATCCAGCACTGGACGTAAGGCTAGGAGCTTTTTCAGGCTGGAAAATCGGAAATACTATTGAAAACTACGTATCGTAATCAAATGAGTTATTCGAAATTACGCATTCATTCTTCAATATTTCCACCTATTTAATATCAGGCCCAGGTGGTCATAGTAGATGAAGTAATGGAGAAATAATAGAAAATAAAGAAAGAAGAAATAAATAAAATAAACGAGTAAATTTTCAGTATATTTCATTGTTGAAAGATTGAATATAATGAAGTACAATTTAACGAAACAAATCCTTTTCGTAGCTTTTTGAAAGCGTTTTTATGTCAATTTATACAGGGTGATTCCGGAGGAGACCGTCAGATTGTGGGATAAGTTTACACTAGTCAAGACAGACTCGAAACAATTTTTGGTTTATGGTTGAGGGTCTCTATTGAGAATATACAGGGTGATTTGTCCGATTCGACCGATTTTACTTTTATTAATAACTTTGGTATGGCTTATTCGATTTCAATGAAATTTACAATATTGATGAGGACATTCATTAATTTCAAATTTTTTTTCAAAATAAGTGGTTGTTATTGTGATTATTCCAGGTTAATTGAGCAGGTTGAAAAAACACCCTGTACATTGCATTTCCAAAACAACGCTATCTGTTTATGATTCTTCTATAATAAGTCATTATTTGAGAGTTTCTAGTTTTTTTGACACACTTCTAGTTTTCTGAGAAAATTCCATCAAAAAAAGACAATGTCGAAATTTCGCTCCAATCGGTTCTACTTTCATTGATAACTTTGGTATGGCTCATTCAATTTTGATGAAATTCGCAGTATAGAACAATCTGAACGAGTACTTTCAATATTCACATTAATTGTGCAGTTGAAAAAAAAAACACCCTGTACATTGCTTTTCCAAGAGTTTCATATTCGTTTCAGATTCTCATTCAGAGGTTTTTAATTTCTTTGGCGCACCTCCAGTTTTCCTAGAAAACATTTTTGAAGAAGAGCATGATCGAAATTTGGCTCACAAGCAGTGAGAGTATTCCGCACTTGGTTGGAAAGCTGTATTGTCCAAGGATGCAAAGCAGTTTTTAAGTTCTGAAATATTCTTTTCAAATTCCAAATTCAGAATATATTTCGAATTTGAAAAGAATATTTTAGAAGTGACGAACAACTTTGCATCCTTGGAATATACAGCTTTCCTACCTAGTGCGGAATACACTGACTACTTCTGAGCAAAATTTCGATAATGCTCTTCTTCAAAAATGTTTTCTAGGAAAACCGGAGGTGTGCCAAAGAAATTAAAAACCTCTGGGTGCTGACATTTTACTGTAGAATCTGCAACGAATAAGAAAGTTTTGGAAAAGCAATGTACAGGGTGTTTTTTTTTTCAACTGTACAATTAATCTGAAACTCTGAAATTATCACAATCGCAACACTGTATTTTGAGAGATTGTTGCGATTATTTGATCATTCAGATTGTTCTACACTGCAAATTTCATCAAAATTGGATGAGCCATATCAAAGTTATCAATAAAAGTAGAATCGATTGGAGCGAAATTTCGACATTATCATTTTTTGAAAAAATTTACTCGGAAAACTAGAAGTGTGCCAAAAAAATTAGAAACTCTAAAATAATGACTTATTATAGTACAATCGTAAACAGATAGCGTAGTTTAGGAAACGCTATGTACAGGGTGTTTTTTCAACCTGCACAATTAATCTGGATTTATCACAATAACAACCGCTTATTTTGAAAAAAATTTGAAATCAATGAATGTATTCAACACTATTGTACTATGCTGAAAATGTCATTGAAATTGGATAAGCTATACCAAAGTTATCAATAAAAGTAAAATCGGTCGAATCGGACAAATCACCCTGTATATTCTCAACAGAGACCCCCAACCATAAACCAAAGAGTGTTTTGAGACTGTCTTGACTAGTGTAAACTTATCCCAAAATCTGACGGTCTCCTCCGAGAATCACCCTGTATATTTTTATAGTATAGACGTGATATATATTGATTGGCAGATATTATTTTAATTCGATGTGATCTGTTCTGTGGATACAGAGATAATTCATTTAAAATAAAAATACACAGTATGTTGAATTCGCATCAGTATCAACGAAAGATATCACAATAATACTCATTTAATAAGTGCGAAACAATCAATAATGCTCCCTATTAACTCTCAGAGAAAACACGAGCATAAAATCACTTTCCACTGACGAGAACATTTTCAGTTCATTTCACACGACTGGGCATCTGCACCAAATTGCTCCCTGGATGGTCATCGTTTTCCATTGATGCCGAAGTTACTATTTTTCTTCCAATACATCCTGCCTCTTGATCCAGCACAGAATATTGATCCAAGCAAAACTGCAGGTACCAACATAAACAACCCTCAAAGATGGAGGAACTAAGAGGAAGTTCACTGTTTGGACGGGTAACCAGAACATACAGCTATTTCTGAATGTTACTGCGAACTTTTGTTGGCACTCTTCCATCAAATTTTCCTTTCTTTCCATCAAACTCATCGCTGAAAAATATATCAAAATCAAATGCCAGTGTTTGTTCTTCGGATGTGAATGGGGATTGGGGGTGCAATATATCCTCAAAAGATATTGGTCACCTCTAAAAAGAGACAAGACAACAGCAATACATCGCGATTTAGTGCATTAGTCTGAAATTTGTCATAAAATGAGGCATTGGTCAATGTTCGAGTTGACAGTGATTGATAATAGAAGACTTCGGTCCAAGTTGCCAACCCACAAAGTTCATCGAAATTTACTAATACTGGGGAAGGGGAGTTTCAGAATAAATTCAACATATAAGGTTCGCGTTATTTATAAATATCCGCAAAAGATGCCTCGGCTCCTCAAACAAGATAATTCCTTTCAAAGATAGGTTTTTGTTAAGATCGTCCACGATTGGCTGAAATTTAAGTTGGAATTCCTGATTTCATGTTAATAGTGTCAAGTTTATATATGATATGTTCTGCAAATCAACTTGTTCCATATGACACAAAATGACAGAATTTGATCGGTTGTGAGAATTGTGAGAAATTTTTAGTGAAATGAATCAGTAACTGAAATCAAAGAAATTCCAAAGGCCGAAAGTTACCGGGCTTCACTTAAGCTACCTTTTGTGCTAGGGAGATTTGGGTATTTGGGTAATCGGAGATTCTTCCCTATTGGACGACGACGATCACGTGATCGTCGTCCGGCAATAGGGTGAATCTCGCGGCTAATAGGGTGAATCTCCGATTCCCCAAATACCCGAATCTCTCTCGAACAAAATGCCCCGTTAAGGCCAATAGGGAAGAATCTCAGTTTGCCCAAATGCCCGAATCTCCCTCGCACCAAAAATCATAGCTTTAGTTCCGAACTGCTGGTATAATTTTTGGTATTTTTTGACGCTCGTTAACATCATAAACAACAGGAAAGGTAAGGTACCTGATTTAGCTATGAATGTGAACAACCGAGAAAAAATCTCTGTCGATATATGTTTCATGCCTTTGTCTTTCCTATATGAATGGAGAAATAAAGAGAACCTGCCTCTTATTATAAAATAAGATGTAACTGTCGATAAATCAACAAATATTCCACCTTGATCTGAGCTAGTCATACAATCATCCAAACTGGAAATTGGAATGAACATGCTCAAAGTTTTCTGCACTCCAGGGTTAGTGCTCGTAGGATGCTTCTGAGATGACGCTGTATAATTTTTTTACTAAAATCAAGTCATCCAATAGGTAATAAGTTTCTAGAATGCATTCTGCGTTTCTAACGTGAGTCATTCTGATGATCGGTGAAACCGAGAAAAGGGTAGGTGTTTCAGATTCTTAACTCAAATCAAGCTGGAATGATTTTTGGATTTATCGACATATATTTGTCTTTGTTGGCTGTTAGTTGATAAATATATCTATCTTTGAAGTTTACGGCTTTCAGAAAGATGACCCATCTATGCACCAATTTCACAATTTGATGAAAAATTAACATCGGATTCATAAAACGAATAATAATATAATATACTCACCAACATAAAAAATGACCAAAAGCTGCGGTGTCATGAAAAATTGGTCGATTAGAACTTTCCCAGCAATGGCTCTCAGTGATTTTCCTACAATCTTTTTATCCAGCCATCTATACCTGTGAAACTGAGTAATGTTATTACGTTTTAAAGGCTGACCATGATGTCAGTAATCATAAATCATCAGACTGACAGTGATTAGAATCGTTCGTCGTCAACTCGATCGAGGGCTATCGCAGCAATCGAAAATGTTTATTTTTCTATAAATCAATAAACTGAAGTAAGGCATGCTGTGAAGGAAGCACATAATGCCTTCGATAAAAATTTAGTTTTTTAGATTATATTGAATAATTTAGGGAAGGTACTTTTTTCATGTGCACAATCTGTAGCTGATATAGCTCTTCTGCTTTTATCACTTCAACGCATTCAGGCCATAGGACTAGAGATATAAAAATCATTGAAGTTTTACTAGCTGGGATGAACCATATGAAAAGTTTGATTACTTATAAGAATACACTACCAGACCGTCAGCAGAGGTCCCGCAATTGAAGTTCCATAAATTGTATATCTGCCTATCACAGCCTTATCGTATGGTTCAGGGGGCGATTTCTAAAGAAGAAAATATAATCATCATTCAATAGTATACAAATAAATTCAGTAATCAATAACATATAAAGAATATATAATATAAGATAAATATTATATGAGTCTACATATATCAAACCCCATGATTTAAAAAACATGATGCGCTCATCTGCAAAAATGGAACGTCAGCAAGATGAAAATACAAAGAAATATATATTCTGTGCTTTGGATTCGCATGTAGTTTCAACGTCATCATTTGTACGTACGATCACAGATGAGCAAATAAGCACACCATCATCGATTTCAAGCGATGGACCTAAAGCTCCAGTCATAGTTACGGTCTATGATTAAACCATAAACATGTCAATGATTGAACCATATACAATAAAGATTGCACAAAGCACAAGAAAGTACTAGACGTAGTTTCTATGACTGAACACATATAACTGTGATATTTTCTTTAATTATTGTATGTTCCTATAATTTAAAATTGGTAACTAGATATCCTTATACTTTTTCCGGTAATTCCGTGTCAAGGGAACATAAAATATGCGTTAAAGAATTCAAAAGAAATTAAAGTATACAAAAAATATAACTTGGTACAACGAAAAGAGAAATCCAAAAAGGAATACCTATTGATGCTAACGAAGGAAATTCAAAAATTGAACGGAGCTCCGTAAGTGATTCTAAATGATTTCAATTATTCAAACTTGGGGATCAATGATCAATGTATTGTTTCATTCGAATTCATTTGTTGATAAGTTGAAATTTCAATGGGGAAAAAATTCTTGAAACATAGATATTTTATTCTTTTTATTCTATAACTGGATTATGGGCACTTAATGCCTTTGAAGAATCTAATTTGAGTTTTCGTATATTTGTGCTCGATTCTCATAAGCAAATATAAATATAAGATAATGACATTGATGAATTGTTATCTCAGATAAAGTTTAAGGTCTCTTACCAATATCTTCTTTTGGATCGTCTGTTGAGAAAGTTCAGCACCAACACAAAGCGAACCGTAAATTATAGAATTTGAAATTATTGGATGTTTGCTGAAGGTTTTCTTGATCGTTCTTAAAACTTTCTCCATGCTAAAATAGGTTCATATAATTGTCAAGATCATGGTAGATTCCAATGTATCAAATATGTTATGGATTAGAATGCAATATATTCACCTTCTATTCAGTGTTGTGTTTTGTAAGACAAAAGAATAAGTGGAATAATTCGAAATAATTGAATTGATACGATATGAATGGCCCACTTAAATCAATTCCTGTTCCATCGAGCGCATGGCTTGAATTGAGGAGATCTACTTGGTACCGAGCGAGTCGAATTAATGAATTAACCGAATACGATGCCCTATATGGGGGAATTTGATGACGGTGAAATGATTTTTTTATTTTGTTCTGTTCGGGGCCAACACACAGGTATGGAAATGTTGCTTCTCGGTTGATAAGTAAGATCACTCTGGGATAGAAAAGTACTGACGTGATATCAGGAGCTTTCAAGCCTTTTTTTCAGATTCTTCAACCGAGCGATCACCCGATCAGGTATTTTCCCTACTAAACGCAGCTTGACTTCCTATTAAACCAATTTTGCTATCTTTTATTAGTTGTGAAAATTCTTACGAAAGGTTTGCATATACATCAGTGAACTCCCATAACAGGATACCCCTCATCAGCGGACACCTCTTTCAAGCGGCCCCTCTTCAACTTCATTAACGAACTCAACTGCGGCATTCTGATGCGCAACCTATCCTGAAAGTTTCAAGTTGCTAGCTTGCTTCTGTCGACAGTTATTGTGTCTACGGCCGGCCGGACAGAATCGATTTTGACACCGGATTCGTCATCAGTGAGTCCAACCTAATCGATTGAGACCATTTTCGGCTCAATCATCGAAAATTACAGACATTTGGACAAAACGATAGCTCGGTGTTCCCCTAGAACAGGCGCGCAAAAAACGAACTCTGGCCTCCAAAAGTCTCCCCGTTCTGTTGGAGGTATTGTTTGCTCTTAAGGTAAGCCGTGGATGACGTCTGAGATCATAAGAGATTGATAACATTTGACAGGAAATATATATACGAATTCAAAAAAGAAGAATTCGTTAGTATGCCCACAAAACAAATCCATTTGCCTACGAACATTCTTGTAGTTGAAAATGGATTATGGTCGATTGGTTGGTGTGGTTTATTGTTAATACACCCCGAATGTTTCGCTGAGCGTGAATCAATTCTTTAATACGTAATTTTTTCATGTAAAACACTCCCAAGTTTTACGTGATGTCTGTGTACGCTACTGCGCAGGTTTATTTCGATGAACCTTAAGGTTCATATACTCCATTCACTTTTATAATGTAGCCCGGTTGGCCATGATTTAGGTTTATCAAGTTTTTTCCCTTAAAACTGACGCAGGTTGGCACTCATGAAATATCGGCAATGTCAAAGGACGTTGCCAAATTTCAATTTCTACTATTATCAATATCAATCGATTCTAGATTTCTAAATGTCAGCAAAATAATGCTTGCAAACTAAAAATGACGAAGGTAGTTTTGAAGAAGCAGAGACATAATATCAGAAAGTGCTACGTAGAAGTGAAATCTGCTTTTTCTGATAGTAACCCTGATGATTTGGAATCAATAATTCATCACAAGCTATCCAACATTTTTGACGTATGTGAGTCAAAACCCAGTGTATCGTTCACATAGATTTACAGGAACTTTTTAAATTGAGTAAGTTTTTTCAAGGTGACAATAGTAGTACCACTACACTTTCATACTGGAGTGTTTCAAGTGGTGCAGCAAGGTATTTAAATGTCTCCTGTAGAGTTATTTCTTGAGAATTTCGAAAAGCAGGGAATTCCATAAGTTTGTCTGTTCATTTAGAAGTTTTACTGCAGGATTGTTCGAGTACTTTTATTTTTTTTTCAAATGAACTATCACAAAGTAATGGACTATACTCTATCCATTATTTTTCAGTAAAATATCGACACTCGATTCTTGATTTCCGTACAAGAAAATAGCATAACTGAATCTTCCAACCATGTTTATATACGTGAAATATTTCCAGTGTTGACAGAGAAAAAGGTTTCTTCAACATTCGCCAGGTTTTCACAATTATTGAATTCACATAATATTTTCTCAAATTCATATTTTCCCAAAGTGAATTCACATTTTGAAAAATACGTAAATACTACGACCTCTATGTAGAGAGAACAACATTGCATAGTTATCTGACAGGAAAATGACTATAACCTAACATTTTAAAAATATACACGGTGAAATCTGTCACGATGTCATGGCCAACCGGGCTACATTATAAAAGTGAATGGAGTATATGCAACATTTCGTGGGTATCATAGAAAATCGCAAAATCATTATCTCGATATAAATTTGCGCAGTGGCGTACACAGACATCACGTAAGACTTGGGAGTGTTTTACATGAAAAAATTACGTATTGAAGAATTGTTTCACGCTCAGAAACATTCGGTGTACTGACAAACTACCAATAAAATCGACCATAATCCATTTTCAATACTGCAGTGCGCGTCAAAATTATGGAACAAATTTATTTTCCCAGAAGAAAAATATTTGGCAACAAAATCCTGAAACAGGTCAATTTTTGTTTCCCTTTTACCAAATTTGTATGCATTTTTGAAGGTTTCGTTGCACCCTGTGCCATCCCCATCAACCCTTTTTTGAATAGGGAGAGTAGCTTATGTGATACTTTTTTGGTAAGGTATCTTCGTTACAGGCGTGCAGAAATTTTCAGGAAAAAAATTTTTTTTTGAAAAATTAGTTACTTCAAAGAGGTTTTTTTTCTTGAAAATTTCTGCACCCCTGTAAAGAAGATACAAAAGACCTTGCCAAAAAAGTACCACATGACCTACTTTCCCTATTCAAAAAATTTTGAGGGTTGATGGGGTTGGCACAGGGTGCAACGAAACCTTCAAAAATGCATACAAATTTGGTAAAAGGGAAACAAAAATTGACCTGTTTCAGGATTTTGTTGCCAAATATTTTTCTTCTGAGAAAATGAATTTATTCCATTATTTTGACGCGCACTGTATATACAACTACAAGAATGTTCGTACGCAGATGGATTTTCATTTCTATAATTCGCCCTTCTTGGACGAAGCTCCTGAAGATGCCTAAGAGCAACCAATACCACGTGGTGCTAAATTACGACTAGGCAACACAGCCACATTCAAGTTCCATTAAACCTCCCGATTATCTTGAGGTCAAGCACCTGAATCGCGGTGTTTTAACGCTGCCAATTGCCGCGTGAAATCTTAAAATTCGGGGAAATTTCGACGTTTATAGGGGAAAACGGGATGTCGTCCTGCAGGCGTCGGTGAATATTTTCTGGAAATTTTTTTGGGATGTGGGACTTAATTCTTTTGTGAGATTGCGTAATGTTAGTTATTTTCCCATTTGCACTCCATTCCAGTTCTAATTTTCCCGAAAATTCTCCAATATAAAAAAGTAGCAATAAAAATTTTTTGAAAAAAACGAACTCAGGCCTCCAGAAGCCACCCCGTTATATTCGAAGAATTGTTTGCTCTTAATAGGGCGAAACATGTCAAGCGAATTATCAAAATAAAAATCCATTTGCGTACGAACATTCTTGTAGTTGTATTCGGTATACTATCATTTTACCCAATGGGGATTTTTCCTTTAAACGAAAATGCCGTCATTTTCATGAAAAACCTTCAGAACATCACATTTCAAACATATAATTTCAATATTATATTTAAAAAAAAATGTTTGATCACCTAAAACTGAAAAATAAAAATGTGGACTTGCATTTAAAGGGATTTGTCATGAGTGCACTATATGGCAACGTCGAATTCAGCTTTCTCGGAAAGAAAAGGACGCCAAATGTGTTACTTTGCTTAGGAAAACAGAGATAACTATACTTCGATCTGGTTAGAGTAGAAGAAAACGACCAAGGAATAGAAAAAGAAGAGCACAGACTGTCATATTACTGACAAATCGCAAACGGAAATTTGGTTTGGTTATATTGACAAAGAACACGTGTGTACCACAGAATAGGCATAAATATTTCATTATTCTATAGCAGAAAAAGCTATTCTACTAAACACCGTTGTCACTTCGTGCATGCCTGGCAAATCCCAAACCCTAATTTTGAATACTTTCTGAAGGTAATTTGGGAAAATGATGAATCATTCCCATAATAATTATGTTCAAATTTGCATTTGCAGTAATAACCCAAATTCAGGAAAAACCCCCATTGTCGGTAATTTTGTGCCAATAGTGGTCTTGAGGAACGCGTGAAAAATCCTGAGTTCACGTCATTGCATTTTCAAAATTCTTACGCGCCTGGTTATTTTATGATGACCATACTCGTATCGTGAAAACCGTGTCGAAATCAATTTTACCTACCCTAAATCGTGAATTATGAAATTTCAGATTTAATGTTCACATTCTACATGCTGTGCCACCCCAAATTAGAATTATAAGGAATTAATAAAATAGAATGTGATCAAAATACATTAAAATTTATTTTTGACATAAAATTCTCATCACAAAGAAATCACTTGTAAAAATTATTCTCACCTACGAAAAATTTTTCTATAAATTCGTTTGATTAGACAACTTTTAGGACATCCTGTACATCAATAAAATTAAATAAATTACTTATTAGCCTAAAATTTCATATAAAATTCTAAATAAACTTGTTAGATTACAGAGACTAAATTAAAATATGATTGTCAACTGCTCTTTCTTTTCAAGTACCGCAATATACCGTTACTACTTTCTGCATTTCTTACACTGGAATACACCTCGCACGACCTATTCTGATTATTCAACTGCTCATGCAAATTTTTCGCAGTATGATAATCAAAGTGACTCAACAGCTCCGAAATTCGAATTTTCTTATTACACATTTCACAGACCTCTGTAGCTTCTTCTTCTCCTCCCGATTTAACCGTTGTCAAAAAGAGATCAAGCGAAGCATTTCCAAACTGACTCGCTTTACGTTTTCTAGAAGACTGATCCGAGTTTTTAAAGACAATTCTTGAGTTATTTTTCCGAATTGATGAATCTTGATCTTGCAGTTTCAAAGCAAAATGATAGTCCATGTGCGAACTGAGTTCATTTATGCCTATTTCTTTCCCACATTCTTCACATTTTGTAATTATTTGATTTTCAATATCATTATTTTCATGAAAATGACTGTTTGATTTTGTTTCACTGGTTTTTATGTCCCCATCTGAATTTTTATAGCTATCACGATTTTCACATGATCGACTAACCTCGATTTTTTTTTCTGAATATTCGTTGACTCCACAGTTTCTTGTTGATCCGCTTGGTTCACAGTCATTCTTTAAGTCTTTGTGGATATCTGTGAAGCTTTTAGATGCATCTTTGGAAGCAGAGCCATCATTGGAGTTACAAGAAAATTCAGTTGATACATTTGTGAAATATCTAGTAAAGAATGATTTTTTACTTTCTGTTTCTTCTGTCATCAAATGAGTTGAATTATTCGCTTCATTAGCATCCCGTGCAAAAATGGAAGGTTCTTCAATGCTCTCAATTTTATTGATTTCATCACCAGCATAATTTGAGATGGATTTTTCAATGGACCTTTGATAAATCGACAATGAAGAATCAATATCCGAGTGAACACGTTCATCACCAGTAGCCCCTTGGACATATTCGGGCTCCAAAGTCTGTACATGATTATTTTTTTCTTGTTGCCTTTCATCTTCTGTTTTAATTTCAGTCTTAACCTCTAGGCTCTTTCCAGTACATGATTTATTCTTTTCAAAGAAAAATTTTATATCTTTAATATTTTTTATTTCCTCAAACCCTCCAACACTTATCCCCAAGTACTTCAAATAATACGAACCATCAGATTTACGACAAAACTTTCGTATAAGGTCAAGTGCATCACGAGCTATGATATCAGCTTCATAAGACCTCAACGAAAACGTCTTAGAAGTATTCACATCATTCTTGTTAACATCTTGGACGAAACTAACTGTTGCTACTTTTGCCTTTCGATTGTTAGTCTCTCTATCTTTGCTTAACCTTTCTGCGACTTCTATTGCTAATTCATTTATCCAATACTCCACATCTTTCTGCTTGAATAGAGCATTTTTTCCTGGGAATCTTTTGCAACAGCTCAGTGATTTTGACAGTATTTTTGGTGAAACAGGCTCGTTGTCTATCCCTCTTGCTATGTTATACAACCATTGGCTAAAAGAAATCAGATTTATTCAGTGATATCAACAAAAGAAGATAATTTGCTAAATGTGTACTCATTAGAGTATCATTATTCAATAAGGAAACTTACTCACCCTGTCTTCAAGTCAAATTTCTTTGCCAGTTCCTTCTCAGAAAACTTCAGCAGCTCTCCCACTTTCATTATATTCAATTCCTCTGATACCTTTTTACCAAATTTGCCACCTAATCTTTTTATTTTTTTCAAAGGTAACTCTGAAAAAAACTGCAGTACGGCACTTCCTGGCAGAATAGTTTGCTTATTTGGTTTATGTAAGCCACATACCAGCTTGGCTAATATTTTGTTATGAGCTATTCCCGCTGAACATCTATATCCTAGACAAGTAGAAACAGGCAATAAGTAAATATGTTTTTTATTCTACATATTCCTAAGCATCTTCAATTCATTGGTTAGGAATAATTAATACGCTTACCTGTTCTTTCATAAATGCTAGCTCTTATTCTTTCTACAATGATTCCGCCAATTGCCAATTTCAAATCATCCTCACAAAAACCATCTGTATCCTGATCTCCACTAATATTTGAAATGAAATCTTCTGTGTCGAGACCAACTATATGAGTAGTTTCGAGCTTCTCAAGAGGGATGTTAGAAATGCCCTTCATCATTTCTTGTTTTACAGCCTCTGTTATGTCCAAATAAGCTTCATCAATAGAAGCTCTCTCTAAAAGATTAGTAAATGTAGTCAAGACTTCAACCACTTGGTTTCCTGCTTCCCGATATCTGTGGGATTGGAAACAAATGTATAATGTATCGATAAAAACTGCCTAAAAGTTACGTCTTACTTCGTTAAATCTGCTCTTCCACGAAGTTCAGCTACTCTTGCGAATTGTATTTCTGGGCATAAGTCTTTCGCTTCGTGTTTCCACATTCCCTTAGTTACACCTTTTTCTTTGGCTAAGTAATTTGCAGCAATTATACTAATTTTGAGAAGTAAATTAGGTTTAGGATATACTGTATTTATGCTTAATACTTACCCTCCTTCTCGCCAAAGATTGTACTGTACAACAGCAACAGGTTTGCCTTGAAGTTCAGGATTTAGTTTTTCTTCTACTTGACAATAAAAGCAGTCCATGTCCACAAGAGCAATCACACGCGTATTCATGTTTTTCAGGAATAAAATATGAAAGGCTGGGAATTTGAAAACAAAATTCGAATATTTTTCTAAATCCTATCAGTAATATTTTTATTTGAATAATTTTTGACAGAACGAAATAAACAAATAAATATTTCTCTATGGATCAAGGATGGGATTGCGATGAACAAACATGTATGATTTTTACATCATGATCGTACAGGTTTGTTTATCTTTCGCCGAATGACCGAACAAATCGATATATGGTATTCGCATACTCCATACTTCCATACCCAAATAAGCAGATTCTTCAAACTGCACTTCAGGCTAGCCTAACACATCCGTTGCACAGAACATATGATATCGTTTGTTTGTTGAACCGTTCTTGTTGGACATCCCTATCATAACCTTAAGTTACATACATTTGACTTTTGACAAAGCGGTAAAATAAAATGTTCAAAAAAGCAACTTTAGTGCAAAATTAAATCCATATATTTCGACGTTTTGTTTATACACTACGCAATAAAATTAAAATCGTTGTTGTCATTAGATTCTCTCTCATATTTATTGAAGACATGTCCCACACAGATAGAATTGTCGCTCTTATAGACATGGATTGCTTTTACTGCCAAGTGGAAGAAAAACTAGATCCTAATTTAGCAGGCAAACCCATTGCTGTTGTACAGTACAATCAGTGGAGAGGCGGTGGGTAAGTATACAAATGAAGACGTTATTTCATTACTTCAAGTTGTCAGCCACAAAATGATACAAAGTGCAGAGTATTCAAATCCTTCAATTTCACAGCATCATTGCAGTGAACTATTTAGCCCGTGAGAAAGGTGTTACCAGACAAATGAGAGGTGACGAAGCAAAAGAAAAGTGTCCAAATATTCAACTGCCAAGAGTGCCGCAAGTTCGCGGCAAAGCAGATCTAACTAAGTAACCAATGCCTTGTTTGATATATAGTGGATTATTCTAAAAACTTAAATTTTAGATATAGAGAAGCTGGGAAGCAGGTTGCAGAAGTGTTAAAATCCTTCACAAACATTTTAGAGAGAGCTTCGATTGATGAGGCCTATTTAGATCTCACAGAAGCAGTAAACACAGAATTGAAGAATGGTTTTCCTATTATTTCTTATCAAGATGTTTGTAACACCTTCGTAGTCGGTGCCGAAACAGCTGATTTTGTGGCTAATATTCACCAAAATCGAAGCAGTGGTTTTTATGATGACGATTTAAAATTGTTAGTTGGTGGAGTTATTGTGGAAAGAATTAGAGCTGAAGTATTTAGAAAGACAGGTAAGACTGATAAGTTTGATCTACATATTTTATCAAGAGAATTCCATTTCTCCTATGTAGCAATGTAAAATATAAAAAATTCCATATTTAAGAAATGGAATATTTTGATATGGAAATAAAATCTCCACCTGAAAGCTGCAGTATATGGCTTTTAATCATTTTGTATAAGTAAATGAATGATTAATACATAAATTAGAAATCTCAAAGTAAATTTCTTTCAACTTAATCAATTTCATCATTAATATTTTCTTTGTTTTGTATTGGAAGTGCGCCATTTTTCGAACAGTCACAATTTGGTGGCACAACAATAGACTCTTCAGAAGGGCACGAACAATGTGAGAGCGGTCCCAAGGAGATTTCACTCTCATCTTCGTCAATAGGTGGGGGACCACTGATATGATGTCTGCGTTTTCCACCTTTATTGCAAATTTCATCTCGCCCTATCTCCACTGGGCAAAGCATTCTATCTCTTTGAATCTCCTCCCCAAATATCGTTTCCTGGGATCTTTCAGGACAGACGCATCCTAAAATATTCATCTTGGGAGTTTTCTCGTGTGGGCTGCTTGGGTATTCACAAGCAGAAATCCCGCTTATTTTAGATCCTACAGACCGCATGCTCTTCATTAATTCTTCCTCTTTCTCTGGAAGTATACATTTTTCTTTTTTATGTTTCAAAATTCTATATTGTTCGGGTACACAAACGCATCTTATTGTATCCACTGATGCTGTTATATTCTTCTTTTGCGTTTTTTCATCTGGTGCTGGAGTAGCATCTTTACTTGGAGTGGATTTCAACGAAATTATCTCCACATCTACTGGCTGATATTGAAGGATACATTTGCATGGTTTTGGTGGCGGTGGTGGTGGTGCTGGATTGAATTCTTCCAGTAAATCTTCTGAGGTAACAGCCTCATCTTTGGTCTGGAGTTGGGGCCTATATGGACATACACACATAGCCTCATCTTCTGATATTGATTTTGTGGGTTGCGCAGATTCAGCATCGCCAGATCCTGCTGGAATTTCTTCTTCCACTTCTTCTTCTGCCCTACCACAAACGCACACTTCTGGCCCTGTATCACATGAGATGAAGGATGCAGACGATTCTGAAGAGATCTTCGGTATGTCCCCCATCTGCTGCAAGTAAGTGGCGAACATTTTAGAAGCATCCAGGTAGTTTTTATTGGGTATTGTTCCGTTCATGTAACTGTTCTCGGAGCTTATAGGTAGAATTAGGATGTTTTTATTGATTACCTCTTCTAGCGTGTTTATCACAGGAATTGTCAAACCACTGTTGAGGAAATGTATTTGTTTTTTGTAAAGGTTTTGTGCAGCTTTTTTTGCAGTTTCATAATGAACATGATTTAAATTAGCAAACCAAGTTTCATGGGATCTGTCAAGGGTTATTCTTAAATCATTCGAAGATTTCCTAAGTGCCCAATGTTTTTGTAGGAAAGTGTTAACAAGATCAAAAACCTCTGACATTTTCCTTTGAAAACAACGAATGGATAACTTTGCCGAAGCGTGGGAAGGTATTGACGATTCATTCATATCATCTGCAAAACTTTCTATGTTGTGTATGGTCAAGTAAGGCATAATAACTCGAAATTTCATAATTTCCGACTTATCCCCATTATGGGACAAAGAATTGGCACCTGTCCCTTTCATGAATTTGTCTAAATCTAAATCTGTAGTTTCGAAAAGATTCTGTTCTACTTTGGGCAAGTCGTCCACCTGCAAATTGATCTCCGAGTGATTTAAATTTCCTTTCTCATCGATCAAACAGCCTATTAAGTAGAGCAAGTCGTTGGTCGCCTCCTGAATGATGCCGCTATATTTATTGCTATCCAGACTTCTTGCTGAACTTTGTACTTGAATCGAAAAATAGCAGGAGCCTCTAAGTTTTTTCACTAAGCTTGGGGTGTCTGATTGCAGCCAATATCCTTCGTTGATGCAGATGTAGTCGACATCACCTGTAACCGATTCAGTTTCAGTTTGATACCTGTGTGAAAGTGCTATTTCAAGCTTGAAACAGAACAGATTCGACAAAAGGTCTTTTACGTGTAACACAAATTATCATATTTTTGTGTATTTCTCATTCTATTTCGATACAAAATCATAATGTATGCTAACACACACTTCAACAATTCGCGAATTCTCAATAATTCGGTGTGGTCAGATCGCAATGCAAGTTTAAATTGGGTGAAATGCGATACAGCCGAAGTCTGTCTATTGGCTTGCTAGAGAGAAAGGTACACGAGAAGAAAGAGAGAGTGGATATGATATAACCCGATACGTCGAACGTGCGAAGTTTCGACCGAGATGAAAAAAAATTTCTGCTGAAAAAATTTAGAAAAATATTTTTTTAAATTTAGTAACAATACAATTTCGACAAAATTCTGCTTGAAGTTGCGCGACGTTATGCTTCAACTAACTGCCAAGTTTCAATTCAATCGCTGCAGTTGTTTCTCAGATATGAGAAAATAACCTCAAAATTGCTATAACTCCGAAACTATTTGGCTGATTCGTCCCATTGGTTTCGTGCGTCGTTTGACATTTGTCATACGTTGGAGGTAAAACAAACCCACTTTTCCGCTTTGTTTATGTTATGAAATACAGCATTTTCAACAATTTCAGGATAAATTCACAAGTTAAAATGATTTATATTCATAGAATTGGTGAATTACTAGACCCGTGAGGCCAAGTTATTGTGTCGTTGTGAAATGCAACATAAATACACCGAGAGACCTAATACATTCGCTTTGTTTATATTGGCGAAGAGCGATTATTTTGATATTTTAGTGATTTTATTAATTTTACAAGTGAAATTTTGTGATAATGGATCTTATTAACTAATATCATACTTATCTCATCATGAGTCAACTTATTAAACAGAAAAAATGAAATAGATAGTCTAACATAATTCCTTAACCAGTGTGGAAATGCCTCCAACAAACTCTACCATAGTTTGTTACTTTGTCAGAACAGTTTTTTCAATTTATGGCGTGAATATAGGATGTTTGCCTTCTCTGGGATAGTTCACATAGTATTCTATTTCTTCCAATACCAGATAAAACTTAGGGAAATGGGTCAAAAATACAAATATTCAAATATGAAGTCTACACTACAATATATCTGAAAAATCGGATTCCTTCGTCTCTCGGTGTATTTATGTTGTATTTCACAACGAAACAATAACTAGGCCTAGTTATTCATCAATTCTATTAATAAAAATCATTTTAACTTGTGAATTTATCCTGAAATTGTTGAAAATGCTGTACTTCATAACATAAACAAAGCGGGTAAGTGAGTTTGTTTTACCTCCAACGTATGACAAATGTCAAACGACGCACGAAACCAATTAACCAAATTAACCTTGATGATTTAAACCGATTTAGGGAAAAAATTCGAAAATTACAGACATTTTGGACAAGACGATAGCACGCTGTTCCCCTAGAACATGCGCGCAAAAATAGTTTTCTCGTTGAACTATTGGAGTAATTTCAAAATAAATAACACTCCTGTATGAAATTTTGATTATTATGGTTCCATAAATCGATTGACTGATCCGTAATCACCTTATAATATTTATAATTTGAACCATTTTATATCTTGTGGTCTACCGAAAACTTAACACCTCGATTTTCCGCCTTTCAAATGGAAAGGCGTCAACTTTTGATTAGAGGGGGAACAACTTTTCCGCTCCGTGGAATACATAAATAACATAACTACTTATTACGTTTTGAAATGTGTCGGATACGAATTCGTGGTACCTGTGAATTAGCCCTTAATCTCTGCATCTGCCATTAGATTGGTTCGCCTCTGTCCATAGAAAACGAAATCAGTAATTTTTCTATAGGCAGTCACTGGATACAATAAGAGATCACACTAGAACTTGAGCTAGCTACCCATATGATATGAAACACAAAACTCCGAGAAATCAAAAACGCATCCCTCACCTAAAAAATCTTCCTTCTCAGAAATCAGTAGATTTCTAAATCCCAAACTCGACTCCGATTCCACCGACGCAACAATGAATTTTATGTTGACGGGAATATCAATTTCTACAGCTCTGAAGGCTTCGATGGCATTCAACCATGCCATCACCGAAACCACGTTCAAAACACCCTTGATATAGACATTTTCTTCTGATGCCTGCTCGGCTTCAACGTTACAACCATCTACTTTTGTTGGATCACTCCTGCCTTCTAAATGACTGTATACGAGAATTGTGGATTTATTGGGACAATGTCCTTTTTCTAAATTGGCGAAAATCACAGGAGGCAGCGACGAGCGACTATCATCTTCTATGGTCTTCAAGGTCGTGGTGAAACCGAAGGATTTTAATTGTTGGTTCATCCAGTCTAACAGTTCAGTTGAGTTTGGAGATTTTTCTGGACTTTCATTTGGTAAAATTGTTATTGCTTCGCGAAGGCGTTCGAGGAGTTTATCTTCATTTTGGTCGATACACTGGAATATTGTTGATAAAGGATCTGACGAAGCCATGATGACGAGGATTTGAATGTGGAATGGAATACATTTTGTCAAATTTTTGACGTGCGTTTCGATAACCTGCGATACCAGAGAAAATCTATTCTGATATGTCAGAAAAACACTCGAATACATGAGAAAATAGTCGACTCGGTTTTTATTTAGCAAAATCAACGGTTATTCGGCAGTAAAAACTAAGATTTTCCGGGTAACTGAATGGTCAAAATTCGACCAATCGATTATATCCATCTGTTTCAGGAAGATATCGAAGTTGTGTTTGACTTAATCAATACCTGCATGGGTGTCCGCGATAACTACGAATTCGAACAAGCGAGTAAAAGCTTCCAAGTTCACGTCAATTCTTTTTTCAGTTCTAGGGGAACGTTCTATCGTGCTATCGTTTTTTCCAAATGTTCGTAATTTTGAGCCCAAAATGGTCTCAAACGATTAGGTTGGACTCACTGATGCGAATCTGGTGTCGAAATCGGTTCTGTCCGGCCGACAGTATGCACGATTACGGGCGTATAGAGGAATCGACTCTAAACTTCAGGGTCGGTTGCATTTCAAAATGCAAAGGTTAAGTTCGTTGATGGGCAAAATCGATCGAATGATTCCCGAGTTATAGCCATTTGAAATGTTAAGGTTATTTTCCTGATATTTCGAGAACTACGGAAACGATTGAGTTGGAACTGGGCATTTAGCTGGAACATGAGGACTGACTCTTTGCAAAATTTTGTTGAGATCGTGCTGTCAGTGAATTGAAAAAAAAAATTTTTCGGAAACTATTCGTTTATTTGGAAAAAATTATGTTCATACCTTGAACTTCATATTTCACAGCAGTGTACCAAATTTCAGTTTGATACGATTATAATGTTTGCAGATATTGTGAAAGAAAATATCAAATTTCGTGTTTTTTTCCTCGATATCGAAGTTTTTGCCAGAACTCAAAAAAAAATAGAAAAGCACTGACGTGAATTCAGCAGCCCTTGTGCTCATGTTCATATACGTTGCCAAAGCGGAATCTCCTTTGAATATGAGCTGCTAGCGTCACGTCAGTGCTTTTCTAGATTTTTATTTATTCATGTTCGAGAGTGTTTTTATATTGTGGGTGTCTTTTATAGGTTACGTGTGCTCGGCAGGAATTGCCCACAACAAAATTTTGGCGAAACTAGTTTGCGGTTTACATAAACCGAATAAACAGACAATTCTACCCCAGGGTGCCGTTCCAGAAATGTTTGCCACTTTACCTATTAGAAAGATCAAAAGTTTAGGAGGCAAATTCGGCCACACATTATCAGAAACATTGAACATCAATCATATTGGAGAACTCCTGAAGTTCTCGGAGAAAGAACTTGTACAAAGATTTGATGAAAAAAATGGGTAAGTTGCTTTTCAAATTTTTTTCTTTAGAACTGTAGCAATTTCAGAAAGAAGAAGTAGACATGTTCATTTTTGAATGATCGTATATTTTCATGGGACTCTCGTCGTATTATTGGCATCATGAACTAGCCTTTAAGGCTGCACATAAAATGTACAAAAAGTGAAGAAAAACTCATAACTTCAATTTCACAAGATATCTCAACAACCTGTAACGTTGTTAAACTCATGTTAATTCGTTTTCCTTGAAAATTTGCATATACCAATGAGTGATTTGCGTGAAATCAATAACTATTCAAATTCGGTTGTTCACTGAAATCATATCATTATTGTTTTCTGGTCGGAAACTATTTGTAACTTATGTCAAACTGCTTGTTTCTCTGTCAAAAGCAGATAAATTTTAAATGTCATATTTAACTCAAAAATTATCGTGAATTCAGTATTTACCTCCCCAATAAAACATGAGATTACTCTTTTGTTCAACGAAATTGAAACGACTCCTGTGTGATCCCAACATTCGTCCGAAATTCAACAAGTTCTTCTCCGACAGTGGCGTAACTTCAAGCTGCGAACGTAAAGGTCTAGTTTTAGGAGTCTACGACGGAGATTGCGATGAACCTCTCTTCACTAAATCCGCCCAAAAATTCAACGATCACATCGGAGGTAAACTTTACGAGTTGGTGAAAGCTTCCGGTCCCGAACTGATCCACGAAGGTACGGCGAAAATTTTCACGAACCTCTGCAACGATTTCTGGGTCGTCTCCGTAGCGGGCCTGGGAAAGCTGAAACGTGGTTATAACGAAGTTGAAGCAATAGACGAAGGTCTGGAAGCGGTGCGTGTGGCCTCTGCTATCGGCTCGCTCAAAGCTAAATTGAACGGTGCTACCAGAATATTCGTCGAAGGCATGGGGTATCCAGAGCAAGCGGCAGAAGGAGCAACCTTGGCTTTATGGAGGTACCAAGAGAATAAAGCTAGGGAACATTGGAAGCCGGTACCAACGGTTGAAATGTACGATGAAGGAGACAGTGACAGTTTTCAAAGAGGCCTGTTCAAAGCCGAATCCCAAAATTTCGCCAGACGTTTATGTGACACCCCTGCGAACCAAATGACACCACTTCATTTCGCCCAAGAGGCTGTAAACGAACTCTGTCCGTGCGGTATCAAAGTTTTAGTACACGATAAAAATTGGATTGAACACAATAAGATGGACGGGTTCCTCACCATAGCAAGAGGTTCTTGCGAACCGCCGGTCTTTTTGGAAATCTCCTATTGCGGAGGTCCTGCCGATCAAAAACCAATACTCTTCGCTGGTAAAGGTATAACGTTCGACGCTGGTGGCCTTTGCCTTAAAGACTGTCGATCCCTGGAAAGATTCCGAGCCGACATGACTGGAGCAGCCGTTATCGTGGCTGCGATACGAGCGGCAGCCGCCTTGAGCCTTCCGATCAACTTGGAGGCTTGTATACCGTTGTGCGAGAATATGCCGAGCGGCATGGCTATGAAGTGTGGCGATGTGGTGCAGGCTCTAAACGGGAAGACCATAATGATAAGCAACACAGCGCACGAAGGAAGAGTTCTCCTCGCGGACGCTCTCTGCTATGGACAGCAACTACACAAACCCAGATTGGTCATAGATGTCGGTAGTTTAACCAGCGGTGTTCGAAACGCTTTAGGATCGGCAGCTTCCGGAGTTTTCTGCAATTCGAACGCGATGTGGTCTCAAGTCAGAAAAGCCGGTGTCATAACCGGCGATCGCGTTTGGAGGTTGCCCCTGTGGAAGTTCTTCACAAAAAGAGTCACGAATTTCAAAACGCACGACGTGAACAACCAAGGTCTCGGTCACGGATCGCCATGTTTGGCGGCGGCTTTCCTTCAGGAATTTATCGACTGTGTAGATTGGATACATTTCGATACAGGCGGCGTGGGCTTCAAAGCGGAACACAAATTGTATCCTTATTTGCACAAGGGCAGGATGACTGGGCGACCGACAAGGACTATTATCCAACTCCTGTATCAGCTGGCTTGTCCTTCGGAGGGACAGAGAGAACTTAAGTGAATGATTTGATGATATCAATCGTGCTTGTTAACGTACATTATTAGGTGATTGTTTTATGATAGTAATGAATTAAATTGATGTGACTGGTTTATTGATTTCTTTGAATTTATTTCATAAAATACTTTATTTATGCTATCGACCAGAAGGAATAGATAATACAAGTACTATGAATAGACAGTTTTAATTTCAGACAACATCCAAGGACATGCAGAATTGAAGAATGTCTTCTGTAATAGTATTGTTTAACATAACATCATCTAAAGGAAATTGCAAACGAACGTGAAGAGGATGTATCATTGTCTTCAAGTCTTTTTCCAAAATAGAAATAGAAACTAATCGAATATTATCATATTGTTATTTCGTTTGTTTCATCTGCTATTTTCATTTCTTATCAAAGGCTCTGTAACCAGTATTGGATACTAAACTTGGAGTCAAAAATACAGCTTTATTTGGAAGAAAGTAAATAAAAATTGGAGTGACTGAATATTCATAGAGCAGGTTTGACGCTTAGTTACGAAGATAGAATTAATGAATGAAAAAAAACCACCCGAATATTATTCAGATCTGCCCAATATATTTTTACGACTTTCTGAGAAGATGGCAAGATCAAATTCGATTACTAATCTTCAACCAATGAAAACTAAATTTATTGATATGTGCGTTTCCAAATTTTTTCCCTAATTTTTCAATGATTCATTACGATTTCACTTTCAGTCGTTGGTTGTATAACATATCAAGAGGCATCGATAAAGAACCAGTTCAAGTCAAACTAATTTCCAAATCTATCGGTTGTTGCAAAAGATTTCCTGGGCGTACTTCCCTATGCGAAGCAAATGAAGTCGAACATTGGATGAGAGAGCTTAGCGGTGAGATTGCAGATAGGCTTGAAGAGGATTTGAGGGAAAACAATCGAAAAGGAAGGCTTATGACCGTCAGCTTCTCTCAAGAAACCAATCAAACAGAAGTTAGTAGCACAAGAGCTGTACCACTGAAATCTTACGAGATGGAGAAAATATCTACTCAAGCATTAGAAGTTGTGAATAAATTTTGTAGAAAATCAGATGGTTCTTATCACATTACGTTCTTGGGATTGAGTATAGGTAACTTTGAAAATATCAAGAACGTAAAAACCATAACTTCGTTTTTCGGAAAAGTGAGCAAAACACAGCAAGGATCGCAAGGAATTGAAAACCGGTCAAATAATAAAGCTCATACTATAACAAATGATATCAAATCTACGACATTACTTTCAAAAACTGATCGCCTAAAGGCTGAAATTCACCCCTGCAAATTTCCGGAACATACACTCCAAAGTATGGATTCAGTAAGTATAGATCAATTTTACCTATTGATTTTTTAAGATGCATCACTAACTTGAGAATGAATCTTAGTTTCATTCAGAGTGAATGCACTATTGTATTCAAAGAAATCAATTGTGAAAGAATGTTAAATACATTTGGAGTGTACAGTAAATTAATTTCTTTACAGGAGCTAAACTCTGATAAAAATAAAGAATGTGATGACAAGTCAACATACTCTGATTCAACTGTAGATCTGGAGGAGAATCCAGATGACTATATTTTCTTTCCTGTTGACAAACATTCTGAAAACAACATCAGTCGATTTCTGAAGAATACAAACGTTTCTAATGAAATTACAGCTGATTATACCTTATTGCAAACTGCTGAATCAAGCAACTCTGCTTTCTCTTCAGAAAATCGAAAATCTTCAAATGAGTACCCCAATCCTGGATCTCCAATACTTGGATCAATATATCGGGAAAATATAAATAATGAAAATGAATCTCCAACAAAAATTGAACGCAATTTCGATACTTCAAAAATTTTCGAAGGACATTACAAAAGTAGTGACGAAGAAGAAGGAAATGATATATTCATAGATAACCAGTGCAATAGTGTTGAATTATCAGAAAAGTGCAAAGAATGTGGTGAAATAATTCCAATTGTTGATATCGTTTCACACATGGATTATCATTTAGCTTTAAAATTATCCCAGGAAGTATTTCCCTCAACTGCTGTGGTTAAAGAAAAACAAACTAATCAAAGTCTTGATAAAAAACAACACTCTAAGAAAAGAAAAGTTTCTGACTCGATGGGAAATAGCATAGTTACTTTCTTGAAAAAACAGGATATTGATGAAAATTCAGAACTGTGTATTAAATGTAATAAAAGAATCAAATTAATTGACATTGGTATGCATTCTGATTATCATGCAGCTAAAGAATTGCATTTAGAATTGAACAGTCCAAGCGCTAAAGTCCCCTCCGATACAGTTAACAGCTCAACAAGTTCCTCAAGTATGACAGCAACTAGCAAACAAGTTGGAAAGATGAAGAAAAATACGGGAAATATCGCGTCTTTTTTCAAACAGTTAGATTCTTCGTTATAGCAAATATTTACATTCCATTTATGAAAAAATATGCTCAATTCATAATGTAAAAACATGTTTATTATAATGTTATGTTTATATATTATATTTATAATATTTTTTAGATAATTCAGTTTCATTTCTGTACCTTGGACCAATTATAGTACTGGTTCTCTTGGATAATCGGTGAAAGCCCTGAATTAGGAAGATTTAATATAGAGGTCACACCCAAATAACTTTCATGAAGTCACTATGACTTGAATTAAATAAAATTGCAAAAATTTATTCATTTTATACATTCTCTTTTATGTTTAAGTCAGTTAGTAGGCTTTGAAAGAGTTTTATTAAGTTTTTGTAACTAGTCAGTTGGAGCTCATGCAATGTCTTCAAGGTCAAGAACATTTGGCGAGAAGCCAATTCCTACAGATTTCCATCAAGGTTTGGTTTAGTTATATGCACAATTACAACTACCCCTATGTAGAACATTGCGACATAGAGTAGTTATCTGACAGGAGAATTATCTGAACTTCATCATTTTTATATACAGGTTGGAATGTGTCAAACTTTCATTGCCTACCGACTGACTTCATAAAAGTGAATGGTGTATATGGCATATGTGCCTCACAACACTCACACAGTCTATTCTGATCAACTACCAATGCTTGTACCTCAACAGGACCGGCGATTATCGGCCACATACTATAGGAGGTAAAGAACTTCTTTGTCGAACATCGAAGGAATGTTCTCTTTATTTAGTAACCATTTTCCTAGCTCTCGTCGAAATAAATTCTAAAATGTGCCAATCAAGAAAGATCTGACAGCATTACCCTATGTTCACTATGCTGTTCAACTGTTTTGCACTCTTCAACATTCAGAGGTAGCCATTCAATACACCACTCAGCAATACTGTTTAAATCACTCTGTACTGTTTGGAAACAGTCGGCACAGGCAAAACACGCAGATTATAAAAACTAGTCCAAGGACTGAACCCTGTGGAACACCATTCTCATTGAGCTAGGGACGCATCCACACTACACAAAATTATTCAAAAACGACTAGGATCCATTGGATCAAGTCCTCTCTGATAAAAAAATTTTTCAACTTGCAGTGAAGGCCATTCAAGGAGACGCGATCACGAACGAATGCTCTCGAAACATTTAGGTACTAAGTCTGCCACATGATTTGAGTATGGAGATATCCTAAAATAATTTAGTTAAAGACTAAAAGGGAAACAAAACTGGGCAAATGATCTACGTTAGCAGCAGGTTTCACACAAGTCTCATTGAGATAGTCATTATCAATACAAACTTTTGCAGCACCACAGGGTCCCTATTCTTGAATCTTGTTAAGAAAACGCTGTGCATTTTTTATGGAACGATAGAGAACGTTCATTCCATCACATTCAAGAATAGGGTCCCAGAATACCAACATGCTGATTGTACAATCAAGCTAAGGGAATTTAAAATAAGAGATTGTCTCCTGTTTTGAAAATGGTGGCACCCCATGCCTTCTGTACTCCAGCAGTACCTTAAGATGTTATTGGCACAGGATTTAAGTCTCTGATGTCATTTAGTTCGAATAATATCTGAAAAAGAAAACAACTTGATTGAATAATCTATATTCAATCAAAAATGCCTTATTAGTTTACATCAAAATATATATTGGTTGAGTAACCATGTTAGTTTGAACAGAGCATAATATAATATTAAAATAATGATATTCTTCTCTCATGTTGATCCTGATCCAGCAAAAAAACTGCATATATTCTAATAACATTATTATTCCAAGATACTTTTCATACACTTTATCAATAAGAAAAATCAAAAGCATAATTTTCCATTCTGTACAAAAGTCAATGGTATTCAATTACGAATAAAATATTGATTCATATTTTTACACTTGTTTTCTTCATACGAAAGTTATATAATTTCTTAACTATAATACCTTCATCTTTTCTTAAACAATTTCATACTTCTCTGGATAAAAAACGGTTTCACAAGAATGCTTGACAGGAGAATCATCATCAACCAGAAGGACGTCAGTGATCTGAAATAGGGAAACACTTTTGTTTGATTTATTTCTATTTGAAACTCTTTAATATCCTAGCAGTTATTGATAGTGTATGATCAAACTATTCTCAATTAACTTTCATGAAGTTTTAGTAACTGAAACTAGTCAGTTTGGCATGTTATGAATTATACTGACAAAGAAACTGCAACACCCAGAAGGAGCTTTTTAAATTTTTTTGGTGAAACAAAGATAGTAGAGCAAGGAGTAAATGATTAAAATTTGGAGAAAAAAATCGTGAAGGATTTTTCATGTAAACATTTTTTGATACGTAAATATTGTAGTCTTTTTTGCAAGTTTTTTAAATTCTATAACAAACCAGCTGTTTGAGGAGATCCAAAGTCAATGTTTAGTTGTTGTTAAAATGCCTAGAGCACGTGTACGCCGAATTTATCGCCAGCTAAGTGAATTTGAAAGAGGTCGAATTATTGGTCTAGCTTCCGGAGGCGGGGTTGTCATTTCGAGAAATCGCTAACCGTACGAGCAGAAATCCAACTACTGTTATAAGATGTTGTCACGCGCGGTTTGATAATGCCCAAAATCGAAGAAGAGTAGACACCGGACGTCGAGGGGGCACAAATGAAGTTTAAGATCGACGTCTAAGACTTATGACCTTTAGACACCGATTTGCGCCAACTCGATATTTGGCTGATGACTGGTTAGGAGAACAAGTCCATCCTGTAACTGTCCGAACGATTTACCGCCGTATAAGGTCTTTTGGACTGCAGCATTTTGTGTTACCTCTTACGGTTGAGCATAGCCGGCAACGATTACAGTGGTGCAGACAATGGAATGTGGAATGGCATCAGGTCGTCTTTTCTGATGAATCTCGATTCTCTTTGGGTGCACATGATGGCCGAAGAAGGGTTAGACGACGTCAAAGAGAAAGACGTGACACTCATCATTTTGATGTTGAGCGTCATGTGCACCGGACAGTAGGCGTTATGGTATATATGGGGTGCTATTGTACATGCAAGTAGGTCACATTTAGTCTTTATTCGAGATAACATGACAGCGCTGCGTTACCTTCAAGAAATATTGGAGCCATATATGTTCTCCCTTACCTCAACCGGCTCGAGAATCCAATATTTAAGCAAGACAATGCTCGGCCTCATGTTGCCCGAGTTAGTTTAAACTTTTTTGAAGCGACCCATGTGAATCCCAGATCCCCCGATTTATCGCCAGCTAAGTGAATTTGAAAGAGGTCGAATTATTGGTCTAGCTACCGGAGGCGGGGTTGTCATTTCGAGAAATCGCTAACCGTACGAGCAGAAATCCAACTACTGTTATGAGATGTTGTCAAGCGTGGTTTAATTATGCCCATAATCAAAGAAGAGTAGGCACCGGACGTCGAAGGGGTACAAATGAAGTTCAAGATCGACCTCTAAGACTTATGGCCATTAGAGACCGATTTGCGACAACTCGATCTTTGGCTGATGAGTGGTTAGGAGAACAAGGCCATCCTGTAACTGTCCGAACGGTTTACCGCCGTATAAGTTCTTCTGGACTGCAGCATTATCGACCCCATCTTTTCTTACCTCTTACGGTCGAGCATCGCCGGCAACGATTACAGTGGTGCAGACAATGGAATGTGGAATGGCATCAGGTCGTCTTTTCTGATGAATCTCGATTCTTCTTGGGTGCACATGAAGGCCGAAGAAAGGTTAGACGACGTCGGGGAGAAAGAAGCGACACTCATTTTGATGTTGAGCGTCTTGTTCACCGGACTGTAGGCGTTATGGTATGGGGTGCTATTGCACATGCAAGTAGGTCACCTCTATTCTTTATACGAGGTAACATGACAGCGCATCGTTACCTCCAAGAAATAATGGAGCCATATGTTCTCCCTTACCTTAACTAGCTCAAGAATCTAATATTTCAGCAAGATAATGCCCGACCTCATGTTGCCAGAGTTATTTTAAACTTTTTTGAAACGACCCATGTGAATTCATGGGAATGACAGCCCAGATCCCCCCTGATCTTTTGCCCAAAGAACATGTTGGGAATATCATGGGTAGAAGGCTTGAAAATTTACCCCAGCCCCCACGGGCTTTGGCGGCTCTGAGACATGAAGTACAGGTAGCTTGGGATAGTATCCCTCAAGAAGAAAACGCGAGGATAGTCAGCCCAAGGAAATCCAATGATGCCAAATGTACGCATAGAGATGAATATTTAACTCATATTTGAAAACGGATCAAAAATCGAACACCGTCCATAAAATAGAATATGGTTAAGTTTAATTTTGTTGTCTGGTTAGGTTAGGTTAGTTTAATTTAGGACAGTGCCAGTTTGAATCAGAAATGGAAATTTGGCGCATTAACTGACCTAACCAAATTTCCGTTTCTGATTCAAACTGGCACTGTCCTAAATTAAACTAACCTAACCTAACCAGACAACAAAATTAAACTTAACCATATTCTATTTTATGGACGGTGTTCGATTTTTGATTGGTTTTCAAATATGAGTTAAGTATTCATCTGTATGCGTACATTTGGCAACATTGGATTTCCTTGGGCTGACTATCCTCTCGTAAGAAGAAGAGACCATCTTCTTGCATCAATGTCAAGACCTGTTGGGGAGTGTATTGATAGCCGCGGTGAACAAACACATTATTAACAAATTTAATAAAAAAAATTGAAAACCCTTCGTTTTCTTCTCCAAATTTGAATCATTCACGCCTTGTTATACTATCTATGTTTTACCGAAAAAAGTTTAATTTAATTTGGGGAAACAAAATATTAGTTATTTATGCTACAAGATTCGTTCATCACAGATGGCAAACCTAACCCAAAGAGATTGCATGAGTAAAATATTTTCTTACCTTAATTTTGGCATAAGAAGTTTTGGAACTAAAAGTGATAACTACTGGAAAGAAATCATTCGGAATGGAACGTGGTGCATTGAATTCTAGCGAACCATTTTTATTATTTTCATCGATGATTGGCAAGTTCCAAACAAGTTGGTTCTTTCTAGATTCATGTGTGTAGGCGCCATCACACTCTCCAACGACAGGAACACAACCAATACTGAAATAATGAAAATATAATAATCAAATCCTTCGACACTTGAAACTAATTATCTGTTAGTAATTACTCACGGTAAAGGAATAATTATGTTCACATCGGTAAGTTCGAGGTCTATATGAGCCAGTTCATATTCGATATTCACATCACAACTGCCATCCCCAGCTTCAGAAGGCCAACAATTTATCTGAAGTGGTACCAAACTTTCATCTGTATTGTTCAACCTCCATTTCAGAACTCCTACATCCGTTTTGAGTGGAAAGGGTTTAGCTGGTTGTTTTAATCCAATCTGGAATGTTCATTGTAATAAAGAAACAAACAAAAATTATACAAATAAGGTACCGGAATATAACAACTAAAGTAAAATGAACAACCAATCAGATTGCAACTTTTTAGAAAGCCTTTGATTTGATTGGTTCATTTTAATTCTCATTTTACTTGCTGTAAAACTGGACCTTCATATGGAGTGCCATGGAATGGGGGTTTTTCCTTTAAACGAAAATGCAGTTATTTTCATGAAAAACCTTTAGGACATCACATTTCAACATTATATTAAAAAAAAAATGTTTGATCCCCTAAAACTGAAAAATAAAAATGGGGTTTTGTATTCAAAGGGTTTTGTCTTAAGTGCACGATATGACAACGTCGAATTCAGCTTTCTCGGAAGGAAAAGGACGTCAAATGTGTTACTTTGCTTAGGAAAACAGAGATAGCTTTACTTCGATCTGGTTAGAGTAGAAGACAACGACCAAGAAATAGAAAAAGAAGAGCACAGACATATAGTCTTTTACTGACAAATCGGCAAACGCAAATTGTTTGGTTATATTGACAAAGAACCTTTGATTAAAGAACAACAGGAAGGAGCATAACGCTTTTCTACTTCGTATATCAGTAGGACATAGGCGCCCATATTGAACCTCCAAGTATGATTCATGTTAGTTCGTTTCTTCAGACAAAGAAGTCTCGGAACAAGTTGTTCTCTCTTCAAAGTGAAAGGAAAGTCGGCTATATGTAACATCCATCCCAGGCCCACTTTGTGAGGCATTATGCTCCTTATTTATGTTCTTTATTCAGAGCAAAGAACACGTGTGTACCACAGAATAGGAATAAATATTTCGTTATTCTATAGTAGAAAAAGCTCTTCTACTGAACACCGTTGTCACTTCGTGCATGCCTTACAAATCCCAAACCCCAATTTTGAAATCCGATTTCGAATACTTTTTGAAGGTAATTTGGGAAAATGATGAATCAAACCCATAATAATTATGTTCAAATTTGCATTTGCCATAATAACCCAAATCCAGGAAAAACCCCCATTACCTCATATATTGAATTTCTATAAACATAATGAGGAACAAAATAGAAGAAATTTTCTTACAATGTAATAAAAAGTTTTGTTCGGAGGATTTGACGTAATATTGTGAAATAGAAATATTTCTACACACCTGAGAGCGCATTTTGAACAATTCTTTATCTACATTTGGATGCGTTTGTAGCTGGACACTTCTGATATCATGATTCTCCAACTGAACCCGAATTCTACCCCATTTTTCGTTTCCAATATGTAATGTGATCAATCCGGACAATTCGAATTGTTGAATACCGCCATTTCTTCCGATGCTGACTGACAGTTTCTCTTCTAACCTCAAATGAACGCTGTAAATATAACTCTCTGTAGAATTAGGAAACAGGGGCAGCACTAAACAAGCATTCATTGTACGGTATGGGGCGGAAATCAATTTCCCAGATGTAGAAATTGATTTTCCAATGATGGACAGTTCTGGTTGAAATATTTCAGAAAGCTGATTGAGCCATAAACCTTTAAATTCGTGCTTTTTGCTCATATAGTTCTGAAAAATATCCAGTGCAATATTTTGTGTGTTTTTAGAATTGCACAACACAAGTGTTCAATCACTTAGGTGTATGATCTTAGACATTTTCATATTTTAGTTTTTGTTATGGTTGTAACCTGAGTAGGCATTTCTGTGTTTGTTTAAATATAATTTCAGTCAGAAACAATGTAAGGAATACTTTAATATTTTTTAAAAATAAAATAGATAAATAAGAAAATATATATCTACAGTCAAAATTGTTGCCTGCAAGTTCTCATATATCTTTCAATCAATGTATGCAGTTTTTTCTGCTGCTGAATATTGTTAGCAAAATTGATGCACAGGTCAATGTTGCCATGAGGATCATTAGTGGGACTATAAGATCTACACCTCTTCAGTGGTTATCAGTACTCTCAAAAATTGTACCACCCCATATTCGTAGACAGGTTGTAGTGAAAAAGTCTCGGGATAAATATCATTCCTTTCCGAATTAATTCCCAATCATGTCTCATATTCCAAATTCTATGATTGCTAGATGGAAATCTCGTAAACCTATGGATAAACGATTTTCTTTATTCCAATAAAAGTGACAAAGAAATTTGGCATTCGGAATGGAATTCGTTTAATGTTTTCAACAAAGGTCTGATCAGCGATCCTTCAGAAATAGTTCGTAATTTTAATCTTCCTCAGAAAATCTGGTGCATTTTGAATCGACTTAAAACAGATCATGTTTGCTGTAATGATTTCCTCTTCAAATGGAATTCGGTCGCGAGTCCAAGGTGCGAATGCAGAGAATAAAAGAAAAGAATAGAACACTTAGTTAATGTCCAATATATAAATTCGACGATGGTTTTGAGGTAATTCATTTGGTGTCTGATTAACGAGTAATACATCATTTACTAGTTCATATTGGTTTTTTGAAAAAGAAGCCCTTCAATAACAAACAACAATTTCACTACTCTTATACAGGGAAACCGATTTTTTTCTGAGGTTTTTATCTGTGCTCTCATATTATACGTAAAAATGCAAGGTACTCCATTCAAATTCCTTCTGCTAATACTGTGATAACATAATGTTTGATATAAGAAGATGTACTGCTCATTCTCATAAGAATATGTATATATTTATGCAGTGTGTTCATGTGAACAAAAAATCTGTGGAATAAACTAGACGGTCTCTCCATAGTCCTAATATGATGCATTTTCGAATCGCCTTTTATAACATAAAAAAATTTCAAAAAGCACTGCCGTGAAGCCAGCAACTTTCGCGCGCATGTCCAATGTAGATGACCGCTTCAGCAACGAATTTGAACATGCACGCAAAAGCTGCTGCTTTCACGGCAGTACTTTTTGAAATTTTTACTAATAAATTACTGGATTTCAATTCGATCTGATCTCTATTTTTGGAAATATTGGAAAAATAAAATTTTGAATGGATATATCTACGGAATCTTTGGGCGCATTTTACCCATTCACGAATTCGATTGATACGAAGGCCGAATTCGTGAATGGGTAAAATCCACCTAATGATTCCGTAGATATACCCAATCAAAATTTTATTTTTCTAATATTTCCAAAAATACAGATCAGATCGAATTGAAATCCAGTACTTCATCGAAAATTAACAGTTTGAAGTTTCATACAGAATTTAAAGAGGATGATAAGAAAATCATAAAATTTTTTTTTTTCAAAGTGTTCTAATGACACGATTATCACGAAATTCCGCATAAAGTTGTCTTTCAGCATCTCAGAACTAGCTGTGAAGTTTTATCAGGACTGAATCAGTATTCCTCGAGTTATACCGAATAAATCAACGATATAGAGAAAAAAACCTCGAAATTTGACATATTTTTTCCCGATATCTCCAAAACTTATGATCGTATCGAACTGAAATTCGGAACACTTCTGTGAAATATGAAGCTCAAAGTGTGAGTGGAATTTTTTTGTGGTATGATGAATGGTTTCCGAAACAAAAATTATTTGGAAAAAAATTTCGAAAAATTTTTTTCAAATTTACTAACGATATGATCCTGACGAAATTTGGCTCAAAGTTGCGCGTCGTTATATTCCACCTAACTGTCAAGTTTGAATCCAATCGCTCTGGTAGTTTCTGAAATAAAAAATTAATAACTTCAAAATTTCAAGTGCCTATAACTCCGAAACTATTCGACCGATTTGGCCCATTAACGAACTTAACCGCGGCATTCTGATGCGCAACCTACCCTGAAAGTTTCAAGTTGCTAGCTTGCTTCTGTCGACAGTTATCGTGTCTACGGCTGGCCGGAATCGATTTTGACACCGGATTCGTCATCAGTGAGTCCAACCTAGTCGATTGAGACCATTTTCGGCTCAATCATCCAAAATTACAGACATTTGAACAAAACGATAGCACACTGTTCCCCTAGAACATGCGCGCAAAAACAGTCGCTCACTGCTTGTGGAAAAGCATCTTTGGCCCCAACAAAACGATTAGTGGTCGATGGAAATCTGTATGAATAAGAGGTTAAGTGGTTGTCCAAAATTTTAATATTTTTCTCATTAAATATTGACTAATCTTGAAATAATTGCCATTTGTAGTTGCGTGAAGGTTCAAAGATCATTTGTAAGCTATAGAAAGGAAGCAAGTGATCATTTTATGATGCAGAATGTGACCTGAAAACGCATCAATCTTTCTGATAACAGAGAAATCATCATGTATTTTGAAAATTCCAGAATCAACAAAAAATGTTGTGTTTAATGTATATTGAAAGTACTTACTCATCGATATCGGTTTTAATAGCAGGTATTTTGAGACCAGCTTGAGAAATACTGTTAGGTGTTGGAGCAATGACATTTTCCCCCTCTGATTTGAGTTGATCTACAAATGATTCCACATCTTTTCCTTTGCCACCCAACTTCATACCTCTACTTACTGGTTTCCTGTAAAGAAAATGATTAAAACTAAATATATTCGATTGCACCCACCACAAAAAATTTAAAGATATTTTTTACACTTATTATATCAATAATATTCGGGAGTTTTCTAACCACCCTCATCCACTGTATACATGGGCATCCAACAGTATCTAAATACTGCAACGGATGTTCAGTGGTTGGAACTCATGCCCCATGATCAAAAGATCTGGGGTTCAAGTCCTAGATAGGGAATAATTTTTTCGGTTTTCAGAGGACCGCCAACCATTTGCTGGACAATTAACAGTACTGTTCCTAATGTGGCGCAAGGAATTGGAGGTTCCACAGCGGAATTTAGGAGAATCAACAATACAATACTTACTGCGCAGTAGTATAACTAGGAGTCTTTATATCATTGGCTACGTTTACAACGTCTCCTACAGATGGCGCTGGAGTGTAACTTGTCGTACTACCAAATCCGCCACTGTTGCCAAATGAAGGTTTCCCCAACTTTTTGGCTTCGATCTTTTGTCTCTGCAGTTCTTTAGCCTTCTCCCACATTTTATTTTTCGCTTCTCTTTCTTGTGTCTAAGAGAATTTCGAATTTCATTGAAAATGGAGAAATTTATGATACAACCTACCTGACGAACTGCTTGATATACTTTCTCTTCGTGAGAATCCATTTCAACAAATGTGCGAATTTGAGACAGATTTATACTTTCCCTATAACCAAGGGCTACTATTTCATCAAATGCAAATATTAGTGAAAAGGCATTCTCAACGATTTCACTCTCTTCCAAAGAGCGGCAATATTCAGGAATCTGAAATAGGAAAAAAAAAATCTAAAAAGCTCTGATATGAAATATAACTCAAAAATTCGAGAGAAAGTCTTGGAAGAACTGGCATGTAGTATCCCGTAGCCCAACGCAGCTTTATTATCAGATAAAACGATTTTGCAATCATATGTTTCTCTCTAAATTTAACGCCAACCCCAACACCTGTATTTTTCGACTCAATATTAAACTTCAATAAGACCAGATCTGTATATTTGGAAATATGGTAAAAATAGAATATCCAATGGATATATATTTGAAATATTTAGCAAATTTCACCATTTCTGAATCTAACCGCTGTAATATAACCCCTAATCTGATCTAGAAATATAAAGTCCCCAAGTAAATTTTTCCAGGAATGATTTTCAGGATTAAGCCCAAGACTCGATGCAATACATATATGAAGATTATTCTGATTCTAACCTTATTTATTTAGTTTTCATCCAGAAGTATTTATACTCAATGATGAATTCCACCTTTGACACACCCTATATAGATATACTTGTTGACAAATAATTAAAATTTGCAAATATGCTGAAAATATTTTATAGAATGACCAGCCAACAATTAGCTATCTAGCGATAAATATCATCATTAATTTATAGAATATAAATCTATTTATTTATAGAAAAGGAATATTCGTAAGATTTATATCAATTTATAGACTTTGAAATTGAATTGAAAGGCTTATCATTTACAACTCGTCCAAAGTCAGATACAATTTCACAATTTGTCAGGAGATATTTCCAATATGATTTAAATGACAGGTTAAAGTTCTCCATAGCTCTGTTAAGAATTGTCATAAATTATTGAGAATACTCTTCTTACCACTCTAGCGAAGAGTCTCAATGTTTCCAGATCTTCTAATATATTACTAGCTCTTGTGGTGATTAGTACCATGTACAGACGTTCTAGAGGTTGATATACATATCGAACAGAATCAGTTTCAACGAAAGTATGCTGTGTTCCAATCGGAATAAGCTTAGGAAAAGCAGCAAGTAGGCCTTCAATCCTTGCCTTGGACATTTCAACAAATTGTCGAGACACTATTGCTACAAAACATTCTAAATGTAACAAGAGTCATACATAATGAATCTCGTACTTACTCTTGCCAGCCTTGGTGCAAACGGCAGCCGCTATGAGTACCTGCAAATGGAAATATTGTACACCAATTATTGGTTTTATGTTACATTAGAGTTTCGACCGACAATTGGTGGAAAGAAAATTTGAGGATCTTACCATTTTGAAATCAAAGATCTCTAAAACAAAAGTAAATCTATTTATTTATATGAATTAATATCCCAAAATCATTACATTGGAGATTTACACCCAAAAAATAAGGCAAGATGACGTTGACGTGTTCATTTCGTTCTCTTGTAAAGTTGATGTTTGTATGTGCCTACGTTTCCTTTATTATTCTATGATCGTAAAATGTCAAGCTGTCAAATTCTTTGTAATCGTGATTTTATTCTATGGATGCAGCACTCGGAACCACAGATTTTTCTATTTTTAACCATATTTCACAAGTTTCATTGTTCTAGAAATCTCCAATCATCCTACTCATACAAAGCCTTAATAAAGAATTGTTTTACCACCACGAAGGTGAAATGTTTAGCATTGACTTTGAATCTCATAAATCCGGAATCTCATAGAAAAATATCCTGAATCTTACAGGGAACCACAGAAAACAAATATAGCTCAACCTTTGGCCATTTTAAAATAAAGTGTCCTCCGCTCAATGATATAAATTTGAAAATAAATTCCATCCCAAGTCCCAATAGATGCCTTCTTTTACAAATCGTTTCCCCCAATAACGGAGTATGAACATGCTGACGCGATTCGCTGCTCTGATCGATTGATTTCTGAAAGTTTAATAATCTGGCATAGGGGATTTACCGAAAAGTGGGAGGTAGGCACCAGAATCCCTATTCGGCGGGTTGAAAGTGATAAGCATATTGAAATCAAACCGAATGATCGCTACAACTATCAAATCTCCCAGTAAAAGAGGAAATATATTTATTTTATTTGAACACAAACACTCGGTAACAAAACTCATTTTAATATCTTTCGAAATGACAACAGACAACTAAATTATTCATAGATATATGGAGGGGTCAGAGTTGAAACTTGGTACTTTTGAGACGCATTATACATATCAATGAAATAATAGATATATTTATATTTCAACAGTATGAACAATATAGATCCACATGAGAAAATACAACTTTATTCATAGGCAGGTTTTTTATAATAAAGGCCTTCCACTTGAAGTTACTTGAATGGAATAAGGATAAGTTTCAATGGATTAACAACTTCGATCAGGAAATTTAACTTTAATGTTTTATAATATCGTGAAATAAACCACTTTACAATATTGACACATTAATTAATAATCGTATCATCATCCCACAGAATTCTTCATGAATTTTATCCAGAGACATAACAACGTAAATAATCTTCAAATTTTGTAATCTATCAAAACATTCCAGTAATTAAGCTACATTTCATCGCTTCACAGTGAACGTTACCCTAAAAACATGTGAATATGAAAATGACTCGGTTTATATTTACTCATTTTTATATCCTGAACATAAACGTCAAGTCTAATAGTTCAACAGCTAGCGACATTAAAATCATACCAATTCCATTATAGAAAATAAATTAGGACTGAAGATTGTAAAGGTAGCAAGTGACACTAGCTCTTGGGCTATAAACTCTAGACCATTTCGAGGACTCATGGCCAATGGAGGTACAAAAAAAAAGGGTATTTTCATCTATTTCCATCATTAATACAATTATTCAAAGTTCACAATTCACCTCATAACCTATGAAAACCAGTTAGAGTTCTCTCTTGAAAATATTTCACCGACATTGATAGAAACTACCACACAATCATTTGGGCTATAAAACTAGAGAAGTTAAACACCCAACGTGAATATAGCGATGAACCAATCCAACTCTAATGCATTCTTCTATTAGGAAGCAAAATAATTGAGGACCACATGTGAGGAATTTGGAAATCACCATTTCTTTCACTTAGATACCTCTGAAAGTCTAATTTGAGAACAATCCATTGTAATTACTATCTAATTCGACCGCCAGAGGTATCTAAGTCAAAGAAATGGTAGTTTTCAAACCCTCTAATGAAATTATGGCATAGAAGTTTTTCAGATCTCAATAAAATCCTATTAAATTTCATATCAATTTTCAACAGTCAATTTTTATGATAACGTTCAAAGAAACCACTTCAGAATTTGATCAAAAAACAAAACGTAAATAGAAAACTCTGCATCAAACATCTTCACACTCCAAAGGCTCGAGAAAATTTATATTTAGAGCCATACGGTAACTCAAACCACAAAACTATTTTACCACAAATATTCTGACCGATTCATGAATAACTTAGAAGTTGAAAACAACGGACCGTCTACGAGTACTAACAAATTAAAAGTGTCAAATTCAGAGTTAAAAGTTGTTTTCTATATTCATTTGAATTTTATAATAAAACGTTCCTGAATAAGACGAAATTCACCCCAGTTCAAAGTTAATTTGGCATTCTTCAATAAGGTGAAGTCGAACTCTCGGAACAGGTTGAGTCATGTCGATAGTTCAGACTATGTTGTAAGGCCATTGGCATCAGCCATTCTTTAGGTAGACATTTCTCCAGGAAGGGAACCCAACTGCTGAAGTACGCTAGGCGATTCACCCAAGGGGGAATTTCATGTCCGCATAAGATCTAGAAGAATTTGTAATTTTTCAATATACTCATGCTATAAAATTCAGTGTACATATGTTTATCAGATGACACAACAAGAAGTGAACCGATCTTGCTGAATTTTTTGTGGGTTTGAAGAAATTCTTGACGTTTGAGATTACACAATGGGGTAAACCCGCAAGATTTCCCGTCGCGAAGCTATAAGTAAGATATTTACATCATTGTAAGCAGTGTGAGTTCCTGAACAAAAAATATCAAGGCCAACATAGGCGGTCTCTCTTTGTTTGGAAGATATGGGTCCCCAAAGTTCCAAATTGTTGCATTTTCAGATCCTTTTTTCCGCCATAAAAATGATCTCTCCCTGCTCAAATCTAGTTCATAAATCATGTTTGAACCTTCAACCAACGAATAGAGACACTTTCTTTCGAGAATATTCATTATTTAAAGGAAGAAAAGTGAAAATATTAGACAACAACTTAACCTATATTTCTACGAAATACTTTTCAATGTTAAAGCGGAGCTTGGCAACAGCGTCTTTTCATCGCTGGCCAAAAAAATAGGAAAGAATATTTCCTTAAGTTTTCACTCTCAATATTTTCGTTTGAACTTTCTTTCTATCCCCTTCAAAATAGGGAGGTTTTTATCTACTTCGTTTTTTGTTGTGACTTCGAGATGGTCCCAGTTTAGAATGAGATTCAGGGTATTCCAATGAAATGGGTTATATAATAACCTCGATTTCATTGGAAATCTTGGAAGGGCGCGACCTATCACATATGAAAAAAATGTACGTTGAAATATATGTCAGGGTGTATTCTCATTCCATTACTATGTGTGTCAACCTTGTAGATTTCATTAGAAACGAATTCTCCTATTGGAAGATTTAAAGTTTCGCAGTAAACAGTAATTACTAAGAACATATTTCGTTTTTCTCGCCAGCAATAACCTGTCATTCACGAATACGCACGATGGCACGATTCCGACCGATGAAATTCGCGCCATTGCCAAACTTCACTTTTAGTCTGTGTCGAAATCAGAAGGAATAGAGGTTAAGTGGTTGTCCAGTAATCTCATTATTTTTTCATTAAATATTGATTATTCTTGAAAAAAAGTGTTGCTTATTGTTGGTTGAAGGTTCAAAGGTGGTTTGTGAACTAAACAGATGAAGTGAGAGATCGTTTTTATGGTGGAAAAAGGGACCTGAAAACAACTCATTTTGGAACTTTGGGGGCCCATATCTTCCAAATTAAGGGAGACCACCTATGTTCGATTTCACATTTTTTATTCAGAAAATCACACTGCGTACAATGATGTAAATATCTTTTTAATATCTCGGCGACGGAAAATCTTGCGGGTTTACCCTAGGTTAGAATGATAACATTTTTTCAGGGTTTTCACTCTCAATATCTGAAACAGAACTATGAAAAATCAAATAAAAATTGTCTTTTTTATGGAAAACGCCCTTGTTGATTGCAGAATAGAACTATTTGTCTTGGAACACAGATTGCCTAATGAACAATACAGGCGTAAGGGCCTTTTCCATATATTAAAGATATTGGGAGTTAAAACCCAAAAAATAAGCTTTAAACTATACTTGAATGATGTTTTTTTCATCTAAATATTTTCAATATTTCAAAATGTCATTCATATGAATGATCAAAAAACTACTCACCTTAGTGAATGCACTGGAGAAATGATTGCAATTATTGTTCATTAGGTGATATCTGTCCCCCCTAAACTCTTTTCCTAGTTCGTTGATTAATTTCTCTATGTCCTGTTCAGTAAAATCTGTATATCCCACTTGAATGGTCTGTCGAAATCTAAATTGGTCTCCGAGGTCTTTTTCATCTCTTGGTATGATTTTGAATATTCCTGAGATTGGAAACTGGTGACCTCCGTAAGCATATTCCACCCCATATACTTCTACACCTAAATGCAGACAGTGTTGGTATCATTTATTCAGGGAATATAAACATAATAATTTTCTAGGCAAATAACTAGAAACCCGAAATTTCAGGGAAGATTTAAAAATTGAAAACAATGTTTTTTGTTGCATAAAAAAAGTATTGAGAATATTTTCAAATTCGTTTCACACATCACGTTCTGATCAAACATCTAGTTACTAGATTTCAACTTGATAGGACCTGAATACTTGTGAAAGAAACTTTTTAGTATTATTGTATCACAGTACATGGTGGGCCGAATTGGACACGCTTGAAGGGGAAGTTTTCATTAAAATTGACTCTCAGCCACTGCTATCAGTTTTCCTCTATCTAATAGAGAAATAGGACTTTCCCTTCAAAAGTCTACAATTTCAGCTCATCCGGTACATTACGCGCAGTCATTAGTAGTTTAATTAATTAATTTTATTATGATTAATTGAAGTCACAACAGCATTCTCAATATTGACACATGTCTTAGATTATAATTGAACAATATTCACTCTTCACTATGCTATCAGATTGTGAAGGAATGTCCCACTATAAGATAATTGAAGAGTTCAATTAGAGTACAGCAATATGCACATGAATGCTTAACTGGTTTCTTCAATTAATGTAGAAGAGCCTATGAGATTTGTGTATTTTTAAAAGCTTCTTTGAGAGATCCATCTTTATGCACATCTTACTGTAAAGGTTCTATTACTTCATAAATTATTTTCTTCAGATCCAACACATTTTAGTCCATAAGGAAAAATTTGTCAAGAGGGCTCTCCTAATCTCCTTCGGTTAAATCATAATATGCATGATAATACAGAAATAATAAATGATTCATTGAATCAGTAGAATTTATCAGCTGGCTACACAAAATTCATTCTGATTAAATTATCAATGGCTGAGTAATCATAATTTGATATTGGAATTATCAAAATGAAATAACCTTAATAATGAAATGCATAGTTTGACAAACAAATGTGCTTGGAAATATTCTTGGATATTTTCTTTTACCTGAATGAAAAACTCCTAATCCAACGTTTGAAGTGTATTCATTTATTTTGTACATGTCATAAACATTTAGTAGTACTGGCTCTCTTGCCAGTTTACTTGGAAGCAGCTCATCGGAACCAGAATCTCTAGCGACTCTCATACAGCTAAATGGCAAATTGCACATAAGTTCATTCATGAACATTTCAGAAGAATTTATGTTATGAAGTATGAGCAGTTTCCATAAAACAATGGTGAACTACAATATTTTTTCCTGTAGATGAATTCGAGAATTAAGAAGGAAAATTTATGAAACCTCCACGAAGTTTTTCAACGACTGCACATTCTTTAAATTATTTTCACAGCACAGCAATATTGTTATTGTGTTGATTTAAATCAGAATCTCTAAGAACAGAATAATTCACTAGGAATTAGGAATATATTTTCAATTTGACAGGTTAACTCTCTGTTTTGGTCACAAAATAAAATTGATTCATCTGTCATCCTATAGAATAGAGAGCTACAATCACTGAACTAATATTATTATTAGTTCAGTGGCTACAATGTCTGTTTGTATTCTGTGGTTTACAGGATTTTGTTATTCTATGGTCTACAGTAAAATAGACATAGAATAACAAAGAGATAAGATCTAAATAGATATCACTGCTCGTCTATGGTAAATATTTATCTTGTCTATGGTGTGCTTATCTGAAAAAAAAATGACGTCAGTAAGATTAAAATCACTCAACTCGGCCGTTAGGCCGACCGTAAACACAATAACTTCCGGAAGAAACGACTTAGAAACTCGATATTTGTAGAGTAGGTTTGGGGCCTAAATCACGAAGATCGAATTCGTGAATGGGTAAAATCCGCCCAATGATCCCATAGATATACCCATTAAAAATGTTATTTCTCCAATATTTCCAAAAATACAGATTGGATCGAATTGAAATCCAGTAATTCATCGAAAAAAAAATCTAGAAAAGCACTGCCGCGAAAGCAGCAGCTTTTGCGCGAATGTTCAAATTCGTTACCGAAGCGTTCATCTACATTGAACATGCGCGCGAAAGCTGCTGCCTTCACGGCAGTGCCTTTTTAGACTTTTCTTCAATAAAGTGTGGATTTCAATTCTACCCAATCACGAATTCTGCCTTCGTAATTATAAGGTCCAAACCTACTCTACAAATATCAATTTTCGAAGTTGTTTCTTTGGGAAGTAATTGTGTTTACGATTGGCCGTGGGGGAATATGAGAAAACAGTATTTCTCTTTCATATTTTTTTCTAGTAGCCAAAAGTATGAGTGGATTATAGAGTAAGTTATTACACGCTTTTAGTAGAAATCTTATTTTTCTGTTACAATCTTATATAGTTCTCCATAGAACCGACTGTGAAAATACTAAAAAGTGGAGTATACCGCCCTATATGTATACTAAACTCTGATCGGCCTAGATTGCAGAAAATAAACATTGGTATGAAAATAATCATAATTCACGGCTTTCGCAAACAAAATTAGCAGCTTGTTCAAATATACGAGTCGGGTCTGGGTTAATATCCAATTAGATCGCTATAAATTATTCCAGGTTCGTACTTGAAGAATCAGAATGTTTTCCAGCGGAAAATATTAAGTTGTGTTGTGGGGAAAAGAGATCGTTATAGAGGTGTTCAAGCAAGTATACATATATTTATTTATTGGTATGAAAAATAATTATAGACAGGCAGTGTCTACAACACCTACCGCCGGAATTACTCTGTGTTGCCACCCTTAATTTGCGGTAGATTACGGTAGATTCAAGACAACCGAACATACGAAATACGGTAAACCTTTCGGTAACTAATTTTAGGTCATTATTTTTTCAAAGAAGTTTTTATCGTGAACCAAACATTTTTTCGCAATCTCGATTGCAATTATAATTCGAGAACCTGTTTAGAGAAAATACCATTAGTATCGAAAATACGGACGTTTGAAAATTTTCTGCGTAACCTTTCGGCAGAGAAATCAAAATATTGAACGATATTTTCATGTTTTGACTATATAAAACGAAGTCATCACCTTGTAGAGATATATAATTCCACCAACAATATTCCTCAAAAATTATCAGGTATGCAAAAATCTCAAAAATGTATGAAATATTCTACGAACTGTGAATAAGGAGTTGGTGAATAGGTATCAGTACCTGTAATCTTTGAAAGGTCCTCGAAATTTTAATGTTTCTTGTTTGGGAAATAATAAAAACAAGATATATTTTCTTTATTCCTTTGGTTCATAAAAATAATTCACAAAATTATATAAATTTTCTTTCTCCAGGCCAACGCTCACTTATCGGCACTTGTTGGCCTTTAAACGAAATTTTTTTGAAAAAAAATTACATAATTTGAAATTGATTGAACCAATATTGAGCTTTTTTCGAATTTGGTTGAAATATTCCATGAATGGAATTGACAGGGATAATAAGTTAACTGAGATATCCGATTTATAAATTTCTTAAATAGGATTTTGTACATTTCTTGGAGAGTAAAGGGGGTAATATTATTATTCACCGGGTTTTTTAGTAGGGTAGAGTAGAATAGGTTCATTCATATATTTATACCAAATAGGTTTATAATAGTCACAAATGCAATGTATACAATTACAATTGAACAACGAATAAAAATATTCATTTGTATATGTTTACTCTAAAATCACTCTTCATCAAATAAGAATCACTAACAAAATCATTTACTGAATAAATCTTTGTTTAGTGCCTTTTAAATCGCTGTTCTGAGATAATTCGTTTCATTGCGGGGAGCACTGCCTTCTTCAAGTCAGGGGTCTCTTTCTCTATGAGTCTGGGTCGATATTCGCATTCGATTTCGGACAGCCCTGTAGGCCTGTCCCATTTTTAGTAGTTCAAAAGTTGAATACGTGAGTGTTGATTAATTAGTTCCAAGGATTATAGTTCATTCGTATTGGTGACCTTTGAAAATATTTTGTTTGGTTTTCAATTACCTTTACCCTGATTTTTTCTGTAAATATAACATTTTATTTGTATTTTTATTTAACATATTTCATTTAATCTGAAATTATTCATTATCACTTTAGAATTTAGACCTGAGAAATTCACTGACACTTAAAACAAAACAAAGAATTCAGGCTTTATCACCACCAATATGATCATTACAGATTTTCTGCTTAGGAAATTAATAACGAAATAACTCTCACGATATGTCTCATGGCGAAGAAAACAGTGTTTTCAAACATACGTGGGACGCCAATGGTATTAGTGGAATTTAGGGTGCTGCTTAATTTTTTTTTCATATGATTTCAGATGAGTTTCAAATGGGTTATTTTAATTTTACCCTTTGCTGCCTTTCCAATGTGCCTTAGCAGATTAGAAGAAGATGCCTCTTTCAATAGCACGACTGATAACAAAACTGTTGATCACTGCATCATAAATAAATGTTTCCACAAATCTGCTGATTTTTGTCCAAGTACTGAAAGTCCATGTAGATGCCATCAATTGCCAAACTGTCAGAAAGCTGTTGTATGTTGTAACGTAAACAGCTTCCAACTTGTGGAAGGATTAGCCTGTGCAAGTATGATTCACTATCAACAAACTATAACTAGCTTTTTTGATAAAAATATCAGTTGTAAGGTCATAAAAAGTAATAACTTTTCAGATGTAAGCGATGGTATTGTTGAAGCTCTGCATGTCCAAAATGCAACTTTGGATATCCTGAATGTAACACAGTCAACTTGGAGAAGACTGAAATATATGACAATAACAGATGGCCACATTAAGAGTGTCATTGGTGAATTTTCAAAGTTCCCCCTTGTGTCCTGCCTTAATCTTTCTTCTAATACTATAAGCAAATTTGATGAAAGATCACTTGTTAACCTTTATAATTTGAGCTATTTGGATTTGTCCCATAATAATTTAACAGAGGTACCTAGATTCAAGAAGAAAGGATCAGTCACTCTAGATATATCATGTAAGCAAGGAGAAATAAATTAATGAATATTAAAAAAAAGGAGTAACATGAAGTCAGGAGTTTTTGGTCTTTTGGTTTGAATTTGTCATCAATCTTTTAATTTCTAGAATAAGCATTAAAAAATTCCATATCTATTCTATATTGAATATGAAAATAATGCATGTTGTATTGTTACAGACAATCCATATATGCAATGCAGAAGTGTACTGGATTCATTAGGACAGAGGGCAGAGCTGTTTTTCAGTAATGAAAATGATACAATGTGCTCTAGCTCCAAAACATTTTACTGGTTCAATTCAACAGAACATCTTTCACTTACACAAATTAAAAGTTTACATGAGGTATGAGCATCCAATTCTCTAATTATCTTCACACAGTTTCAAAATATTTGCCCAAAATAGCCCAAAACAATTGTGTTCGAGTTCAGATTCAATTATTTCCAACTGTCTGACTCAAAGCTTCAATATGAAAATAAGTCAGAAAATTTTGCGCACATGTTCTTCTGTCTTTTCAAACCTCACATACCATCACAAAATTCCGTATAAAAGTAAGAACAAAATTTCAGATGAGTGCTGTAAACCCTAATTTTCTAATTAAGTCCCGAAAATAGTTTAAAACAACTAGGTTTAACTCACTTATAAGGATTTAGGTACCAAAAATTATTGTGGCCGTCAATTGTTGCACGATAACTTGAAAATAGAGATAGTTAGTGACTTGACATTTTAAGGGCAGGTTGTATATCAAAATGCGATAGTTGAGTTCGTTCCTGGTCAAATTGGTCTGCAAAATTTTGTTGAGATGGTATTGTAAATAAATTAAAAAAAATTCGTAAATTTTCCGAATTTTAGGAAAAAATTTTTTTTTTAATATATCCGATTCCAATGATATTCGCCACAGACTGTTGAGTCAAATTTTTCACGATAGTGTATCAAAATTTACTTCGATACTTTTAGTATTTTCAGAGATATCACGAAAGAAATATATCAAACTTTGTGATTTTTTACTGGGCATAATTTTTGTTTCCACAATTACTCAGAAAATACTTATCTCATCATGATGAAACTGAATAACTAGTTGACAAATATTGATGCTAAAATTGTGTGAAATTTTTTAATGATCCTATGACTGCTTTGGCAATGGATTTGAACATGTGCCCAAAAGCTGCTGACTTCATGTCAGAGCTTTTTCAGAATTTTATGTGAGCGTTTAAACATGAATCTATATCGTTTAATTGGCGATAATTTTTCCAGCTGAGCAAGAATTGTAACAAAATAAATTCCAATTGTACATGCAAAAAATCAAGAGTTGATTGGTTCGGTGGAAAAGTTGTAATTTCAGTTGCTGTAGACTGCTCCAACAAAGGATTGAAGCAGTTTCCCACTCCTTTACCGCCAAATACGATTATCCTCAATATAACCAACAATAATGTTAGTATTTCATGAGATAGTTAGACTTCAATAGATCATTTTGATGAATATAATATTCCAGATAACTTCATTGGAAGCTCTGAATACTGATAATTCATACGCTCTTCTTCGGGAATTATATGCGGACAATAATGAAATCACGTCAGTTCTGCCTTTGGAAGGGTCCAGATTTCTCAGTCTTTTCGTTACTCTGAGCTTACGAAATAATAAAATACAATCGGTGAGTTTTTTTATCTCTCTTGTATTTGTTTAATGAGCCCTATTTAAATAGTGCGACTTCCTTTAAGGAGGAAAAATTGCCAATAATATATATACAAGTCATTAAATCTTGGATATTTTCCAGTTACCAACATATATGTTTTCTAATGCCTTCGACAGAAATTACTTCCCAAAAAAAGTTAATTTGGGGAAAAATTGTCTTCAGTGTGACTGTAACACGGCAAAACATTTGAAGGTGAGTAAAAATAGATTAACAGCCATCTCTAAAATGTGAATATGAAAGCAAAATTCACCTAATGGTTTCAGAGATTCATTAGGATTTTAATTCAAGTTTCCATATAATAATTTATTTGAATTCATTATTGAAACCTCTTCAAAGCTTTAGGAAAACTTGTACAGGTGTTTCGATTGTGAATGAATACTCATTGAGTGAACTTGCCCTTTTTGGAAAACGGATAATGAATACCTGCAAATCGCAAAAATAATAAATTTTCCAATATATCTAATGTCTTTAAATGTAATATCCTTCAATTATTTTTTATACATATTCGTATTGTATAAAATTGTGAAATTATTTTGTTCAAAGTTGAAATTTTGGCTGGTCTCAGCTAGTTTTTCTTACAAATGTTCCATTGGCTTTTTTTTTAATTGTGTAAAAAGAAATTTTGCATGAATATTCACGCCGTCTTTTCCAACAAAGTGATAGATTTCAACGCAGTCTGATCTGATTCCTTTTGGAAATATTGTCATAATAAAATTTCGAATGCATTTATAGGTACGGAATGATTTGGTGGATTTTACCAATTCGCGAATTCGACCTACATAATTAAATTTACTCTCCAAATAACGATTCTCTGAATTAATTCTCATTTTATTTACGATAGGCCGTTAAGCGTACCGTAAACATAGCTTTAGGAAAAAACTTCCCCGAGAATCTATTTTCCGCCCAATTTTTTCGTATACAGTGCGCGTCAAAATTATGGAACAAATTCATTCTCTCAAAAGAAAAATATTTGGCAACAAAATCTTAAAATAGGTCAATTTTTGTTTCACTTTTACCGAATTTATATGCATTTTTGTTACACCCGGGATCATCCCCATCAACCCTCTAAATTTTTTTAATAGGGAAAGCAGGTCATGTGGTATTTTTTGGCAAGGTCTTTGTATCTTCTTCACAGGCGTGCAGAAATTTTCAAGAAAAATTTTTTTTTTCAAAAATTAGTTCAAAGAGGTTTTCAGTGTGTGCACTTTGTCATGGCTCCATTTTTTTTCTCCATTAAAGGGTTCGTAGGGGTTGAAAGTTGTGCATGACCGAAACTGTAATGGTCGACTTTCATTCGGTGACAAATTTCATCAGTTACCATCGTCTCAAAGTAAATGAGCCATGACAAAATGCACATACTGAAAACCTCTTTGAAGTAACTAATATTTCAAAAAAAAAAAACTTTTCTTGAAAATTTCTGCACTCCTTAAAGAAGATACAAGGACCTTACAAAAAAGTACCAAATGACTCACTATCCCTATTCAAAAAATTTAGAGGGTTGATGGGGATGGCACAGGGTGCAACAAAAGTCCTTGAAAAATGCATAAAAATTTGGTAAAAGTGAAACAAAATTTGACCTCTTTCAGGATTTTGTTGCCAAATATTTTTCTTCTGAGAAAATGAATTTGTTCCATAATTTTGACGCGCATTGTATATATTATCCATACGGAATTTTATTTTCCCAATATTTCCAGAAAGCCCGATGTGATCGAATTGTAATATAGTACTTGGTAAAAAAATGATGGCTAAAAATTCATGCAAAATTTCGTGAGGAGATGGCTTCGAATTTGAACGAGAGCGTAAAAGCTACTGACTTCACGTCAGTACTTTTTGCTTTTCTAGAATTTTTTCAAACTTCATATTGCATCTTCAAAACATAAAAGGTTATTTGTTTTGCAGGTATGGTTGTTGACAAAGTCAAACGTTATCACAGATTATAAAGAAATATTTTGCGAGAATATTAATTCCGCTGTTGTTGATCTGAACCCTGCAACACTATGTCAAAGTACATCGGACTGGACTGATTATGTTTATTATATTATTACTTTTCAAGTGCTTTTGCTGGTAGGTCTTATAGCAAAAGTTTTTTACGATTATTGGATTTTCAAAACTGCTGGTTATCTACCCTGGCCAGCAAGTAAAATGCCAAAAATGCCGTGTGATTGGTTGTGTGAATAACTATTTCAAAATTCGTGATACGCTTTGAGAATTATTCAAGAAGTTTATTCAGATTCTATATTTATACCTTGTTACATATAAATATATATAGTTATATAGACTGGATTGATTCTCAACCTGAAAAAATGTGTTGTTTCTTAATACTGCAAGTATTGATTTGCAGCATCTGAGAGTAATAACTTTTATGGATGTAATTGTATACAGGAGCAAGAATGAACATGTTTCTTCAACTTGTGAGCAGTCTAAGACATTTGATTGATGCAAATCCGTTTTATGACAGAAAATATTTTTTCAGGGCAATTCTTAAAATTATCTCATTTAGATTGTTACATTTTTTTGGCGTTTCGTAATCTTTAATTTCTTCAAAAAAATAAGCTGGATGCTGAAGGTAATATCCTGCCACAATGTCATCTGTAATTTAACTAATCAATTTATTTCGTACAACTAAGTGCCATTATTTTTTTGAGTTTATTGTGGTTTGAAAGTTCAATTTTGTTCTCTTCTTGTTAATATTCATTCTATTTTTCTACTTCCAAAAATATACTGAGGTTCAAGTAATCAATGTTTTGGACAATTGAATAGATGTTAAGATAAATAGATATATTAAAACATACAAAAATACATATGCCTGACTTCTGGAATATTACAAAAAGTTCCTGATAATCATGGGACCTTAATATTGTTAATTATGAGTTACATTTTATTTTAAACTTTTTTTCACATATATAGAGTTTTGAAAAAGTTTCGTCGATACAGCTATTTATTGATTTTAAAGCATCTTCGTTATTTGAGCCAAAAAATTTAACAACATTGATTTTTACAATCCAGTGTAATCAGTTTTCAGAAATCCAAAATGTATATATGGTTGTGTTATTATGTATCGATAATTTCCACAGTAGGGGTTTTTCCATGACAATAATATTAACACAATTGCAGGAAGTTTTCATTCAATTTGCATTTGAAAATGAGAAAAATAATTCAGTAACCATAACTTACTACAAATTCACTTGCACTACTCGCCTAACTTAGATATTGATTGTGCTTTCTACACCAAAAACAGGTAATTGATACTGGAATTATATGATCGTTACGAGTGCCTTTGAAAAAATTTCGGATCATGAATTGTTTTTTGTAAAATTTATTTTTCATATACATGTGTGAATAAAAAAAAAAAATATTTAATCTTTTATTATTCTCAATTATCTGAAGGTTCGCCGAACAGTAATCTTGTTATCTTGAAGATGTTGCCAGATCGCCCGATGAAGGGGCGTGATTTATGTGACAGAGCTCATAAAACATGACGTCATACCACAGATCAACCAGATAAACCACTCGCCTCATTTACTTAGGAAATCTATGTCAACGCAGATATGACCCTGAATCGAGCTATTCAGAATATTAGCAGGCGTTTGGGGTGCCAATCAGATTGCAGGAATAGGATTACGTCACTCTCGCCGCTTTCGGACTCGCTTGAAGAGGTTATAAACATGTAAACAAACTGAAATGAATTTTTCATCCTATTTATTGATGAATAATTTCGTAACTGTTCCATTTTAGAAGATAATCCAAACAGTTTTTTACAACCAAATCAATTGTCATCTTTGAGGTTCTATTTTATGATGACAGCCCTCATATTATATGTTTTGATTATACGACAAGAATTGGAATCGAACTTAGGTGTACTCATTCATAATGTTCATTTTATATAATATAAAGGAATCGCAACTGAAGTGAAAGCATTACAACCTCCATTATTCAATTAAAACGATGGGATGTCTAATAAAATTGTATATGATTGCACCACTAGGATTGGAATCGAACAAAGTTGGTCTATTCATAATTTGATTTTATATTGAAATGAATCTCATTTGATGTGAAACTACAAAGATTCTCTGATTTAAGGTAAACGGGTTTTCCATAACATTTTTCCAAAATTTTCATTTACTCCAACCGAGTTCTTCTACAGGAGTTTAAGATGTGACAAAACACTCGCTTTGGTATTGGAAATTTGCTTTTCAAATGGTTTCATCGAAAAATCCGTTTTTACATTTCGATTTCAGATATTCCGAAATCAAGTATTAAATTTGACAGCTGTTTCGAGGAAGAAGAAAGTGTGGTTATGTCTGTTATATTTCTCAAGGTCGGAGAGACGCGATTCCCGCAAACGATGAAGTGATTTGTCTTGTTGGTCTGTGGTCATACTGCCGAAGCCCTCTCGACTGGTCAAATATCGCTTGTCACTGCTTTGCGAGTAGATAAGTTTTTAATGCGCACACTCCTGACTCACTCCTTGAAAAGCATCCTCTAACAGTCACAGATGTCTTTAAAAACAGCCAACTCTTGGTCAGAAATCACTGTGCGAACGCAGTTTAGCTTTCTGTGCATGATCCTTGATCCAAAACTTGTTTTTACAGCTGTACAAACAAACCTTATGTGCTAGTATTAAAAATCCGCTTTAATTTCTACTGATTAAAGTAATTTCCATTATTTCCTCAGCTACTCCTGTAATTTTTTATGCGCTAGTTCTAGGAAACATCAATATTATTTTGCTAAAATGTCAGGAATTTAACGATTTTGATCCAGAAAAGTTTTGAACGTTTGAGTTAGACTACTTAAAACAATCCGTCAAATTCAAATATTGAATCTGGAACAAAATTTCAGTTCTATCGACAATTATATTGCGGTGAAAATATATTTTGTATTGGCAGCAAATTTCAACCAGCTATGGAAAACTCTCTACTACAAATTGTTGCGAATTTTTAACGACAGCAATAAGAAAAGATACTCAAGTCATTGTAAATTTTGTTGTTCTTTCAATTTATTTGTATATCCATCTTGCATCGCAGCTGCCCCTTCAAATTCTGATAGAAATATTGCGAAAATTTGTTATTGGTTTCAGCTATTTTAATCATTGTATATTTGCAGTTTCATATTATACAACACTTTGCTAAATTTTTTAGATAATTCCATTCATTGTTATCCAACTGATGATGTGGACAATTTTTGTTGAATCTAAAATGCTTCTAGCTAGTTATTTTCAAAAGATTTGGAAAATGCAAAACTGAGACAACAAACTCATAACTTGATTTCAAACCTCGAAATTTGAAAAAAATCGAAAAAAAAATCTATATTTCGAATATCAACATAATCATTAGGGAACAAATTCATGCATAAAAATACATAACCAAATTATCAATCAAAATATTCAACCTATATTTATAATATGTACATAATAATTACTTAACCAGTCCTAACTTTTTAGCTTCTACTTCATAAATTAATAATCTCCACATTTTTACAACAAACACTTCTGCTTCTTCATCCAATACCTGTAAAAAAAAAATCATAAATTCCATCGGTCTTCCTTGATAAGAAATTAATTATGAAAAAATATAGAGATAAAATATAATTCAAAATTTAACTTACCATTTGAACGTCTTCTAAAATAACTTGAGGTGGGGATCCAGCTAAAACCTTGGAACATATGAAATCCACAAGTGTAGGTTCAGGTTCTCCAATATATTCAATAATTTTTTTATTGATCCATGGACGAATTTTCTTTTCCATAAGTTGATTATCTATGGCTGCCCAATCTAGTTTATGGGCAAATAAGGCATTCTTTTCAGTTGGAATATTCTCAATCAAAGTCTTTATATGCTTCCTTTTCTCCTCTTGGGATTTTTGGTTATCTTCCGATTTTTTGTCGCAGTTTTCTTTATCTTTTTTCTGTGATTTCTTCTCGTCGTTATAGTCTGAAAATCGAGAGTGGTCAATGGTAATCTTTGATAAGCTAAAAAACTATATAAATTTTTGATTATCATAAAATGTTATTCATTTTATAATAAGAAATTAAATTCTACCACTAAATTGAAGTCGGAACAGTTTGCGCACATAATTTTTAAACATATATTCTTCCACCCCCTTACAACTTGAAATTATACATAATCCATATAAATAAAAAACATTATTTAATCTGTATTTTTGAAAATATTGGTAAAATAAAATTTTGGAGTATATCTAAGGAATCAATGTGTTGATTTCAAACATTCTTTTAACCTTCGAAATGGAATATGACCAAGACATGCTGTATAAACATATTCCGAGAGATGAATCGAAAGGCCTGAATTCGTAAATAGAAGATTAATATTGATTTCCAGCGAAATCTGACTTGAGGTTATTGAACTCTTTCAATCTTCACGAAATTTTGCAGAAGTTTTTTCGGCCATACTCTTCAACAAACTACAAAGTTTCTATTTGATGGGATCAACTTTTTCCCAGTAATTGGAAAAACCCATTAAAATAATATTTTTTTAAAAGTTAATTTACTACCGAATAGGGAGCGAACCCGGATCTCCTGCTCGGTAGGCGTTCATTTCAACCACTGGTCTTCTTACAAAAATTAAATTTCAAGTTTTTTTTTATCTGGAAGTAAAATGTCGGCTTGATTGATTATAGGCCATAGACGAATTCGGCACAAGTTGCCAACCCACAATTTTCTTCACAAATATACTATCACTGGGGAACGGGAATTCTAGGACAAATTCGGCATGATAAGGTTCGCGTTATTTATAAATATCCGTAAAAGATGCCTCGGCTCCTCAAACAAGATAATTCTTTCCAAATGTAGGGTTTTGTTAAGATCGTCCCCGATTGGCTGAAATTTAAGTTGGGATTCCTGATATCATGTTAATAATGTCAAATTTATATAGGATATGTTCCGCAAATCAACTTGGTTATTTCCTAAAAAAAAGGTTAGTTACTGAATTTGATTGATGAAAAAACGTTCTTTCTGTCACCAGAACGACAGTCAATGTTCTATGGTAACATATCCATAGCATAGAACAATTTTTATTTACTTTATGATCCATAGAACATAGAAGAGACAACAATCAACAATGGAAAAATTATGTATGGTCTATGGATCATAAAGTAAATGAAGATTGTTCTATGCTATGGATATGTTACCATAAAATATTGATTGTCGTTCTTAAAATGTCTATGTTCTGGTGAAGGAAAGATTGCTTTTTCATCAATCAAATTCCCTAATTAACCTTTTTTTCAGGAACCAACCAAATATTTCATGTTTACAGAACGGAAAACCGGCAACCGAAATAACCAAGTTGAGTTGCGGAACATATCCTTTATAAACTTGACACTATCAACATGAAATAAGGAATCCCAAATGTCAGCCTAACAAAAACCTTTATCATGTCGAATTTGTCCTGAAATTCCCGTTTCCCAGTGATAGTAAATTTGTGAAGAAAATTGTGGGTTTGACAATTTGGGCCGAAGTCGTCTATTACGGCGGAAGCTGACAAATAGTGTCTGAAATAAAGTGTTGGAAACTATTTTTCTTCACGAAATCTTGCTCAAGTTTGCACATTTCGAAAGTGTGTCCTTACCTATCGGAACTAATTTTCGCTTCTTGACCTGAGTATTATTATCATCCTCATCGGGATTGAACACTTCCCTGAGATCAGCCTTTCTTCTCCTACCATCTCCCTTTTGATTTTGCGGACTGAAAGCCATCGGTTTGGATAGGTTGATTTTCACACCCGTTCCAGTGGGTATAGCCGGAGGAGCTTCGTCATGGTTTGACACAAAGGACTGTCTTGAATCATCGTCACCGCCCGCCTGAACTTGGGTCCATTGTGCGCCGTTTGAATTGTCATTTGATGCTTCATCGTTGATTGGAGGCGGAGGACTATAGTGGGGTCCGTCTATGTCGCTATCACTGTCTATCGGTTCTGCTTCTACTGCTGCTAATTCTTCTGCTGCCTGTCTTAAGATGTATCTGTGGACAATGATTTCAGTGTAAGTTTCAATAAAAGTGACAAAGAAATTTGGCGTTCGGAATGGAATTCGTGTAATGTTTTCAACCAAGGTTTGATCAGCAATCCTTCATAATTCAAAAGTTCATGGTTTTAATCTTCATTGGAAAATTTGGTGCATTTTGAATCGATTTAGATCCGGTCTTGGTCGCTGCAATAATTTCCTCTTCGCATGGAATTCGGTCGAAAGTCCAAGATGCGAATGTCCAATTGTGGGGTCATCCTTTGAAAATGCGCGCAAAAGCTGCTGGCTTCGCGCCATTGCTTTTCCAGGTATTTTTTCCGCGCATGTTCTAGGGGAACAGCGAGCTATCGTTTTGTCCAAATGTCTGTAATTTTGGGTTTGAGCCGAAAATGGTCTTAATCGACTAGATTGATGACGAATCCGGTGTCAAAATTGATTCTGTCCGGCCGGCCGGTTGGCCGGCCGTAGACACGATAACTGTCAACAGAAGCGAGTTAGCAACTTGAAACTTTCAGGATAGGTTGCGCATCAGAATGCCGCGGTTAAGTTCGTTAATGGGCCAAATCGATCGAATAGTTTCGGAGTTATAGGCATTTGAAGTTTTGAAGTTATTTATTTTTTATTTCAGAAACTACCTGAGCGATTGGATTCAAACTTGGCAGTTGGGTGGAGTATAACGACGCGCAACTTTGAGCCAAATTTCGTCAGGATCATATTGTCAGTGAATTTTAAAAAAATTTTTTTTCGAAATTTTTTTCCAAAAAATTTTTTTTTTCGGAAACCATTTATCATATCCGAAAAAAAAGACCACTCACACTTTGAACTTCATATTTCACAGCAGTGTACCAAATTTCAGTTCGATACGATCATAAGTTTCGGAGATATCGGGAAAAAATGTGTCAAATTTCGAGGTTTTCTTCTCGATATCGTTTATTTTTTCGGTATTACTCGAGAAATACTGATTCAGTCCTGATGAAACTTCACAGGTAGTTTTAAAATGCTGAAAGACAACTTCATGCGAAATTTCGTGATAACCGTGTCATTAGAATAATTTGAAAAAAAAAATGTCTTATTTTCTTATCATATCATCCTCAACAAATTCTGTATGAAACTTCGAACTGTTATTTTTCGATGAAATACTGGATTTCAATTCGATCTGATCTGTATTTTTGGAAATATTGAAAAAATAAAATTTTGATTGGGTATATCCACGGAATCATTGGGTGGATTTTACCCATTCACGAAATCGGCCTCCGTAATTTAGGTCCAAACCTTCTCTACAAATATCGAGTTTCTAAGTTGTTTCTTTCGGAAGTTATTGTGTTTACGCAGTTGGCCGTTAGGCTGACCGTGAACACAATAACTTCCGGAAGAAACGACTTAGAAACTCGATATTTGTAGAGAAGGTTTGGGGCTTAATTACGAAGGTCGAATTCGTGAATGGGTAAAATCCGCCCAATGATTCCGTAGATATACCCATTCAAAATTTTATTTTTCCAATATTTCCAAAAATACAGATTTGATCGAATTGAAATCCAGTAATTTATCAGTAAAAATTTCAAAAAGCACTGCCGTGAAGACAGCAGCTTTTTCGCGCACGTTCAAATTCGTTGCTGAAGCGGTCATCTACATTGAACATGCGCGCAAAAGTTGCTGCCTTCACGGCAGTGCTTTTTGAAATTTTTTTTGGAGTTATTCCGGAACATGTGCGCAAAAAAGAACGATACCGGGGCAAAAAACTACTAAATTTAACAGATTTTTTTCAAATATCAGCGGCAATTATGATCGTATCGATCTGAAATTTGGTGCACTGCTGTGAAATATGAAGCTCAAAGTTTGCGCTGAATTTATGATGAACAGTTTCCGAAAAAAAAATTTAAAACAATTTTGTTCTTAAATTTACTGACAGTATGATCTCAACAAAATAACGCGAAAATTTGCGGTCCATCGTTCCAGTAGTTCCCGAATTATTAAAGAAATAACCTCAAAACTTCAAAAGGCTGTAACTCCGAAACCGTTCTGCCGATTTTGCCCATTATCGAACTTAACCGTCGCATTTCGAAATGCGAGAGTTTCAAGTTGCTAGGAATCTCCGTACGCCCGTAATCGTGCCTATGGACGAACGGCCGTCCGGACAGAATCGCTTTTGACACCGGATTTGTCATTGGTTTGTCCAACCTAGTCGTTTGAAACAATTTTCGGCTCAAAATTCGAAAATTATAGACATTTGGACAAAACGACAGCACGCTGTTCCCCAGAACATGCGTGCAAATAAGACCCAAAATTGCACCTTGTGACATACCAGAAGTAGTTTTTATGTTGTAGTAATTTAAGTTGTATTTGGGGTCTCGCAAATATTGTGGTAAATTAGATATCCCGAACATATAACTTACTTTTCCCTTTCTTCTCTGAGTTTTTGTCTTTCTTTTTCTCTTTCATATTCTCTGTGGCGTTCCCTTTCTCTTGCCTTCTGCCTTTCTAATTCCCTTTCTTTTTCTCTTTCCTTCTGTTTCCAATGCTCCAAATTGACATCGATTAGTAACTTAGGTTTGTATAGTTCTTCCATTTCTTTTTTCATCTGAAATAAAAAAGTTTACAGATGATGTACTAATCTACAAAATAAAATATTATTGAATTCCATACCCTCTCAAACTCAGCATTCGGATCTTCCACCTCACTTGAGAATATTTCGTTTTTCAATTCTTCCAGCTCTTCTTTTTCTTTCAGTCGATCCCTACTATCCATTTCGGCTTCTTTTACTCTCTCAGCAAGTCTTCTTTGGAGTTCACGTCCCCTATAATTGAAGAAAATGTTGGTTATCAGGTGTTAAATGAAACAACCTAACTCACTTTTGACACAATTAATTTTAAATATGTCGATTGAATTCAGCTGTCATGTCGATCTGACAAGTTTAAGATGTCAAAAAATACGCAAAAATTCGTTGCATTCATAGACATATTAAACATTGTTTTATAACTCTATGGTTGCATTACACTATTGCTAATGGTTTGAGTTGATTATAATAATGGTGAAACAACTTTCGATTATTTGACTTCTTTGACCAAACTAAAATGGTTAATTTCCTGGAAAAACTGTAGATGGAAATTATACATAAAATTTATAATGTAACAACTTTAGAACTCAATTTAGCGAGAATTTTCATGAAACTCGAAATATGGGCAGATATTTCTCAGCTTGCAGTATATCAGATGGTGTCACCTTATCAGTAGATATATCGAAAAATCGGCGATTCGGCAACATTGTAGACACATATTAAGAATAGACGACTTCGGCCCAAGTTGCCAACCCACAATTTACTTAGCAAGTTTACTTTCACTGGGGAACGGGAAATTCAGGACAAATTCGACATGATAAGGTTCGCATTATTTATAAATACCCGTAAAACATGCGCCGGCTCTTCAAACCAGATAATTCCTTCCAAATATTGGTTTTTGTTAAGATCGTCCCCGATTGGCTGAAATTTAAGTTGGGATTCCTGATTTCATGCAAACAGTGTCAATTTTCATAGGATACGTTCCGAAAATCAACTCTGTTGTTTCGGTTGCCGATTTTCCGCTCCGTAAATATGAAATATTCGGATGGTTCCTGGAACAAGCGCGTGAAAAAGGTTATTTACGGAATCTGGTTGATGAAAATGCAGTCGATTTACTGTCACCAGAACGATTTTCTATGGTAAATATCCATAGCATAGAACAATCATTTTTACTTCAGGTTTGTTTTGGTTCCGAGTTCAGAACCACAGACTATTGGTCTATGCTAGAACCGTCCCGAACAGATCTGAACTCGGAACCAAAACAAACCTAAAGTAAACATAGATTGTTCTATGCTATGGATATTTACCATAGAAAATCGTTCTGGTGACAGTAAATCGACCGCATTTTCATCAACCAGATTCCGTAAATCACCTTTTTCACGCGCTTGTTCCAGGAACCATCCGAATATTTCATATTTACGGAGCGGAAAATCGGCAACCGAAACAACAGAGTTGATTTTCGGAACGTATCCTATGAAAATTGACACTGTTTGCATGAAATCAGGAATCCCAACTTAAATTTCAGCCAATCGGAGACGATCTTAACAAAAACCTATATTTGGAAGGAATTATCTGGTTTGAAGAGCCGAAGCATGTTTTACGGTTATTTATAAATAATGCGAACCTTGTCATGTCGAATTTGTCCTGAAACTCCCGTTCCCCAGTGAAAGTAAACTTGCTAAGTAAATTGTGGGTTGGCAACTTGGGCCGAAGTCGTCTATTTCAAGCTGTCGTCCTCCGACGCCATCGCGTCGAGCTCCTGACAGATCAATGGCAATTGTCAATTTGAATTGATGGATGTGAATGAGATTTGGTTTGGATATCTCAATCATTTTGCAGTTTCAACTCAATTTTAGATAGTGTACTCTTTGTGACTTACAATGAAACTATTTATTATAACCTGTCGTTATTTTCGCATTTCCAATAGAGAAAACGAAATCTTAGAAATGGGCTCAAAATTAGCTATGCACCTTAGTTTGAGCCAAACAATTGCATACTTGTGTCATCTCTAATGACCATTTTGAGTTGATATGAACTTGACATTGAATCTACAGGAATGTGATTAGTATTTCATTGAATTTTAAATGAAATCCAACACATACTGTGGGTTTCACAAAGCTTAATCCTCTGATCAACGCCTTGATATTCTGTGGACCACAGTGTGGTTTTGCTAAAAATGAACTGAAATTGAACATAAAATTAATTGTCTTGATCAGAACAATCAAGTTAATCAGAGCTTTGTGAAACCTGCTGTTAATGTCTCTAATGAATTTCAATGAAAATTTCTCAGTATTCTTTCTTCAAGAACAAAAATATTCAATTAGATGTCAAAGAAAATCGCGGACTGACAAAGTCAAATTTGAAAGTAAATCAATATAATTCAAAGTTTTTTTGTACTCACTTGTAAAACTTGATATCATCACGATCATCATCGTAATCTTCCAAAAACTCTTTGAGCCTTTTAGCATCCTTCTCCCTCTCTTCTTCTCGTATTCTTTCCTTTTCTCTTTCTTTTTCATATTCTTTCGCTTTCCGCCTTTCTCTCGATTCCCAAGCTCTGAAAGAAAAGTCTTCTATTAATGTCTGAGGTTTTATATTCATATCATTCTTCTCACCTTAACCTTTCCTGATAAGTGGCCTCCTTCTCTCTCGCCCTCCTATCCGCCTTTTTCTTCTCTTTAGATTCTTCTTCCATCTCTTTTTCTCTAAGAAGATCCTTAGCACTTTTTTTGTCATCTCGTTCTCTTTCCCTTTCTCTCTCCCTTTCCCTGTCCCTTTCTCGTTCCCTAGCTTCCCTTTCTCGTTCTCTCTCCTTTTCCCTTTCACGTTCCCTCTCTCGTTCTCTTTCTCTCTCCTTCTCTCGTTCTCTTTCTCTCTCGCGTTCCCTCTCACGTTCGCGTTCACGATCACGATCTTTTTCTCTGCTACTCCTCTCCTTCTCGTGTGACCTGAAAACGAACAGCAAGAAACGTAATCGAAGTTCTTAAGCGCCTTTTGCTTTCGAATGAGAATACAATAGTTCGATCGCATCAGTACTTTTTGCGATATTGACGAAATAATCAGTTCGAAAGTTATAAAGAATAGCGATCTTGTTTTACTAGTGACCAAATAACTTGAATAACCTATAAACTATCCCGGTTGGCCATGATTTAGGTCTTAGGTTTTTTTTTTACTTAAAACTGACGCAGGTTGGCACTCTTGAAATATCGGCAATGGCAAAATAATTCTCAGAGACGTTTCCAAATGCCAATGCCAATGCTACTCTCAATCTCAACAAAATCATCACGCTTGGAAACTAAAAATGCCGAAGATAGTTTTGAAAAAGTAGAGACAAAGCATCAGGAAGTGTTATGCAGAATGGGGGTTTTTCCTTTAAACGAAAATGCAGTAATTTTCATGAAAAACCTTCAGAACATCACATTTCACACATATAATTTCAATACTTTATTTTTAAAAAAATGTTTGATCACCTAAAACTAAAAAATAAAAATGGGGATTTGCATTTAAAGGGATTTGTCTTGAGTGCACGATATGGCAACGTCGAATTCAGCTTTCTCGGAAAGAAAAGGACGTCAAATGTGTTACTTTGCTTAGGAAAACAGAGATAGCTATACTTCGATCTGGTTAGAGTATAAGACAACGACCAAGGAATAGAAAAAGAAGAGCATAGACTGTCATATTACTGACAAATCGCAAACAGAAATTTTTTGGTTTTATTGTCAAAGAGCACGTGTATACCACAGAATAGGAATAAATATTTCATTATTCTATAGCAGAAAAAGCTATTCTAATAACACCGTTGTCACTTTGTGCATGCCTGGCAAATCCCAAACCCCAATTTTGAAACCTGATTTCGAATACTTTCTGAAGGTAATTTGGGAAAATGATGAATCAAACCCATAATAATTATATTCAAATTTGCATTTGCAGTAATAACCAAAATTCAGGAAAAACCCCCATTGAAATCTGCTTTTTCTGATAGTAACCTAGATAATTTGGAATCAATAATTTATCACAAGCTATCCACTGTTTTCATACTGGTTTATTTCAAGTTATGCAACAAGGAATTAAAACTTCTTCTGTGGGCTTATTTCTTTAGAATTTCGAAAAGTAGGGAATTCCATAGAATTCTCCGTTTGTTTAAGAAGTTTTGAAGCAGGGTTATTCCTATCACAAAGTAACGGACTACTCTATCCATTATTTTTCAGTAAAATTTCAACACTGAATTCTTGATTTCCATACAAGAAAATAGCATAACTGAATCTTCCAACCATGTTTATATACGTGAAATATTTCCAGTATTAACAGAGAAAAAAGTTTCTTCAACAGTCGCCAGGTTCTTGGAATTATTGCATTCACATAATATTTTCTCAAATTCGTCATTTTCCCAAAGTAAATTCACATTTTGAAAAATACTTAATTACAACGACCTCTATGTGGAGATGACAATGCTGCGTAGTTATCTGACAGAAAAATGACTATAACCTAACATTTTCTTAATATACACGGTGAAATATGTCAAAATGTCATGGCCAACCGGGATAGTTTATAAAAGTGAATGGAGTATATTTGAAGTGTTTTCCCGATGGTTTGTACATACCTAGATCTAGATCTCTTTCTTTTTCTTTCCTCCTTCTCTTTCCTCTTCGGACTAGGAGAGTGTGAGTTGGATTTTTCTCTGTGTTTTTCCTTTTCCTCGCGTTTCTTCCTGCTAACTTTCTTCGCTTCTTCTTTCTACAAAAAAATATGCCAATTAACATTGTTACTCGAGGACTTCCAAACAAGTATTAATGAAAAAATCTCATACCATTGGAGACCAAGAATATGTATCAAATGAAAATATTCGCAAATTTCGCACTTTTTCATTTTTGTACATTCTGTAAATGAGTTAAAAATGCAATTGTTAGTTTGTTATCACAGAAGAAATCTGTTCAATCATGAATTTCCTGAGCTTTTTCCTCGTTCGAAAATACTACAATGCTTGAAGCTTACACCTAATTCTTCATGAAAATATATACAGGGCGTCTCCTAGATGAGTTCTATTGTTTCAGGTAACGAGTCCCCACATTATTGCAAAACGAAATATAAAGTTTTTTCAAGTTTTTCAGACCGCAGGAAGGAAAAATTGATTTAGTGCTTTTTTAATGTACAATATAACGAACTTTCCAAAGATACATTTGAAGGATCTCCCGCACATTTCTTTCATTGTAGAAATTTTATTTCAAATGATGTGAGCAGTCAATACCTGTAGCTATCTATAGAAACACTCTGTATACATATTATTGATGTACGCACAATTTCTTCACTAGCTCTGAGGGATTATTTTCGAAATAACGTAGAGAGAGTATTTCTTAATAATTGATTAAAATGACAATTTCAAATTTCAAGTCGAGAGCTAAGATGAGAGGACCATCATACGAAATTGAATAAATATCTGAAACAATTTATAAAACGAAAATTTTTTATTGTATCGATATATATTAGGTACTTCTTGTATAGGACGCATCTCTTTAGTGATGGCGTTTGTTCTTTCGAAAGAACGGCTGTAATACAAACCATATGATGCTTCACTTGGTCGACGGTACATGGTTTGGTATTTCTTTTGCAGTTGTCAGTAGTGAGCACTTTCAATTTGTAAGCATAGACAAATTTTGGTATTTTAACATTTCAGAATATTTTCATTTGAAATGTCCGAGTCTAATCAATATCAAATATCCTACGTTCTACTCTTTGAGGGAGTCGGTCCTTTGTTTACAACAGTATCTAGAGTCCTGCAGCAGTGACGCTGTGTTCCATATCTCTATTTAGGAAACACATAGGAATCAATGTTTCTATAATGTCATCTTATTGCTCGAGATCAACAAAATAAAAATATTTCTGGTCACACAAGATTTTTTTAAAGGACAACCTTTATTTTTATCACTTTTTCGGTTTCTACATAAAAAAATGGAAAGCAGTAATAATTATAATATTGTGAATGAATAATTTAAGGATATTTCTTATTTTAAGTTCCACAAATGTTATCTTGAGTTCTTTATGGTTAAATACACAAGTTTACGATTTGAAATCAGAGAGAATCTGCCCATTTAATATGATCACAGTCCGATTTCAGATATACTGTTCAAGAGAGTAACCAAAGCACAATATTCGACCAAAAATAAATTTCATCAGCATTCGGCACCACTTATGGATTTCAAATAATCTGAGTGGCGAACATTGGAAAAAAAAACATGTAAAGCAGAATATCTCTGAAATGTTTGATATTTTCGAAGTATTATTTCTTTTTCATGAAGACAATGAAAAAAGTGATCTTTGTGTTTTCTAGATAGATATATAGAACACAGCGCCACTGTAGCTGGAAGATTATTAGGTGGCTCAGTTAGAGAACATCTTTATGAGCTGTCGAGAAGAACAAAGCAATCAACCTTATTATTCGACTACATCAGAAATGGAAAAATAATCCACAAATTGCTTTCAGATTGAATGAAGAATGGTGGAACTCAACGACATTATTATGGTAATAAAAAGTAAACAATGCAACAACAAAATCATGTAAGAAAGGCAATTGCCTGGATCACCAACAACAGAAAAATATCAAACTGAGGTAAAGAGTCTCAGATAACCAAACAAAGTTTTGATTGGATTCAAAAGCAAGAATCGCCCATGACCGAATTCCGTATCCGCCGTTTTCGACTGTTTCAATACTATGCGATTTCTCTCTTTTTGCGCGCATGTTCTAGGGGAACAGCGCGCTATCGTTTTGTCCAAATGTCTGTAATTTTGGATGATTGAGCCGAAAATGGTCTCAATCGACTAGGTTGGACTCACTGATGACGAATCCGGTGTCAAAATTGATTCTGTCCGGCCGACCGGCCGTAGACACGATAACTGTCGACAGAAGCAAGCTAGCAACTTGAAACTTTCAGCATAGGTTGCGCATCGGAATGCCGCGGTTAAGTTCGTTAATGGGCCAAATCGATCGAATAGTTTCGGAGTTATAGGCATTTGAAGTTATTTATTTTTTATTTCAGAAACTACCTGAGCGATTGGATTCAAACTTGACAGTTAGGTGAAGTACAACGACGCGCAACTTTGAGCCAAATTTCGTCAGGATCATATTGTCAGTAATTTAAAAAAAAAATTTTTTTCGAAATTTTTTTCCCAAAAAATTTTTTTTTCGGAAACCATTCATCATATCCAAAAAAAATTATACTCACACTTTGACCTTCTAATTTCACAGCAGTGTACCAAATTTCAGTTCGATACGATCATAAGTTTTGGAGATATGGGGAAAAAATATGTCAAATTTTGAGGTTTTCTTCTCGATATCGTTGATTTTTTCGGTATAACTCGAGAAATACTGATTCAGTCCTGATTAAACTTGCTATGATTTTCTCATCATATCATCCTCATTAAATTCTGTATGAAACTTCGAACTGTTATTTTTCGATGAAGTACTGGATTTCAATTCGATCAAATCTGTATTTTTGGAAATATTGGAAAAATAAAATTTTGATTGGGTATATCTACGGAATCATTGGGTGGATTTTACCCATTCACGAATTCGACCTTCGTAATTAAGCCCCAAACCTACTCTACAAATATCGAGTTTCTAAGTTGTTTCTTTCGGAAGTTATTGTGTTTACGCAGTCGGCCGTTAGGCCGTTGCTTTTTGAAATTTTTAAGAAATTGTGTTTTATGGCAAAAGAAAAGCGCTTTATGATAATGTGGAGGCCATTCGGCGAAACATTTATCTGTAATAACGAATGTAGTTAAAGCTGAGAAGACAGGATGAACAAACTATCCGAATATTTATTTATTCACAACCCCTACAACCACAACATCATCTCCCAAAAAAAAAAGTGTTTTCCTTGCCCCAAAGCAATGATAATCTGGGACTGTATAAGGATGAATTTTATTGATGGGTCCAATATGAAAGTTTTGTCGAATTCCACCTCATAAAAAAATATTGACCTCTATAAACATTGTGTACACACCATGGAGAAAGGAAGGAGAATAATTATCTCGAACCATAAAAAAAAATAGATTTATCAAAACAATACTTGCCGATTCAAGTTTACACTCTTAAAATCTATATTTTCCTTGTAATATTTTCGAACAAACACAAAAATAGGAATTATGTTGAGACTTTATATATACATTTCAACTTACTCTCTGTCTTAAGATGTTGAATATCCTATTCTTGATGATAACTTTCCACCAGCATCTGCGATTTTCTTTATGATACAACAAATAATATACACACCACGGCCAATAACTTACAAATACCGACCGTGGAGATACAAAATCTATCTAATATGCTAATTACTTATTCTTAAATCAATTAGAAGAAATAAATAAATATGACACAGAAGTAACTACTAAATATCACTCAAGTCTGAATATTCAAAACCTCAGAATAATGAACAACAAATAAATAAAAATTAACAGAGAAAATACTAAAAATTGTAACTATTACTTGATCAACTCTACTTTCTGATGGATTAAATGATAATGTGAGAAGTGAGAGATTCATCCTAAATAACTTGAGTTTATATTTCGTAATTACTTGAATCTTAAAAATATTCAAATCATCCAATTACAAAATGTTTCAAACCACATAATAAATTAATTGAAATTTTCTATTCATGTTCATGACATTTATATGATGAAATAAATTATATGAACATCAGTAGAAACCTAAAAACAATTTTTTCCGTAATTGAAAAGTAGTGAGGCCTGCTTATATTTTTTAGTTATAAGTGAACACACCAGGGTAGCTAGTATCTCAAAAAAATGCAGCAGATTGTAATGAAAACTGCTCTGAGTTTTACCTTTTAAAGTAAAATTTAACTTGAAATACAGATATGCTTGCATTTATGAAGAAATTGATTTTGAATCAGATTAGCACAAAACCTGCAGTAAGATTCAAACTCAAATTCAGGCGGATTTATTTGAAAAAAACTCTTGATATTTTATGTGAATTTGAACAATTAAAAACAAGTTAAAGCAAAACTACTATTCAATCCAACTGTTAATTTCTTTAGTAACAGATTGATCAAATTTTAGGTTTTCTGGCAAAATTTAATCGATTTTGAATTCTCACAAAAGTAACTCAATATATTAAATTTATATTGTAAAAAGGTTAAACGAATTTTCTTTCTAGAGGCAAAGAGAATGGGCATTTTCAGTTTATAAAAATTTTGAGTGCGGAATCATTCGGCATATAATTCTCGTTTGCTAATTCAATCTTATTATTTGTTAGTTACAAATATTGAGTCTTCAAGTCGTTTATTTTGGAAATTATTGTGTTAACGGACAATAACCCCATTGTTTGTATGTCTACAAAGTTCAAATTTAATCGTTGTTCATCAACAGTGTTTCAGGCACATATATTGAAAAGATATTTATAGCATATACAGGGTGAGTCTTCAAGTTGTACATTAATTTTAACCCTAGATTCCTCTCCTCAAATAAACACTTTTTTCATTCACCATTTTCCCAGATTCGGCCCCAGCAAAAAGTTGGAGACTGTTGAAATTTCTGAAAAAAATCAGTCTTTCTTTTGTAGCTTTGACATGGTTCCTCCGAATAAAATGAAGTGTGAAGTTCTCTATGACTATGTCTTGTATTCTGCAGTTATCAATATCATCTAACTTCAAACAATTTTGTGGTTATAGACTCCCCGATTTATAAAACTATAAGAAATTAGCATCAATAATGCAGATAAAGTTTACCTCAAGTCATTATAAGAGTACTACTGAGTGATTTCTTATAATTCGTTTATGAATTTGATGAAATTAGAATAATTATAGAATTTTCAATATAAGAATTCGACCATCCTAATTAAGTCCCAAACCTACTCTACAAATATCGAGTTTCTAAGTTGTTTCCAAATTCATGAATGGATAAAATCCACCCAATGATTCTGCAGATATACCCATTCAAAATTTTATTTTCCCAATGTTTCCAAAAATACAGATTAGATCGAATAGACGACTGCGGCCCCAGTTGCCAACCCACAATTTTCTTCACTAATTTACTATCACTGGGGAACGTGAATTTCTGGACAAATTCGACATCATAAGGTTCCCGTTATTTATAAATATCCGTAAAAGATGCCTCGGCTCCTCAAACAAGATAATTCCTTTCAAATGTAGGATTTTGTTAGGCTGAAATTTGAGTTAGGATACCTGATTTCATGTTAATAGTGTCACATTTATAAAGGATATATTCCGCAAATCAAGATGGTTATTTCGGTTACTGGTTTTCCGTTCTGTAAATATGAAATATTCGGTTGGTTCCTGAAAAAAAAAGGGTAATTACGGAATTCGATTGATGACAAAGCAATCTTTCTGTCACCAGAACGACAATCAATATTTTATGGTAACATATCCATAGCATAGAACAATCTTTATTTACCTTATAATCCATAGACCATACCTAGTAATTTTTCCATTGTTGTTGTTGTTCTATTTACTATGGATCATAAAGTAAAGATTGTTCTATACTATGGATATGTTACCATAAAATATTGACTGTCGTTCTTGTGACAGAAAGAACGTTTTTTTCATCAATTAAATTCCGTAATTAACCCTTTTTCAGGAACCATGTTGATTTGCGGAACATATCCTATATAAATTTGACACTATTAACATGAAATCAGGAATCCCAACTTAAATTTCAGCCAATCAGAGATGATCTTAACAAAACCCTATATCTGGAAGGAATTATCTTGTTTGAGGAGCCGAGGCTTCTTTTGCGGATATTTATAAACAACGCGAACCGTATCATATCGAATTTGTCCTGAAATTCCCGTTCCCCAGTGAAAGTAAATTTGTGAAGAAAATTGTGGGTTGGCAACTTGGGCCGAAGTCGTCTATAGACGCACAATTTACTTAGCAAGTTTATTTTCACTGGGAAACGGGAGTTTCAGGACAAATTCGACATGATAAGGTTCGCATTATTTATAAATACCCGTAAAACATGCCTCGGCTCTTCAAACCAGATAATTCCTTCCAAATATAGGTTTTTGTTAAGATCGTCCCCGATTGGCTGACATTTAAGTTGGGATTCCTGATTTCATGCAAACAGTGTCAATTGTCATAGGATACGTTCCGAAAATCAACTCTGTTGTTTCGGTTGCCGATTTTCCGCTCCGTAAATATGAAATATTCGGATGGTTCCGGGAACAAGCGCGTGAAAAAGGTTATTTACGGAATCTGGTTGATGAAATTGCTGTCGATTTACTGTCACTAGAACGATTTTCTCTGGTAAATATCCATAGCATAGAACAATCCATGTTTACTTTAGGTTTGTTTTCGTTCCGAGTTCAGAACTGTACGGGGCGGTTCTAGCACAGATCTATGGTCTTTGCTGGAACCGTCCGGAACAGATCTGAACTCGGAACCAAAACAAACCTAAAGTAAACATAGATTGTTCTATGCTATGGATATTTACCATAGAAAATCTTCTGGTGACAGTAAATCGACAGCATTTTCATCAACCAGATTCCGTAAATAACCTTTTTCACGCGCTTGTTCCAGGAACAATCCAAATATTTCATATTAATGAGCGGAAAATCGGCAACCGAAACAACAGAGTTGATTTTCGGAACGTATCCTATGAAAATTGACACTGTTTGCATGAAATCAGGAATCCCAACTTAAATGTCAGCCAATCGGGGACGATCTTAACAAAAACCTATATTTGGAAGAAATCATCTGGTTTGAAGAGCCGAGGCATGTTTTACGGGTATTTATAAATAATGCGAACCTTATCATGTCGAATTTGTCCTGAAATTCTCGTTCCCCATTGAAAGTAAACTTGCTAAGTAAATTGTGGGTTGGCAACTTTGGCCGAAGTCGTCTATTGAAATCCAGTACTCAAAATGACAGTTTGAAGGTTCATACAGAATTTAATGAGAAGATCACAGAATGTTAAATACATGAAAAAAAAATTTGAAATTTTTTTCGAAGTGTTCTAATGACAAGATCATCACGGAATTCCGCACAATGTTGTCCCTCAACATCTACGAACTAGCTGCGAAGTTTCATCGCGATTGAATCAGTGTTTCTTGAGTTATACCGAAAAAATCAACGATATCGAGAAGAAAACCACGAAATTCTACATATTTTTTTCCCAATATCTCCTAAACTAATAGCCGTATCGAATTGAAATTTCGTACACTGCTGTGAAATATGGAGTTCAAGGTATAACCGAGAAGAAATCTCGAATATGAACAGTACTTCCAGAAAAAAAAATTTCTGAAAAATATAATTTTTTCAAATTGAGTTACCATACGATTTCAACGAAATTTTGTTCAAAGTTGCGCGTCGTTATGCTCCAACTAGCTGCAGAGTTTCAATCCAATCGCTTCGATAGTTTCTGAAATATATGGAAATTAACCTGAAAATTTCAAATGGCTATAACTCCGAACCTATTCGGCCGATTTGGCCCAATAACGAACTCAACCGCGGCATTACGATGCGCGAACTACCTTACAAGTTTCAAGTCGATAGCTGGCTTTGTTCGACAGTTATAGTGTCTACGGCCGGACGGACAGAATCGATTTTGACACCGGATTCGTCATCAGTGAGTCCAACCTAGTCGATTGAGACCATTTTTGGCTCAATCATAGAAAATTACAGACATTAGAACTAATCGATAGCACGCTGTTCCCCTTAAACATGCGCGCAAAAAGTATTTTAATTGATGAGAGGAATTGAGGACGAGAGGTTGGCACGATGTTGCAGGGTAACCAACCCAAGATACAAGTCGATCAAACTTGTGAACCAATCTGGTTTATAATTAATGTACAATTCAAAGACTCGCCCTGTATATTATTTAGATTGCCGGCTCACTAGTCATTTATACTAAATGTTATAAATATTAAACACATTTTTCTTTTTGACTCCTTAAGCATGAAAATTCCTCAAGGTGATTTCTATGCCAGTCCTTTAATTTTTAATTGACTGAAAAAGCCTATTCCCTATCATCGTTGACTAAACTGAAATTTATAATATGTGGTTTGAAATTGTTATGAAAAATTGTGGAGTTGTCACATTACTCACCAGCGGCGCCACGGGCCGAACCTAGGATGGACTGCGCCGTTTTCCATAAGCCTGTTTGGTTTCAAGCACTATATGAGTGCAACCGTTATTTTATTATATCCCAATTAAAACAATCAACAAAAACCCCTCTGCCCTGATTATTGAAAAATAATTAATTTTGAATGAGTGTTTTGAACCCCCAAATACAAAATCGAATCTATATCACTGATTTAATGACGGCAGAATTTTTATACTTACTTTCATTGTTTCTCGGAACTTGCCAATTTCTCTTGTGATGAGATCACGCTTCTCCTCCTCCACTTCGGCTTCTTCCAGGACTCTGTTTGCCTTTTTCTTTTCTTCTTCTGCCATACAAAAAATATACAGGGTGAGTCATTTGATTATATATGTTCAAAATACCTGAGTGATTTGCAAGACTCTTCTTAAGAACAATAACAAAACGAGGCCATCAGTAAAGAGCTCATTATATTTACCTTGCCTTTTAGCTTCATAATTGTTCATTTCTTCTTCATATTCTGCCAAGATTTCCTTGATTTTCTGCTTAGACTGTTGATCTATAGCAAGGGTTTCATCGTCCAGTTCATCTTCCTGCTCATCTTGTAAAGGAGAACCTTTTTCTTTTTTTCTACGTTCAACTAAAATTTAGACACATAGAAATAGTATTAATTCCTCAAAGGATTTCAACAATAATTGCAAATTGAATAATACTTTATAGTTATAATTTATCGTAATTATACTCATAGTCGTTCCAAAACAATTAGAAAATACAGTAGATATAAATACAACAATACAATACTTTTGAGAACTTCATGATTTCAGTTTAAATTTAATTATGAAGTGAAAAATGAACTGTTCATATAATCAATTCAATCAAAAATACATAAAAGGTATGTGATTAATTGAAATATACCATATGATTTTGCTACCTTTATATTCATCTAAAACATCTTTGGTTTTAGCATCCACTTTTGCAACTAGTCGTTTGTCACCCACCATCAAACCATGCAATATTCGTACTGCTCTAAGACCAGCATCAGGTCCAGCAAGTTCACAAAATCCAAATGCTTTCACTTGTTTCCAACTGATAACATGGCCACAAGTGGCCAATATTTGTCTAATCATAGCATCAGGGGCTTTTTCAGTTATATTACCTGAAATAAATAATGGTCTGGTTTCATTCTACATTATTGGCTTCCTTCATTGTGGTATTTTGCAATTAACATTTTCACAAATGATTAACAATAGTAATTTAAAATCTTTTCACTATTAACCACAAGATAACAAATACTCAAATCCTAGAATACCATTATAGGCATAGGCCAGAGAAGTGTGCCTAAATATAAATATCAAGGAAAAACAGCCCAAAAACAATCAGAATCCCATGAGAATATCACCACTGATACTAATATCAATAATATAATTAAATTACTTGCGAAACAGCAATACTCACCAACGAAAACTGTCACAGCAGGGCCTTGCATTTGTTTCATTTGATCTCTATTGGGATTCAATTTTGGGTAAGCTCTAATTTGAGTTGCTGTAGTCACCTGAACAGGAACCATCTGTCAAAATTAATCCAAAAATCTACTAAACACCAGTTTATGCTGTTCAAGTACTCACATGTTGTAGCGGCATAACTGTTGGCATCATGGGTGGAGCAGGACCAGTCATAGACATATAAGCCATTGGTAGTCCCTGCATAATGGGAGGTCTTCCAGGATAAGACATTGTCTGGTTTATGGAATAGCCTGAATATAAAAAATAACAGGGATTCTTATAATCAATACTTGTTCCTAGGAACTTGAAAATACGTGTGTTTCAAGATCCACCGTTTACAAGGAGGCGTAGTACGGCTGTAAGCAATATATAAAAGGACAAATCAAATAACTCATCAATTAATATTGTTGTAGTATTCCCATTCTTCTAATCACTAGAATAAGCATATAAAATCGAGACTAAACGTTGATGACATGTGCCGCCATTATGTTAAACAAGCACAGAAAATTCTTAATGATGGCAAACTTGTCAATGAGACACAAAAAAAACTACGCGAATGTTCATCCTTCAAATGAAGTTTTATATTCATGAACGCGACAAAAAAAAATTGCTTGTTGATAAAAACTACAACTAGTTGAAATTTTTGTAACGTACATCGTCCCATGTCCCATCAGAAAGCACCTTTGGTCTGTGAGTTCAACCACAGAACAAAAACTGTCATTCAACTTCTTTATTCTGTGTTTTTGTGGAAAATTATAATTTCAAAAAAATTGTAACGAACTTGATAGCAAATCTTTGTATTGCGGATAAGTTCCTGGATTTGAAAGAAATATTGATTTTAAAACATCAATTCAGTTGCTAGAGATGGATAAATCAACTGATAATATTGGTTAGTAAATAAGATCACTATAAATAGTTACACTGGATCAAAAAGCTGAAATAAAGATATGATTCGAAAATTTTTTCGGAATCTGCTAATGGCGTATGAACCACAAGATTTTTTTTATCGCACTGGTTATATACATGAATGAATGTGTAGTGAAATTACCCTTTTTTTCTGAAAGATATGCAATTATCCATGAGTACCTCAGCTGTATTTGAATTATTGATGAATCGTGAATATAATGTAGTTGACTTTATACCAATCCAAACACTAAATTGAATTTATAGGTGGGACAAACGGAGACTCTACTCACAGAAGCGAGATCGATTATGCACAGTTCACCCAAAAGCTCATCCAATTAGAAGAATATAACAAACAGATTAAATATGAACTCAAGAGAAAAACCGAAACTTTTGAAGCAAACGAAAAATCTTCAAATGATGAAATTGAGTACTGGAAAGGAGAATACAATAACCTCAAAAAACAGATGCAATCACAAAGTAATCAATTTGAGGAGGAAAGAATTCGAATGCAAAATATGCACGCTGAAGAAACATCTTCTTTATCTGAAGAGATGCATAAATGGCAACTGGAAAATGAAAAACTAATGAAACAATTGAAAGACATTCAAAATAGGACTGTTGTAGAAAATAACGATGTCGAGAAGATCCAGGATTTAGAAGTTGAAGTTTCAAATTTGAAGGAAAAACTTAATGATCAGTGTATAGAGTTAAATCTCGCAGAAAAAAAAAGTAGCAAGCTTGAAGACATTAACATGGTGATCTATTGGACACTTTTATTATTGCCAGCAGCAGCTGAATGTCTCAGACCTGCACTTCATCGCTTTTTCATATCTTTTTATATTTTAGGCACTTCTTCAAGAAAATGAAGAATACAAACAGAGCCTTAGTGCGAAGAGAGATGAAGTAAGAAAATCAAATGAGGTCATTATCGAACTTCAAGATGAAATAACTGTTTTGAGACGGGAATTGGATCTACTCCAAACCCAACCACAAGATATAAATGCTAAAGGAAATTCTCTTTTTGCTGAAGTTTACGACAGGTGAAATGGATGAAGGAATATATATTGAATAAATAAATGTATTGAGGGCAATTGACCTGAATACATAGTCCTTAAAACATTAATATCCAATTTATTTTACTTAGGAATAATAACTATTACTTATGTGGCTAAAAATAGTGTATATTATTTGTTTCGTAATTTTCAGTCGTAACCAAATCAAAGAAAAGTTTTTGGAGTTGGCTGAGAAATATCAAAGAATAATTAAGGAAAAAGAAAGTCTGTTAAATGAAGTTGATATTTTAAGGAAGGAAACCATCACATTGAGAGAGATATTCAATAATGATATGAAAAATTTCCGACCTGGAAATATGTATGAGGCGTCTGGAGATAGGTGGGTTCTTATGTTATGTAATGAATGTCAAATTATATGAGGCGTCAATACACTAAAGAAATATAAGCGCAGATTCCCCTTGATTCATGCCAATTCTGCGCTCAAATTTTGTTTATCACAAACATTTTCTCAATATTTGCAGAAATACAAATCTGATCTATTTTTTGTATGTATCATTTCAACTTAACTGAATAAGAAGAAAAACCTTCTCACAGGTGTTTTTTCAAATTATTCTTTTTGATTATGAGCAAATTTTACTTAAACTTTCAGTGATTCAATGAGTGCAATGAAGACTTTACTGAAAAGTTATAAGGAAGAACTTGATAAGATAAAGCAGGAAGAACCACCAGCAGAAAGAGATTTTCAATATTATGAAACGGTCATTGAACGTCAAAGGTGAGTAATACTTAAACTAACTTGTTCGATTGCCAAATAATATGAGAGGAATGAAAAAATAATCAATAATAGGTGTTGGAAATCAAAAGAATACCTTTTTGCGCGCATGTTCTAGGGGAACAGCGTAATTTTGGATGATTGAGCTGAAAATGGTCTCAATCGACTAGGTTGGACTCACTGATGACGAATCCGGTGTCAAAATTGATTCTGTCCGGCCGGCCGGCCGTCCGTAGACACGATAACTGTCGACAGAAGCAAGCTAGCTACTTGAAACTTTCAGGATAGGTTGCGCATCAGAATGCCGCGGTTAAGTTCGTTAATGGGCCAAATCGGTCGAATAGTTTCAGAGTTATAGGCACTTGAAGTTTTGAAGTTATTTATTTTTTATTTCAGAAACTACTCAAGCGATTGGATTCAAACTTGATAGTTTGGTGGAGTATAACTACGCGCAACTTTGAGCCAAATTTCGTCAAGATCATATTGTTAGTAAATTCAAAAAAAAAAATTTGCGAAATTTTTTTACAAAAAAATTTTTTTCTCGGAAACCGTTGATCATATCCAAAAAAAATTATACTCACACTTTGACCTTCTAATTTCACAGCAGTGTACTAAATTTCAGTTCGATACGATCATAAGTTTTGGAGATATCGGGAAAAAATATGTCAAATTTCGAGGTTTTCTTCTCGATATCGTTGATTTTTTCGGTATTACTCGAGAAATATTGATTCAGTCCTGATTAAACTTCACAGCTAGTTTTAAGATGCTGGAAGACAACTTTATGCAAAATTTCGTGATAATCGTGTTATTAGAACAATCTGATAAAAAAAATTTCTATGATTTTCTCATCATATCATCCTCATTAAATTCTGTATGAAACTTCGAACTGTTATTTTCGATGAAGTACTGGATTTCAATTCGATCTGATCTGTATTTTTGGAAATATTGGAAAAATAAAATTTTGATTGGGTATATCTACGGAATCATTGGGTGGATTTTACCCATTCACGAATTCGGCCTTCGTAATTAAGGTCCAAACCTTCTCTACAAATATCGAGTTTCTAAGTTGTTTCTTTCGGAAGTTATTGTGTTCACGCAGTCGGCCGTTAGGCTGATGAATTACTGGATTTCAATTCGATCATATCTGTATTTTTGGACATATTGTTAAAATAAAATTTTGAGTGGGTATATCTACGGAATCATTGGGCGGATTTTACCCATTCACGAATTCGACCTTCGTAATTAAGCCCCAAACCTACTCTACAAATATCGAGTTTCTAAGTCGTTTCTTTCGGAAGTTATTGTGTTTACGGTCAGCCTGACGGCCGACTGCGTAAACACAATAACTTCCGAAAGAAACAACTTAGAAACTCGATATTTGTAGAGAAGGTTTGGACCTTAATTACGAAGGTCGAATTCGTGAATGGGTAAAATCCGCCCAATGATTCCGTAGATATACCCACTCAAAATTTTATTTTAACAATATGTCCAAAAATACAGATATGATCGAATTGAAATCCAGTAATTCATCAGAAAAAAAATTCAAAAAGCACTGCCGTGAAGGCAGCAGCTTTTGCGCGCACGTTCAAATTCGTTGCTGAAGCGGTCATCTACATTGAACATGCGCGCAAAGTTGCTGCCTTCACGGCAGTGCTTTTTGGACTTTTTTAATCAGATAACATAACAGTAAATTCTGCGATTGAGATACAACCTGTACTGCATACCTATTTAAAATGCAGGACTCTCAAATACCAGCTGATGTTGAATATTCTTTCATGTGTATTCTATAATTTGTTCTATGCAAACTACTCTGTTTCAATGTAACCTCTGAAAAGCTCGTGAGAGCTGTGGCATTTGATAATTGAAAAGTAAATAAATTTTCAGGAGGGAGCTTAAACAACTAAGAGAGACACTAAGTGATCACACATTGGCCCACTCAATGAGAGCTAGGAAAGTGTCTGAATTGGGTGTTACTGTAGCCTTCTGGAAATCTCAGGCATCAGAATGTGAGAGTGAGAAAAGATTTTTGAAATTGAAGATTCAGGAATTGGAGAACAAAATATTGGATTTACAACCACAAAATAGAAAGGTTACTCCAAATAAAACTAAATTTGTAAAGAGCAAACAAAAAACTCCAGAAAAGCCTAAAGAGAAGAGCCTATCGGAACTTTACGGAACACACAAAATTACTATAATCTCTAGAGAAGAAATGAAGGCTTTAATGGAAAATAAACCATACCCCTCAAAAGAAGATGTCAAAACTTGCACAAATATTGAAAACAAGGAAAATGAACAAGCTGAAAAAAAAATTGGAGAAACGAATGAATGTCAAAAAAATTTACCCGAAGAGTGTACAGACAATAATAAAATTATTTCAGAATCATCAAATGAAATTGAGACTTCAAAAAATATAAGTGAAGCAAAGAAGACTAAAAAAACTATTCATTTCTCAGAGACTACCAAAAAGGAAGATGGAGAGGGTTATCGACCTAAGGGAAGAAATAGATATGTTTTCAATTTCCAAGTTAAAAAAATTGACTGAGATTTTTATTTATATTTGAGATTTTTGTATAATTTGTGTTTTTCAGTATGTGTTAATGAATGAATTTATTTCTCGATTGTGATTTAAGATTATAAACGAGTTTTTTTCCCAGAATTATCCGATTATTGTTACCAGAACGATCACTGAGTAAGCCCAAATGTCAGATATCTTGCTCCCTTCATGAAAATATTTTGGTCGAAAAAATTCTTGCAACAAGCTTTCATGCGCTTTTTCAAATTCTTCAGTTAATCAGAACTGTGATTTTGGATATACTACGCAATGGGGGTTTTTCCTTTAAACGAAAATGCAGTAATTTTCATGAAAAACCTTCAGAACATCGCATTGCAAACATATAATTTCAATATTTTATCTAAAAAAAATGTTTGATCACCTAAAACTGAAAAATAAAAATGTTACTTTTCTTAGGAAAACGGAGATAGCTATACTTCGATCTGGTTAGAGTAGAAGAAAACGACCAAGGAATAGAAAAAGACGAGCACAGACTGTCATATTACTGACAAATCGCAAACGGAAATTGTTTGGTTATATTGACAAGAACACGTGTGTATCACAGAATAGGAATAAATATTTCTTCTATAGCGAAAAAGCTTTTCTACTAAACACCGTTGTCATTTGTCACTTCGTGCATGCCTGACAAACCCCCGAATACTTTCTGAAGGTAATTTGGGAAAATGATGAATCAAACCCATAATAATTATATTCAAATTTTCATTTCCAGGAAAACCCCCATTAAATTCAGGATAATGTTATTGTTAGGTTAGAACTTTCAAAACGGCTCGTGGCACACAAATTTGTCAGACGCTCTGTATCATAGAATATTACGTAGTTTGAAATCTTGTGTGCAAAAGTCTCTGTTTCCTGTCATTCTTTTGTGGGTGACGTCACAACATGGCCGATGGGGGGACAGCCTGTCAAACGTTGAAAGTAAAACAACACAACCTCACTTTCCCGTTTTGTTTATGTTATGAAGTACATCATTTTCAACAATTTCAGGATGAATTCACAAGTTAAAATGATTTATATTAATAGAATTGGTGGATTACTAGGCCAAGTTAGTGTGTCGTTGTGAAATTCAACATAAATACACCGAGAGACGAAGGAATACATTCCCTTTGTTTACATTGGCGAAGAGCGATTATTTGGAGATTTTAGTGACTTCACAAGTGAAATTTCGTGATAATGGATCTGATTAACTGATATTCAATCTCAGATGATAATCATTCAAAACGATGTAAATGAAAATTGCAGTATTTATACTTGTCTTTTAAAGCCTAGAGTATCAACATCAGAGATAGCATTCATTATAGGTATAACTATTGAAACTGAAACAGTAAAATGTTTGGCTCATTTATTCCTGAAAATAAACAGCAGAATGAAATCCAACAAATGTATGGAATGGAAAAAACATGGGTTCCAGAGAACTTCTCAGTACTATTTCAAATAACATTATATGTTGCAAATTATCAAATTACTATAATATTGGACTGCAGTTGCTATGTCAGTGCTATCATAATATTCAATCATATATTTATTATACTACATATATGTTACAAATAAAATAATTCATATGAAATTTTTTCCTTGAACACCGATTTCGATTCATCCTCAAAAAATGCTTTACTATCCATATAAAATGTTTTTTATTATGCAGATGCAACGTTAAGGCTTTCATAATTTTTAATTGACAATAAGTTCAATTCGAAACATATTACAAACAACAAAATGTAGAAGTTCCATCCTTGGGTAGTCGAGCCACGTCGGAATATGTTCGGTTGAGAACAGAGGAAGTTATCTGGTTCATTATTATTTGTAATACATACAATTTATACAACATATAGAGATGTGAGTGGTAAACAATCAGGATGGGTTTGTCCATCATAACGCCAGCTATCATAGGTTGATATCATTCATGAAATGTGTATAATAAACACGAAATATTCTTATCATGGTTATCTCATCATGATTTAACTTATTAAACAGAACAAATTGACTAGATAGTCTTAACATAATTCATTCACCAGTGTGGAAACGTCTCCAACGAACTCTACCATAGTTTGTTACTTTGTCAGAACAGTTTTTTCAATTTATGGCGAGAATATAGTATGATTGCCTTCTCTGGGATAGTTCACATAGTATTCTGTTTCTTCCAATACCAGATAAAATGTAGGGGAATGGGTCAAAAATGCAAATATAAAGTCTACAGTACAATATATCTGAAACATCGGATTCTTTCGTCTCTAGGTGTATTTATGTTGTATTTCACAACGAAACAATAACTTGGCCTAGTTATTCACCAATTCTATTAATATAAATCATTTTAACTTGTGAATTTATCCTGAAATTGTTGAAAATATTGTACTTCATAACATAAACAAATCGGGAAAGTGAGGTTGTGTTGTTTTACTTTCAACGTTTGACAGGCTGTCCCCCCATCAGCTGATTCATCTCGATGAACCATAGATAGCTGGAATTGCTGTATTCCAGCTATCTATGGTTCATCGAGATGAATCAGCTGATGGGGGGACAGCCTGTCAAACGTTGAAAGTAAAACAACACAACCTCACTTTCCCGATTTGTTTATGTTATGAAGTACAATATTTTCAACAATTTCAGGATAAATTCACAAGTTAAAATGATTTATATTAATAGAATTGGTGAATAAGTAGGCCAAGTTATTGTTTCGTTGTGAAATACACCGAGAGACGAAAGAATCCGATGTTTCAGATATATTGTACTGTAGACTTTATATTTGCATTTTTGACCCATTCCCCTACATTTTATCTGGTATTGGAAGAAACAGAATACTATGTGAACTATCCCAGAGAAGGCAATCATACTATATTCTCGCCATAAATTGAAAAAACTGTTCTGACAAAGTAACAAACTATGGTAGAGTTCGTTGGAGACGTTTCCACACTGGTGAATGAATTATGTTAAGACTATCTATTCAATTTGTTCTGTTTAATAAGTTAAATCATGATGAGATAACCATGATAAGAATATTTCGTGTTTATTATACACATTTCAAGAATGATATCAACCTACGATAGCTGGCGTTATGATGGACAAACCCATCCTGATTGTTTAACACTCACATCTCTATATGTTGTATAAATTGTATGTATTACAAATAATAATGAACCAGATAACTTCCTCTGTTCTCAACCGAACATATTCCGATGTGGCTCGACTACCCAAGGATGGAACTTCTACATTTTGTTGTTTGTAATATGTTTCGAATTGAACTTATTGTCAATTAAAGATTATGAAAGCCTTAACGTTGCATCTGTATAATAAAGAACATTTTATATGGATAGTTAAGCATTTTTTGAGGATGAATCGAAATCGGTGTTCAAGGAAAAAATTTCATATGAATTATTTTATTTGTAACATATATGTAGTATAATAAATATATGATTGAATATTATGATAGCACTGACATAGCAACTGCAGTCCAATATTGTAGTAATTTGATAATTTGCAACATATAATGTTATTTGAAATAGTACTGAGAAGTTCTCTGGAACCCATGTTTTTTCCATTCCATACATTTGTTGGATTTCATTCTGCTGTTTATTTTCAGGAATAAATGAGCCAAACATTTTACTGTTTCAGTTTCAATAGTTATACCTATAATGAATGCTATCTCTGATGTTGATACTCTAGGCTTTAAAAGACAAGAATAAATACTGCAATTTTCATTTATATCGTTTTGAATGATTATCATCTGAGATTGAATATCAGTTAATCAGATCCATTATCACGAAATTTCACTTGTGAAATCACTAAAATCTCCAAATAGTCGCTCTTCGCCAATGTAATTAAAGGGAATGTATTCCTTCGTCTCTCGGTGTATTTGTGTTGAATTTCACAACGACACACTAACTTGGCCTAGTAATCCACCAATTCTATTAATATAAATCATTTTAACTTGTGAATTCATCCTGAAATTGTTGAAAATGCTGTACTTCATAACATAAACAAAACGGGAAAGTGAGGTTGTGTTGTTTTACTTTCAACGTTTGACAGGCTGTCCCCCCATCGGCCATGTTGTGACGTCAGCTGGAATTGCTCTATTGTATATTATTTGATGTTCTGTGGTGTATTTATTCTGTAATCTGTGGCGTATTCATAGAACAATTATTGTGTTCGTGAACACCGGTCCCCGATAGATCAATCAAAAATCTTCAAAACCAGCTGCACAATTTCCTATATATTATTATCGAATAATAAAATCTAAAAACATGGAGGAGAAAATAATAACTGGTTTGAAAGATTTGGGGTATGCACTTTTCACAAACGAAAGGATAATATAATCTTTTTGAATTGATTTTAGTTATCAGGGACCCCTACTACAAAAAGGAAGTTTGAAGAATTCAATCGAATATGGCTCGAAAAGTATCGAATACACCAAGTTAGTTAATTACTTAACTACAGAATTACGATCTTTGGCAAATTTAGATGAGCAGGTTAATCCTATATCAAGTCCTGAAGATGCAATTTCTTTCATGGTGGAGATAGGTTCTTTTCTCAAAGAGCTGAGTAAGTTTGTCTGCACTACCATAAGTTCTTAACTAACTTGACTATTGACATACTCCATAGGAAACCTATAAGTTCTCATTTAGGTATACCCTCATTTGAATTTAACTGCTTGATTGTAATATCGAAGGCATTATAAATATAATTCCATTGATATTTGCAGATTGCCCTTATCAATCGCTTACTCAGGGTCATGTTTCGGATAGATTACAAAATGTGGAGGATAGGGAGTTACTGTTAGATTACCTGATTACAGAACTTATGACAGCCAGGATGAATCAAGAAAAAGAGCCAAAAAAAAAGATTGAGTTGAAATTAGTAAGTACTATTCACTTAACAAATATTTCTCAGATTCACCTTTGAAGTAGATCTGAAGAAGTGATAATGTTTAGTTATGTAAATTTTTTCTATTGGATGCATAGACCAAAAATAACATGGACGGAGCTTTGGAAAGAGAGGATTGTAACGTACATAAGAGAGAGATGGAGTGCCTCTTCTAGCTCCATCCTCTTTTGAACTCTTCAAAATAGTATCTACTCTCCCACTCGTATTTTTTAAGATTTCAAGCCTCTTCTAGCTCCAACCTTTTTATCCCTAGAAAACACATATTTGTTCTCTCTTGCATGTATATTTCAATCGATTCAGGCTAAAAGTGACGTAAAGCTTAGTCCATGTTATATTAGGTCTATGATTGGATGCTTGTTATACTTTTCTCAAGTATGTGTCAAATTTCAGCAAGAATCTCCAGAAGCAGCTGATTTGAAGCAAGTATTGCAAACTTTGATGTTTCCCAAGCCTCCAGCTGATATTACAATTAAACAAATGTTTGATAAAGTCATCCCAAAAATTCAGGATGTAATCAAAAAAACTGGAATTCATTTGATAGGAAAGGCTTTTTTCAGCGGGTCTCTATCTGACAAACAATGGAAAATGCTCAGTGAACTTCAGAATGATTTGAATAATGATTATAAAATTAGACGAGAGATGTTACTAACTCGATTGGATGTTACTATTCAGTCTTTCCAGGTGGGTTCAATAGGAAACCTTTTTTCAATCAACAGTGAAAATAAAAGTCAATAAGGATCATTATTTTATACAATTTTGTTTTTCTTTTCAGTGGTCAGATAGGTCAAAAGGAAAAGAAGACTTTTTTCAAAAAAATTATATGGAAGAAAGGAGAGAGCTGCACAATGAACCAAAAGTAGATATATCACATTTACTAGCTGCAAGGACAGATCTTGCTATAATAGAGAAAACCAGTAGTGCCAATGTTAGAAAGAACACCAAAACATCAATTCAAAAAGTGATAATTGGGCAGGTAAGCTGATTTTTCCTTCAATTTATTCAGATATTGATTAAGGGCGCAAACTGATGGACGCGTTTGTCGCTCAAGCGATGATATTTGAGTTGTCAGATGCTCTCCCGCCAAGATCGCGCGATTCTTTTTTTGTAGTTGAATAATTTCAACTTTAAGAAAATGGCGGTATATTCGAAACATTCAAGAGATTATTCGTACTCATCTATCATGATTATAGCAGCTTATCAAAATAAGCTCTTGGTCATTAGAGGTTAAATACAATGGATGACGAGTTATGAGTATATTGAAGAGTATTTTATCAACTATTGTCTCAGAAGAATTATTATTATTATTTATGTACTCAATTGCAATCACATAATGACGATATGTGGGTTTGAAATACGCTTGTAATTTAATGTCTTTTTACACCAAGGTGAAAATATAATGTCTCTTTCCACATATGATAAATTATCATATTGATTTAGCTATCCACCTCAAATAATCGTTTCTGCTGAACAAACTGATTCGAGCAAAAACTATTTTTCGATAGGTATGTGCATGCCCAAAGAATCGAAAGCATTTATTAATTCAATCCTTCGAAAAATAGAGGTATAAAACCAATTACTATACTACTAGACCCAGGTGGAAATAAATTCATACAATTTGAAATGTGACATTTCATAAACAATCGGGCGTTTTCGTAATGACAGATGTCAGCCACAAATTAGAGCGTCCGCACACGGGTCGATCCGATGGGCTCGACGCGTTTCCAACCTCGTCTCTCTATGCGGTTTCCTAGGAAATTCAAGCTAACGCCGCACACAGGTTGCACGATTCACGCGTCGGGCGTCCGCACACGGGTCGATCCGATGTACTCGACGCGATCCAGTCTCGCCTCTCGAATCGGCTTCCCAAGCAATTCAAGGTGGCACCGTACACGGCTCGTTTCGAAACGTACGTTTGAGTTCCGTTCGCATGCCTCGTTCCACGCGACTGACATGGAAGCAGAAAGTTCGAGAGGTTCGTACGTCGCTAGCTTTCCGATATAACGAAACGATATAAATATGGTTTTTTATTATTTTCAACACGATTTTGAGGCTCATGCATAATCTGTCTTGAAATTGATCATATAATTACATGTAATGATGGAATCTTTCTATTGATTGCCTGATTTCGTCCTTACGCAAGAAAAATACTATGTGGGATAATACTGACTTCATAATTAAAATTGTGATTTCTTATTATCTTTACCCCCTCGAATGAATTGAAGGCTACCGCGGCACAAAAAAAATAATTATATTATATTTTAACCTATGAAAACTAGAGAAAATCACGGCCGTTGTATGTGCTCGGACCAGTTCTTGAACAAACTGAAACTTATTATCCGAAATAACAATGATGCGTCATTTTTGAGCGTATGTACCAGGTAGCTCGATAACAGCGTGCTTATGTCCACAAGTCTGGTTTCTGAAATTTTCAGCCAAAAGCTTAAACGATTAATATCGACACATGTATGAAAAGTTTTAGTCAAGTCAAAATCAATTCTGTCGACCCGTCCGTCCTCTACCACGATGATTTACAAAGGAAAAATGCCAGCGATTTGAAATTTCCAGGCTAGAGAGCACATTTGAATGCGATGATTTTGCTTTGATGTCCTAGATAACTAGAAATACTGATTCGATCAAATGAAACTTAGAAGTTTGTTGTCAAATACCTTCGTGGAAATCGTACCACAAGAAAAATGAAAAAATCAGGGATTTATATTCAAATATTCGAATCTCATTCCTAGCGATATCCCTTTATTTATATTTGATATTTGGAAATACTAGCGAAATGAAATCTCGAATGCATATATCGCTGAAATCATTAGATGGATATTGATCAAATATTCACTGTATTCAGGATCCAACTAACGACTGATCAAACAGATGTGGGATCGTCAGTTCTGTGGAATCAAACACACAATAAAGAAAACAGATTAGCCTGTTTGTTTTTCTGTCGAGTGTTATAACAAAAGTGAATTCGAAAGGCAATAATTCTTTTTGTTGAAAAGGCAGAGTTTAACAATTCTTCAGCGTAGGTCCCCTGGGGTGCTGATAGGTAGCTGGCGCCGGCTTGTGGTCAGTAACGTCGAGAGGAAGGAAGTCGTCGAGGGTAGCAAACCAGATGTCGATTTGTTGGAGCTTCTTGAAAGATGAAATGCAGATGTCGGTCGAGATCGAATATCTTCTTAGCGGTGATATGCAGATGGATCGGAGAGAGAGTCGAATCGAGTCAAGTGATTTTTGGAAGCCGAGCGAAATATATTTATGCGATTTTTCAGAGGGACCACCTCGTTGCCATACTGAACCCAACGCAAGAAAAAATCATCGAATTCAGCCCCTGAGCAAAATAATTATTAAACTTTAAAAAATTTCAAAAAGCACTGCCGTGAAGGCAGCAACTTTTGCGCGCATGTTCAATGTAGATGACCGCTTCAGCAACGAATTTGAACGTGCGCGAAAAAGTTGCTGCCTTCACGGCAGTGCTTTTTGAAATTTTCTTTTCTCAAAGAGATGCTTCCAGTCGGTTGACAGATCGATAGAACTTCTTTCAGAAAAATAGCTAATTTCTCGAATCTCCAACTCGAAAACAATGTTATTTGCTTGTATTTTGCCATTTCCTAAAATTTTCATCGGTAATTCGTCGATTTTTAACAGATTTTCATCATCTTCGAGAATTTCTCAACCGACAGCCGTGACAACAACAAACCCATAAATATCTTGTCTATGAACAAACCGTACTCGATGGTCCGTCAGAATATTTCGGAGAAAAGCAACAATATCGAGTAGAAAACCTCGAAATTTGACATATTTTTTCCCGATATCTCCGAAACTTATGATCGTATCGAATTGAAATTTGGTACACTGCTGTGAAATATGAAGCTCAAAGTGTGGGTGGAATTTTTTTTTGGATATGATGAATGTTTTCCGGAAAAAAAAATTTTTTGTAAAAAAATTTCGAAAAAATTTTTTTTTTTAATTTACCGACAATATGATCCTGACGAAATTTGGCTCAAAGTTGCGCGTCGTTATACTCCACCCAACTGCCAAGTTTGAATCCAATCGCTTGAGTAGTTTCTGAAATAAAAAATAAATAACTTCAAAACTTCAAGTGCCTATAACTCCGAAACTATTCGACCGATTTGGCCCATTAACGAATTTAATCCCAGCATTCGGATGCGCGAACTACCGTACAAGTTTCAAGTCGCTAACTGGCTCCGTTCGACAGTTATCGTGTCTACGGCCGGCCGGACAGAATCAATTTTGACACCGGATTCGTCATCAGTGAGTCCAACCTAGTCGATTGAGACCATTTTCGGCTCAATCATCGAAAATTACAGACATTTGGACAAAACGATAGCATGCTGTTCCCCTAGAACATGCGCGCAAAAACAGTTTTCTACGAATTGACAACCTTCTTTTGACGCGTTGATTTTGAAATCGGCACTATCTATGGTCAATATCGAATAAACTCGGATCTTATGACGTACTAGCTTGCCGACGTCGCACTGTTCGAGTCGAGCACATCTCGTCAGCCACATCGCGTCGACCCGTGTGCGGACGCTCTTACTGACATTGAGCAAAAAAATCGCGCGATTTATATTTTTCGACGCGTCCATGAGTACGAGCCTTAAGGTGAAACACTATATTTCTGTTTATATAATATCAGCTAAAATAAAGTGTCTTACTTTAATCAATATCGATCATAAACTGCCTGTGCCAAAGTAACGTCTACTTATTTGGAAGCATTATGTATTTCCGCTTTCAGGTTCCTGATAGAGGAGGTAGAACAAACGAAATAGCTCCTCCACCTCCAGAAATGCCGTCGTGGCAACAGAGAACTCCAGGCCCCCCTGGTGGCGGAAGGGGTGGTTTCAACCAAGGCAGGGGAAGAGGCAGTTTCAATCAAGGAAACGGCCGAGGAAGCTACAACCAAAGTGGAGGCGATCAAGCTTTCTCCGGAAGAGGTAATAAAAGCTTTGGGGGTACCACAAACAGGAGCAATGATACTTATAGTGGATCTAAGAGCTCTTTAGGCGGTTCGAGTGCTAACAGCAAACCTTTTTCAAATTTCAACACTAGTTTGTCCTTGTATAGTTCGTTACCTACAAGTAAATTTGGTAGTTCAAACGCTAGATCAGGCCATTCCGATATAGGATATTCGAAAAATTTCGATAGTCGATCGAGGGATCACGCAAGTTCAGACAGGGGGAGCTATTCGAGCCCCTCGCAACCGTTCGATAGTGCAGGTTCATACGACAGTCCTAACAAACGTCCTAGAATAAGCTATGAGAGTCCTGCCAATGACTTAACATCTAATAACTACAGTCAAAAGCGCTCTTTTAATATTGCAGGAGGTAACGAGGATAGAGGAAATTATAATTCTAGGACAAATTCTGGAAATTATGGGGGCGAAAGACAGTCAAATTATACTGCGTATGACAGTGCTGGGAGTTACGATACGAATAAAAGGGTGAAATCGTACGACAATTTCCGAACTGATAATGCTAGTTATTCTGATCAGTATGTAAGAGACGAACAACACAATCGACAAAATCATTCGAGGAATGATTCTTCAAGGGGGCGTTCAAATTACCATCGTGGTCAAGGTAATAGGTATAACAGATGAGGTGATATTTAAGCCTGATAACAACCTAACATCGTTTATTTCTATCTGAAATATGAGATTTTCTGAAATTATATTTAATGTAATTTATGTGATTGTAACCTATTTAACCCAATATAAATTTAAAATGTCTTCTGTGTTGTTATTATTAGTTTCATATCATTTTGTCAATTTTCAAATTTCTGACGAAAATAGTCTCAAACGACTAGGTTGGACTCATTGATTAAGCATCCAATGCTAAACTCAAATATCTCTGGCCGATCGTCTGTTGTAACGATAAATTCCGAACGGAATGAACTAGCGACTTGAAATAGGACAGTTAACATTGTTAAAAGACCTAATTGATTAAACAGCTTTGGAGTTGTACCCATTGGTTTCGTGCGTCGTTTGACATTTGTCATACGTTGGAGGTAAAACAAACTCACTTTCCCGCTTTGTTTATGTTATGAATTACAGCATTTTCAACAATTTCAGGATAAATTCACAAGTTAAAATGATTTTTATTAATAGAATTGGTGAATAACTAGGTCAAGTTATTGTTTCGTTGTGAAATGCAACATAAATACACCGAGAGACGAAGGAATCCGATTTTTCAGATATATTGTAGTGTAGACTTTATATTTGAATATTTGCATTTTTGACCTGTTCCCCTAAATTTTATCTGGTATTGGAAGAAATAGAATACTATGTGAACTATCCCAGAGAAGGCAAACATCCTATATTCACGCCATAAATAGAGAAAACTGTTCTGACAAAGTAAAAAACTATGATGGAGTTAGTTGGAGACATTTCCACAATGGTGAAGGAATTGTGTTGATTTATATGATATGATTATATCGTTTTGAACGATAATCGTCTGAGATTGAATATCAGTTAATCAGATCTATTATCACAAAATTTCACTTGTAAAATTAATAAAATCACTAAAATCTCCGAATAATCGCTCTTAGCCAATGTAAACCAAGCGAATGTATTCCTTGGTCTCTCGGTGTATTTATGTTGCATTTCACAACGACACAATTACTTGGCCTCACAGGTACTGTAATTCACCAATTCTATGAATATAAATCATTTTAACTTGTGAATTTATCCTGAAATTGTTGAAAATGCTGTATTTCATAACATAAACAAAGCGGGAAAGTGGGTTTGTTTTACCTCCAACGTATGACAAATGTCAAACGACGCACGAAACCAATTCGTGATTTTGAGGTTATTTCTTTGTTATCTCGAGAAGACTTAAATTCTTGTCTTTATTTCAAGACTGACTACAAGATTCGTTCAACTAGATATTTTTCATATTTAGAAAACAAAATTTCTAATTGATATCTGTAAAAAAAAGAAAAATATTTTTGATGATGGATATGATAAATGAAGATGTGTAATAAAGATATATTTCTCATAAAACTATTTCATTAAGTATTACATGACAACTTATAAAGATTCAAAAATTTCATTGATAACAGTTTCCAAACAAGTGAAGTAAGCACCAAAGGATGATCTGATAATGTGTATCAAGAGAAATGCAAAAAATTTATTATTAATAAATGATTTGATCAACAACAATCAAATCAAACACTGGAAAGCATTCTTGAATATAAACACCCAACAGCTCACATTTTCATATTAAACTTCAGTTTTCTTGCACATAAATATACCTAAAGTACATGCAGGAAAATATATCATATATCAAGTAAAGCTAAAAACTCTCCAACTGAATAACAGACTTTCTTATAAAAATATTTCTCATTGTAAAAAAATATAATAAAACAAGTATATCAGTTGCTTTCATTATAAATATTTTCATCTTCTTACCATTGTTACCTTATTCAATGTCAAACTTTTTCATTGAGTTACCTTAATCAGAATCATAGATATAAAAGTATAACCCAAAATTTGTATGTTACTATCGCAGTCTTTTTCGGAGCTCCATTATCCTCCATCCATTTCGTCAATTTGTGCTTCGTAATTCTTATTTTTTATAAAATAACACAATAAACCGAGTTAAATCAAATCGAAATAAATTATACTTCATGATGAAGCATAAACTAAAAATCATTAACTTTCACTTCAGTTTCGCTCAGCTGAAAAATATAAAGTGGGCATATTAGTGTTCCAGCCAGTTCTTCGAGTTGGTGGAAAAAATACATTTGGGAACGGAAATTTCGTTACCTTTTAACATTTAGGTCCGACAAGAAAAATTACAAAAAAGTTTCGACATTGATTTATACCTGTCCATTCTTAAATTTTTCCCACCAACAGAATAAGCTATATAATTCAGAAAAATGAAAGGTTGTATTATTTCAAGCTACAATACTATAAGCATTGGGCAGAAACAAATATTTCATGGCATACTATAACACTTTACGAAAATTAGGAATATTCTTAAAAAATCTGATCAATTTTTTCTTTGAAATAAATTAAAACCGAAATTCTTATTTTAACTAGTTGAAACTGAAAAAATAGATACTTTGATGAAAAGTAGCATACTATTTGAGGTATACTTCAGAGAAAAAAATGACCGCTTATAACAAATCTGCAAAATTATTCCTACATAATAAGATGGCAACAAAATCTAGAAAACCATGCAGAAAACAACAAAAAGGATATTAATTAAATCAGGTCCAACCAAAGAAAAATATTCATAAATAATGAATATCATATGATTACTCTTAAAAGATTAGATAAATATTCTTCCAGCAAAACACAATAATAAAAAGTTATGTCAGATTAATATTCTTCATTAGTGGAAATGAATCATTCAGCCCGAAAACAATGAATTTCAAGAATCATCATAAAAAAAATGAAAATTCAGTCTTGAAGCATAACGTTTAGTTGGAAATCATTTAATTTCCTCCATAAATGTCCTTATAAAATCTGACAGCCTCTTATTGTTGAAAGAATAAATAAATATAGTATCCTGTCATCCTTGTGCAAATGACCTTATTATAACAAAACCAATGAATAGAATATTTTAAGGATCTCAAATGCATTGTATTATGCTATTAGGTTATAATTTAAAAAAAAGTTCTTCCTACGAAAAAGCCGCACAAATATTCGAACATCCAACAAAACCTTTATTCCAACGAAAAAGACAAAGCAACGACTTCACAACCAAAATCAATACCTAACCGGTATCCAGGTTCCAGACTGTTCATCTCTGCGAAAATAATGCGGTTTATTGTCCCTGAAGACTGTTATGGCTGGAAATTGGTTGTCTTGGATATATTTCAAGGTAGCACGTAGCTGGAATAAACATTTTTCATACTTAAATTTGTGTTCTTTTATGGTCAGGATTCCAACCTTTTCACTTCATTGCTATTGTAACATAACATATCCTACCTTCATCACAACATGCGGTGGTTCAACTTCTGGGGTATTAGTTAGATGTTGTAAGATGAATTCATCACTTTGCTCAAGCCATAAGTCAACTCCACGTAATGGCTGATAGTTGAAAGGGCCAATTCTCAGTAAACCCATGTTATAGTCATAAATATCCGACACCTAAAACAGATTTCGAACCTCGGTGAAGACCACTCTCTTTTGTGAATAAGGATAAGGTTATCAAAATACTTTTGTGATGTTTTTCATGCTTAGAGTAAAGGTTGTTTCATAATTTGTTTCAATGTAAATAAATAATTGACTCATTCAAAAGGGATCGATTATCTGACAGAATTATTTCATTACAAAAGCTACCAAAATTTATCACTTTTGGCGCCTAGCAAGTGCCAGATGAAGAGATATAATACTGAAAAAATCTTGGGCTTCTCTTATCAGATTACTGAATGTTGGGATAAACTTCATAAGAGGATGATCACGTATAATTATCACATATTTCATCATAGTAATGAGATAAACCACATTAGATTCTTGTAACTCTTTATACAGGGTGAGTCTTTGACCTTGCAGAATATTTTAACAGAAGATTCTTGAAGCTGAAAGAAACACATTTGTCCTCTACCATTTTTTCCGATTCGGCCTAGATAAAAAGATATAGGCATTATAAATTTTCATAATAGGCTAGCCGCCCCTGGAAACCTGAACACTGAAGTTTTTCAAAGCCTAAGATATACCATTCGAATCTTCGAAATAAGCAACTCTGTTATGAAAACAAGCGTCAACTTACTTTTTACATTCCAGTTACTGAAAAAAGTTTTATTTATAGTACAATAAACAAGTTAGGTATTCCAAATTTCGTGGGCGATAAAAGTTGAATATTCTTCTCTTGGTTTCATTTTCGATAATGAGAAATTCATCTAGCTATCACTCATATTAGCTTTGAGATTCATCTTCAATTTGTAATTATTAATTTTCTTTGTTTATTTCATTTTCTCCAAGAATTATCAGATTCACACATAACCCATTCAAACTTTCATTTTCATAAATAAATAAAACAGATGTACCTAATTTATCTATGAAAGTACAAAACGTTGCCAAATTGACGAACAGAAAGAAAGATCTCTTCGAAATCAAACAAGGCCAAGTTTTTTAATTCACCAAATTGGTGTGGTGGAAGAGTGATGGATCCACCAAATCGTTTTTTTATTGTTGTCCGAATGGCGTAAATGTCAAATTATCTAGTCCAACATCCACCATTTATGTTCTATGTCCACCATACTACACCACAACCACACCAGTTTGGTGAATTAAAAAACGCGCCCCAACACACAATATGCTAATTCTATGTATACACTCGTATAGTCTATGATTCTGAACTGAACTATAAATCTATGATTCCATTCTCAACTTTCAGACGTGGCAACGCGGAAAAATTGAATTCTGTGAATTTTTTGAACAGAGTTGCAATCAGCCGAAGTACCCAATTCTCGGAATTTCACAGATATTTTTTATTTTTGAATTTCAGATTACTCGAAAACGGCGCATCATACGAAAAAAAATAATGAATACTTTTACTTTCAAAAATGGTCAAAAATTCGTTGAATAGCATTCAAGTTATTTTTAAAAGCTGGATTCTTTGAATTTCTGGTATTTTTATGAAATGATATGGTCATATTGAAGAAACTGGAGGATGTGGATAAAATATTGTAATCCAGGAACATTCATCGTATCAATAAAAAACTATATTCCAAAAATCATCTCATTCGATGAGATCGTTCGCGAGATATAATCGAAAATTAAATTTTTTTATGGATTTTCAACAGTCTGTATCTTACGAACCAAGCCGAATCGGAAAAAATGGTGAGAAAAAAAAGTGTTTCTTTTGGCTTCAGGAACCTTCTGTTAAAATATTCTGCAAGGTCAAAGACTCACCCTGTATAGAAGGGGGTAAAGGCAAAATTAATACTGACCTCTTTACTCACCTGCGTGTAGCCAGTGAGATATCGGGCCATTCTAAGAGATATCTCAGGGCCTTTGTCTGGAAATGTAGCAGGGAATATATCTCCCGTTTTCAAATTGAGACCTACACCATAAATGATTGGCCAGGGAATCCCTCCGCGTATTGTCGTATTCAACTCTCCAACACAGGCTAATGTTAGATCTATCTCGACCATTTGCTTGTGAAAGCAATCTGAAATAAATTTCATAAACAATTCGGACAATTTCAAGATGTTTAGTCGACTAGACAATGAGATGGCCTGAGAATTATTTTTCGATCATAATAATTATGTATATTTACTTGTTCATTGAAATTGTCGCTTTCAACACTCTGAAAATTGTACCCGGTTACTATGAATTAAATAACTGTTGGCAACATCGCTCATTTCGACGGCCTGTATGAGTTTATTGAAGTATTGTTAAGATAGGGTGTTTTCAACTGTAATGTTCATTAATGCATCATATGAACTCACATGGAGCTGATTTAAAAATTTAATTTAACGCCAACGTCTGCAAAAACTCGTGAGAATTGTGAAGATTATCATGAAGGTGAAAAAAATTCTCACATATTTTTTCAAATATTGAATCTGGTCAAAAAATATTCGTCGTATTGCGCAGAAAATCTGCGTGCACTTAAAAACCGCCATTTTACAAATTTCAGCCTGATTGAATATGTATTTTACGAAATTTCGGAAAAATGAAATTCACTTCAGGTAGAAGAGCAAACTGCTATGAAAAAGAAAGAAAAAAGTGAAAATTAAGTGTTGTTTATGGCTTTTACTCACTCATCACGCTATAAAATAATTCTTCAGCATATGGCCTGGAACTGTACGCTCCAATCAATTGCAACTCAATTCGTCCATCAGGATATCCTATGGCTAATTCTTGTACCCTTTGGACCATGGCACAGACAGCTTCGTCGGTTCCTGCACCATCTAGATGGGCTAATGCTACAGCTCCAGAACCTTAATGTTGAAAATCAAGTATACCTCTTCATTTCAAGTTATTTGCATTGAATGGTTAGTGTTTCTTTCAATGGATGGAAAATGCAACTTAGGGATAGAGTATTTGGCGCAATTGCTCTTTAGAACAGACACAGGGAGCTCTCATCAGAATAAACGCTTTCGATTTGCGTTTGGTGCCATGGTCTTTTAACTTTAAATAACATGTTTTTTCTCATTAGCTGGGTTGGCACCTACTAGCCAATCAGGAAACGACGATGTAACGCCAACTGTTACCAGAACCAAACACTAATCGGGAGCGGGCCATATCTGTGTACATATCTTGAAAAGTTTAATCCGATGATAGTTGGTAAGGGGTTACATTCCACTGCGACCTCAAGGTCTATTGTAACTCCCCCCCCCAGAGCTGTTTTTGCACCGCGCTACCTACAGCTCGCCCTCCAGCTCTAGAGCTCGAATAAACTCCAATATCTGTGAGGGCTTCAAAGAGGCTAGGTTCTCATTCCTCCTATAGTTCTCCTGACAAAGACAGTCCTTTCACAGACTTGCAGTGGCGAGGCATTCTGTAATCAGGTGAACAGGAGTTTCCTCCTCTTTCCCACAGAATCTGCACTCATCAGTTTCTGATAAGCCCATTCTCCTCATGTGCTTCCTAAGGCGACGGTGTCCTGTGAGTAAGCCGATGAGGAGGCTTAACTTGTTCTTGCTGAGATCCAAATAATTTTTGGATCTTGCAATTTTGAAGTTCTGAAGGAACTTTTTGGGATGATGCATTCCTGGAAGATTCCTCCAGAGTGCTTCTTTTCCATCTTCTTCCTTCTCCAAAAATTCTTTCTTAGACGTGTTTTTGCCTATACCACAGAAAGGTTCTGGGCCAGTATGTGGCGTTAGTGCCCTCTTTCTGGCTAATGTACCAGCCTAAGGAGACCTTGTTGTTCTTGCCTACTTCATTGAGTTTCCTTGGGCACTCCCATATTAGCTTTGAGCAGATGATATAGGAGTTCAGATAGCAGCTTGACTATCAACATGGATAATAATTGATAAATTGGCTGCATTTTGTTAACCTGTTTGGTCGAAAACAGGATAATTTTGAATGATTTAACTTAGATTGAAATTTGAAGGGCAGATTCGAGGTCTGCATGTATAGGCTAAGTTCGTGAATGGTCCAAATTTTCTCGGTAATATTTCTTAGTGTGAGTATAATAGTTGAATAGCGACTCGATTTCATGATGATCAAAAGAACAAAAAATTGGAAAGAATAATTTTTGAAAGAATTAGATAAATTTTCGAGATAGTTCAAGAACACACTTTAGAACCGTAAATGAGCAAAATTCGTCGGAAGGTAGCGAAGATATATCCGTCTGAAACACATCCTTTCAAATAATTTCAAGAATATCGATCTAAACATGGTATTAGGACAAATTTCATATGTAATTTCTTGAATTTTCAATCGTTCAACTTTCATACAGGAGAATTTTTATGAAATAGTTTATTTGGACAATTTCTCCTTCCTAATAAAGAACATTTTTTATTCTCCTCTGTTTACACAGTATCCAAAATTTTACATTTTTGAATAGGATATATAAAAAGTTTTTTATTTGACTTTTCTTTGACAAAATACATCAACATTTCGTCGCTTCAGCCTATATTGAAAAGGAACAATGATGCCTATAGCATGTTTTACTCATACTTCTTTGATCTTTATTGTTTAATTTTTTCTCTAGTGGACTTGCTATTGTTTTCTTTATTTTATAGGCATAACATATGTAGTTTCAATTGAATTTTTATTTTGCGGTATTCAAACTAGTACAAGGTTGAATTTTGAATCATATGATTTCAAATATTACAAAAATTACATTAAACAATTTAACATTTATCAGAAATATCCGGAATGTGATGCTAAAATAATATATGCACTTAAAGTCGCCATTTTACCGAACCAAGAATAAGTAGATATAATAGAGGCTCTCGATTGAAAAATAGAGAAAACTCAGCATTTGAAAGTTATCCAAAAGTAAAGCTCAATCGAGAACGTCTATTATATGTGTTCTCTAGAAAAGTCTAATAGGCTATTGTTTTTGGGACACCCTGTCTATGAACATCTTACCTGAATGTCTGACCACCACAATCAAACAACTTGTCACATCGTCTGTTCCCATTATCGTTACATTTTCTGGAATCATAAAAAGTTATGGTAGAACAATTGGAATTATAATGAAGGCCAGAAAAACATGGAAGAAGAAAAAAATATTATTCATGAATTTTATGAGTTTACTCACTATCAAGAGGGACCGTAGCGGCGAATTCCCTCTGCAGGACATACAACAGACCGACTGGACCCACCACCTTGTTCGGTATGGCCAATAACTGGGCCGCCCTGTCCCTATAAACCGGATGTGTGTGATACAAGGACGAAGTATCTGGAGGACACTCCTCCTGCAGGACACCGTTGAAAACTAACACCATTCTGAAATTAAATCGTCATTATTCGAGCTGAAATTGAACATCTCATAGCTTCATGGGCCTAGAACGTTTTTCTTACACAGGTGATCATTTTCAGACACGTCGCTTTTTATGCGCTTGTCCTCACGGGCGATCTTAAACACAATAACTTCCGGAAGAGTCAACATAGATATGTTGATTTTTGGAGCTTGGTAATGAAGACCGGGAATGGGTAAAATCTGCCCTATGATTCCGCAGGTATACTCATTCGAAATTGTATTTTCCCAGTATTTCCACAAATACAAATTGGATCGAATTGAATTTCAGTACTTGATTGAAAAATGACAGTTTGAAAGTTCATGCTGAATTTCGTGAGGATAATATGATAAGATCGCAGAATATGGAATATTCGACAATATATTCTTGAAATTTTCTTTTCAAATTGTTCTAATGACATGATCATCTCGAAATTTTGCAAAAAGTTGAGCATCTGCATTGTCAAGCTAGTTACCGAGTTCTATCAAGATTGGATCAGGATTTTTGGAGTTATTCCAGGAATAAAAACAGCACCGAGGAACAATTAACGAAATTTTCCTTTTTGCGCGCATGCTTTAGGGAAACTGCGTGATATCGTTTCGTCCAAATGTCTGTAATTTTCGAATTTTTTCCGAAAACGGTATAAAACGACTAGGTTGAACTCTTTGATGACGAATCCGGTGTTAAAATTGATTATGTCTGGCCGGCCGGCCGTACACATGATAACGGGCGTACGGAGAATTCTATCCATCTATCGACTTGAAAATTTTGGGTTTGGTTGCATTTCGGAATGCGAAGGTTACGTTCGTTTACGGACAAAATCGGTCGAACGATTTCGGAGTGATAGGCATTTGAAGTTTTGGGGTTATTTTCCTGATATTTCAAGATCAACTGAAGCGATTGAACTGAAATTTGGCTTACAACCTTCTGCAAAATTTTCTTGAGATCGTGCAGTAAATTTTGAATCGTAAACAACTCAAAAACTCAATAGTTGTCTAGTAGTTTTGGACCTTAATTACGAAGACCGAATTCGGGAATGGGTAAAATCCGCCCAATGATTCCGTAGATATACCCATTCCTTAATTCGAATTGAAATCCAGTACTCCATCGAAAAAAACCTATTAAAGCACTGACGTGAAGCCAGCAGCTTTTGCGTGCATGTTCAAAGGATATCACCAAAAGTGAACCTGCGCGCAAAAGCTGCTGGCTTCACGTCAGTGCTTTAATAGGTTTTTTTCGATGGAGTACTGGATTTCAATTCGAATTAAGGAATGGGTATATCTACGGAATCATTGGGCGGATTTTACCCATTCACGAATTCGACCTTCGTAATTAAGCCCCAAACCTACTCTTCCTGGTTATTATTCCCGAGATTTTACCGATACGATCGGAATGAACTCGGAATGTAATGCAAAAACACAAAGAATTGTTCGAAATTTTGAGAGGAAAGTATTTAAAACAAAAAATAAATGTTTATCGGAAATTGTTAACCTCAAAATCTTTCAGATTCTCAGATTCTCTCTCAGATTCTTCTTACTAGATTTCAATTAGACCCCACCTGTATTTTAGAAAACAGTGGTTAAATAAACTCGATTATATTTGAAAAATAATTGGTTGGATTTAACCCATTATTCCCAATATTTCAAATAACACAGACTGAGTGACAGCTATGACGCCTATGACTAGCGATTCGAACAAGCTCGCAAAAGTTCCAGACCTCACGTCGGTGCTACTTCGAAATTTGCCAAAAAACAGTGCGGTAAATGAAATTTTGATAAAAATAAGAAAACAATGGCTTCCGACTCCAGTGGTTGTCTTTATCGAATTTATAGCCACTGTTTTATCATTGAATAACAATAAAGTTTTGTCGGTACTCACACTCTTTTTCACTTTCAGCAAAAATCGACACTGTTAGAATAACGGAACACAAATAGGAATAAACAGCATCCGAATACGATCTGGAACGTCTCAATTCCAGAATATAATAATAGAAATACGAAAAGGGGGAGCCTTATCTTATCGAGAACCGTCGTCTTCATTGATAATTATAACATTTATAAGAAAACGGAAAATATGATATATTTCTTCATATTCGGGTGTATCATCTCTCCTATATTATTTATGATTAAAAATTGTGGCGTGAAGAGCTGATATCCAATGGAAAACAAAGTCAGTAATCAGTGGCGTATCTTAGATTTATGGAAAGCTGAGGCCACTAGATTCTTTATCACAAATATTTTTGCGCGCATGTTCTAAGCAACTGCGTGCTATCGTTTGTTCAAATGTCTGTTACTTTTTTTGTGTCGAAAATGGTCTCGAACGACTAGGTTGGACTCACTGATGACGAATCCGGTGTCAAAATCGAAAGTACGGAGAATCTTATCGACTTGAAACTTTCAGGGCAGGTTGCATTTCGAAATGCGACGGTTAAGATCGTGAATGGGCAAAATCGGTTGTAGCAATTGAAATTTTCAGGTTATTTCCCTGATATTTCAGTAACTAGTGGACCACTTCGATAAGACTAAAACTTGACAGTTGGAAACATTTTTCTTTGAACACTATTCATCGTATCAGAAACCTTGAAAATAATATTTCACAGCAGTATTTCAAATTTCAATTTGATATGATTAAAATTTTTGGAAATAAGAAAAAATATGTCAAATTTCGTGTTGTTTTCCCCGGTATCGTTTTTTTTTCGAAATAACGAAAAATTCTGATTTAATCATGATGAAACTTGGCGACTAGTTTTAAAATGCTGTTGAACCACTTTGTGTGAAATTTCGTGATGATAGTTTTTTTTAAATATTCAACAATCTGCGATCTTCTTGTCAAATTATCCTCACGAAATTATGTATGAACCTTCAAGCTGTCATGTTTCAATCAAGTACTGGATTTCAATTCGATCTCATCTGTTTTTGGAAATATTGTTAAAATAACATTTCGAATGGGTATATCTAAGGAATCATTCGGTGGATTTCGCCCATTCACGAATTCAGCCTCCGTAATTAAGGTCCAAACTTACTTTAAGAATAACGAGTTTCCTAGTTGTTTCTTTCGAAAGCTATTGTGTTTACGATCGGGCCAGAAGACGACCCAAAATCCGTGATCGATAATTATCGGGTTGCCAAGTTATAACTTGGCAACCCGCAGGGAAATACACGGTGTATTTTTTCGCGATCTTCCAAATTATCTTTTATCGATTTTCAACTTGATGCAATATTTTTGCGGCATTGGTTATAACGTGAATATGAGATATAAAATATGACAGTGAATCTGTGAGTTTAAAGAAACACAGACGTGAATTCAGAAACTTTTACTAGACTGTCCAAAGCGGTAACCCATCCAGGCATTGAACCTGCCTAACGTTACTATACTTCGTGAAAAAACTATTTTGCGATTTCCTAATCCTATACTATGATCCTCACGTACTTTTGCATGAAACTCCATGCCTTCATTTTTCTATTACAAGATTTTTATTTTGCGGGACATTCAACCATTCACCAATTAAGGTCTTAGTAATTTGAGCTTCTAAACTGCTTTAAAAATATCCAGTCTCTAGGTTGTTCTGACGGAAGTTTTCGTATTCACGATTAGCCGTGAATGGGTATAGAATAGAAATTAGTTAATGTGAAAATATAATAGTGAAATTATTCAATGAGAATACAATAAACACTTGTGTGAAACGAGCAGTCTTTTTTCAGCCTTTCTGGCAATGCCCAAAATACATGGACAAAATCAATAGATAACTTTTGAGGAAATTCATATTCAAAATGAAATTAATTATACCGCCAAAAATAAAATAAAATGACAAATAAATCGTTTTCAAAAAATATCAATTCAGTTTGTTCTTAATTCTCATTTAATTCGCTGTATGAATGCACATTCACATAATGAAGTGAAATGGGAATTTATAGACTAAATTGATGTTTTCTGGCTGAAAGCATGTTTAATACATGAAGGCTCATTGGAATAAAGAGTTTATTGAAAGAATGTTCTTTCCTGGTGGAAAATGAAAATAGTTTAATTAAGTATCCTTATTGTACTTTATAATAACAAAACGCTTTTGTGGGAGATTATTCCACTCTGGGAGCTCTGATTGATTATAATTAAAGCTTACCTTAGATAGAACACTCATTCACTTCCCTGATAGTTCTGAAAACAAAATTTTTCAATGTACAATCATTCAAATCTCTATATTTTTCGGAGTAAAATGAGTTATGGAAGAAGAACTATATCTATCAGATCAGTTGGTGAACTAAAAGCAACAAATGACCCATTAACATTGGTCTACTGGTATCCATACTATTGTATTGTAAATATTAAAATATTCAATCTTTTGAATGGTATAGGTACAATGTAAATGTAAATAATACACAATTTACATATCCTTCTACGAACTGAATTAGGCACGAAAACTGAAAAATTACCCTCGCAATTTTCTTCCTCTGGTTGTTGATCACATACTACCGTGTAAATAATTTTCAACATTGGTTCATTCGTTATCTTGAGCGCAATATTTCATTACTTATGTAGTTATTTAGCAGTTAATTAAAATCATTGGAGGGTTGCAACAAGATGAAATTAGTTTGGAAGAATTTGTCATCTGTCAAAAGACTGTCAAGAGGTCACTTATCCCATTGAGTTGGTTCCATAAGAGAAACCCTCAAAAAAAGAAGTTAACTTTTTCATCAGAGGAATCGTCCGTGTACAATGTACGATATTATTATTAATACCGAAATTTAACTTCATATACTCAAGTTTAGAAGTGATTCAAATCACAAATCATGTTTCCGATATTTTCAAGTTGTCAGGTACTCAGTGATTGAATGTCAGTATGTCAAGTCAAAATATAAACAGATAAGTTGATTTTGTTTGATGTGGTATTCGGCGAAATAATCTTAAGTAAAGTCACGTAATTATTTACGATTACTTCATCAATGGATACCTATTTTCGCAGTAAATAGTCCGCACGACCTTCCATTCAGGATTTAAATTATCGTGTACGTGAACCAGCAGATGTTTTAATTCAGTGCGAATTTAGTTCGAGGGATTAATTCAACTGATAAAAATGAAAAGTGAAGAAGCGGTGAAAATATATGAATTTAATAGATCTGATGCATTCAAATGTTAATGGAATCCAGCAATGTGTATGTTAATGTAAGTCAGACTTAAAACTTCACGAAATGAAACAAATTAATCAAAATTTGGAAGACGATGAAAGCGAGAATATTGTATTCAAGAGGATTTCCTCAGCTGTATTCTATGGGGTGGCATCCTTCATGATCACAGTAGTCAACAAAACTGTGTTGACAACTTATGGATTCCCATCGTTCCAAGTTTTGGGAATTGGACAAATGGCAACAACTATCTGCGTGTTGTTTATGGCTAAAAAACTGAGAATTATGAGTTTTCCAAGTTTCCAACTCTGTACATTCAAACAAATATTTCCCTTACCCTTATTCTATATAGGAAATATGATTTTTGGTCTTGGTGGAACCAAAGAATTAAGCTTGCCAATGTTCACTGCTCTAAGGAGATTTTCAATATTGATGACAATGATCCTGGAATTCTATTTATTAGGTGTGTTTCCAGTTTTGAGTGTGCAGATAAGTGTGTACACTATGATTATAGGTGCATTATTAGCAACCAGTGATGATTTAGCATTCAACCTACATGGCTATATCTACATATTGTTAAACGATTTATTAACAGCCACTAACGGAGTGTACACGAAAAAAAAACTAGATTCTAGGGAATTAGGTAAATATGGACTTATGTATTATAATTCCTTGTTTATGATTGGCCCTGCTCTAATTATTTCATATTGCTCAGGAGACTTGGAAGCAATTTCTAATTTCAAATATTGGAATGATCGCATTTTCTTAGCTCAATTTATTATGTCATGTATTATGGGTTTCATTCTCTCATATAGTGTCATGCTATGCACCCATTATAACTCTGCATTAACAACTACCATAATAGGTTGTTTAAAAAATATATCTGTGACGTATTTAGGTATGATTATTGGAGGAGATTATGTTTTCTCTTTGATCAATTTTTTAGGACTAAATATCAGTGTTGTAGGAAGTCTTATTTATACATATGTAACATTTAGAAAGAAAGAAACCAAAGTTCCTTATGTTCCTTTGAAAAACGAGAATAAAGATAATATTGTATAGCGCTTTAAGGAATATTAGTGATAAATTTCCAAGAAAAAGTTATAATTCAAACTTTTAAGCTGGATAAAATATGTAATATTCATTTTAGCAAAGCAACTTCATGCTGTGATTTAGCATTGAAAATGCTACATTCGATATTGCTATCACATCTTGTGCCATTATATTTAGTTATTGTGTTTTATAACATTAGCCAAATCTTTAGATTGAACTGTTCGGAAATAATCGGAAATAGATTATAAATTGAAAAGGTATTCACATAGAAATTATAACTTACAATGGAAGCGGTGAGGGAAAGAGAAACGTGTTGTCTAGAGAAAGATAGAGCTAGGAGTGGCAAGAAGCCGCCAAATCGCATTCAAAAGCATCTTATTTCATGCTTTTTGTAAGATTTTTCAAAGAGTTTTCTTTTTGAAGTGTGTATATTATAGTTACAGAACATGGTTACATCTTGATCAGCCGTAAACTGCACAAACAGGTTGTAAAAAGGCCAAAATATCAAATTTCACAAGGGGTTTTTATTTCATTAAAACTGATTTATTTTATTTTTTTCCTAATTTCTGAATAAGAGATAAGACTTTCTATATATTACAGATTTTCAAAGGACAATGTCCTGAGGAAAAGATGGTAAGAAAAAAATTTGGTTCCCACGGACACCATTTCAATTTGCAGCAAGCATTTTGTTTAAAATTATTATTAACATTGGTATAAATGAAATTTTGTTCAAATGAATCAAGTTATTAAATCTCAAATGTTAATAAATGTTGAATAATTCTTCCAACATTGGATTTTGGATTGATTGAAAGTTTATTTAATTGAACATCACGGCGATATCAATCGGCATTTTGCGCGCATGTTCTTATTAGGGGAACAGTGTGCTATCGTTTCATCCACATGTCTGTAATTTTCGAATTTCGTGCCGAAAATGGTCTCAAACTACTAGGTTGGACTCGCTGATGCCGAATCCAGTGTAAAAATCGATTCTGCCGTCCGACAGTGGACACGATAACGATCGAACAGAGCAAGCTGGCGACTTGAAACTTCCAGGGTAGGCCGTATATCAGAATGCCGTGGTTAAGTTCGTTAATGGGCTAAATCGGTAGAACGGTTTCGAAGCTATAGCTTTTTGAAATTTTGAGGTTATTTCCCTGATATTTCAAAAACTGATGAAGCGATTGAGTTGAAACTTTACAGTTAGTTGGAGCAAAACAACGCGCAACTTTTACGAAATTTTTTTCAGTTTGTACTGTAAGTAGATATAACAAAAATTTTTTCGAAAAATTTTTTTTTCGGAAACTATTGATCATATTCCAAAAAACTGTGCTCTGACCTTGACCTTCATACTTCACATCTGTGTGTACCAATTTTCAATTCAATACGATTATAATTTTCTGAGATATTGGGAAGAAATATGTCAAATTTCGTGGTTATTTCCTCGATATCGTTGTTTTTCCGGAATAATTTCCAGAATTACTCGAAAAATCCTAGAAAAGCAATTAAGTGAAGTCAGCAGCTTTTGCGAGTGTTGTTTTTTGGTGTTTTATTTTTTGAACATGCGCGCAAAAGCTGCTGACTTCACGTCAGTGCTTCTACAGGTTTTTTATTTTTCTTCCGTGATGTCCTTGAAATTTTGAGTACCTGCTTAGTACATTTTTGTGATATCAGAACAAAGAACAACATGAACCAAATTTTGAAAATAATTTGTTAGAAAATAATAGAGTTCGAAGAAGATATTAAAAAAATAGAATTGCACGAAATGAAAAAAGAATGAATTCAAGAAGAGATATAGGTGGTCTCAACTCCATTTTTTCATAAGACTCATTTAGATTTTATAAATTCTGATTAATCAATATTCCTGAATCAAGAAATGAATATAGATTATCATTTCGACTTAAGTCAATATTTTTCAGCAATATTTTCACCTACTAATTATCATTGATGTCAAATATAATACTTCTATATCAAAAAATAATCTTTCATTTTAATGTTCCTACTGCATTGTAAATTTTTAGTTCTCCAGATGAAGGAATAATAAAATCTCGAAAGCTTGCGCTAATAAGAAAAAAGTACCTACATCAATCATTTTTATCTAATTCCTGCTATTTTCAGTAATCCATTTTTGTAGCTTTAAAATCAAATAATCCTTTAGCCAATGTAAGCTCTCATTATTTTTATATTTGCTTCGAAAATTCTCAGGAAAAACGCATAAAAAACAGAATTTTCATACGCATTTAATGCTTTTTAAATGGAATACGCGGGCTTTCTGCCACCACTAGCTCTATCTCTCTCGGCAACATATGATTACACAGTGCAAGCTGACAGGCCTCATCCATGGTTTGTTATATCTATGGGTATTCATCATATTTTTAGGTTAAACCACAGATCAACAATGTCTGTGTCTGTGGTTAAACTACAAAAAATCTCTTGTCGTAGATCATAGAATATTTTTTCTTTGTTACCGTGATCCATAGATTGTATGGTTTCAAAATTTAATGACGCGCCAAATTTAATTCAATAGTATTGCAGCCATTCTGAGCATGGAAGCGAAATATGAAATACTTAAAAAAAATGTTGAGTCCTAAAATTTGGTCGTCTAGTTTCTTTTTATATACGCAAATGAAATCAAGTACCCCTGAAATGTTGAATGTGTTACTTAGGTTTCATTTGATTTCGACGTCACTTTGACAGGCATTGATTTCCAGACATATTAAACTGGGCAGAGTTTTCTCCAGCTTTCTTTTTTTCAATGCATATTAAAAATATACCTATAATTTTTATATAATGTATACTCCTGGAAATAAATCTCAAGATTCGCAGTGTTCAAAATTTACCGACCAAACGTGATGTTATTTTTATTATTGTAAGTACTTGTATTTAATCCTTCAAAATATAAAAATCAAAGGGTACAATTTGAAGTATTATTGTCGAATTTGAAATATGTAATGCTGTCCAAATAGTTTTCAACAATCTCCCCAATATATTTAGAATGTTTGTTCAAACATACAATAAATTAAAGTCACTCATTTTTCTGTTCAACTCTTTGTTGAGAAATTTATAGATCTTTATGATTGATTTTATTTTATCTTGAATAATTTTAAGAATGCATCCAGTGTACGGATCAGTGCTTCTAATTTGTTATTAGACCAAGAGTTTATTGAAGTATTGATATCCTAATAAAGTTACCCATGTGATTGAATGACCAGTGCAATAAAAATGGAAATGTTTACATTAAAATATTTTGTTTCCCAGTAAATGTTAACATCGGACAAAAATATTGAATAAAATGCTCCAAAAATACACTACAAGAATTATAATTCCTTCTTCTATTAATTAGTCTCGATTAAGTATGTATATCAAAATCCCATATACTAGTGCCCATTCTTTGAAGTGAAAGAACCGTGCGACAATAAATTTGAAATGCTGTATACTGCGACTAGGTGAGGATATGGCTCTCTGCAGATAATTATCAATGGCGGACTAGTCAACCCTATGTCAAAATCATGGAAGTTTTCCTACCTCCATGGTCAGAACCAATGCTGTAACGATAAACTTTTGGGTGCGTTTTTGCTCGAATGTTCTGGGGAACAGCGTGCTATCGTTCGCTGATGACGAATCCGATGTCAAAATCGATTCAAAACAACAAAAGTTTCACATGAGTCGCTTCAAAAAAGTTTGAACTAACTCGGGCAACATGAGGCCGAGCATTATCTTGCTGAAATATTTGATTCTTGAGCCGGTTGAGGTATAAGGGAGAACATATATGGCTCCAATATTTTTTGAAGGTAACGCAGCGCCGTCATGTTACCTCAAATGAAGACTAAAGGTGACCTTCTTCCATGCGCAGAAGCACCCCATACCATAACGCCTACTGTCCGGTGTACATGAAGCTGAACATCAAAATGAGTGTCACGTCTTTCTCTTTGACGTCGTCTAACCCTTCTTCGACCATCATGTGCACCCAAGGAGAATTGAGATTTATCAGAAAAGACGACCTGATGCCATTTCACATTCCAATGTTGTCGTTACACAAGATGGGATCGATAATGCTGCAGTCTAAAAGACCTTATACGGCGGTAAATCGTTCGGACAGTTACGGGATGACTTGTTCGCCTAACCAGTCAGCAGTCAAAGATCGAGTTGTCGCAAATCGGTGTCTAATGGTCATATAAGTCTTAGACTTCGATCTTGAACTTCATTTGAGCCCCTTAAACGTCAGGTGCCTACTCTTCTTCGATTTGAGGTATTATCAAACCACGCTTGACAACATCTCATAACAGTAGTTAGATTTCTGTTCGTACGGTTGACAATTTCTCGAAATGAAAACCCCGCCTTCCGTAGACCAACAATTCGACCTCTTTCAAATTCACTTAGCTGACGATAAATTCGGCGTACACGTACTCTAGGAATTTTAACAACAAATAAACATTGACTTTGGATCTCTTCAAACAGCTGGTTTGTTATAGAATTTAAAAAACTTGCAAATAAGACTACAATATAGAGTAAAAATAGAGTTTTGAACTCATTCTAATACTGAAATAGCATATTTATACGTTGATTTATATTCGAATAGAAATACGTCATTAGATTGAGGTGTAGATTGTTTTTCAGATTCGAAATATATGAAAAGGTCAATAGGTCACTAATTAAGGTTAATTATGAAACCGTTGAATGTATCTGATCAAATAAAATGAATTCGTGAACACCAATGGAAAAATCAGACAAAAAAAAATTCGACATCACCCAGCTTCATTATTTTGGTCGGCACGACGTCTCAAAGTTGACCAAAATTTCGAAATTTTTTTACTATTTCCGCCATAATTTCTGAACGGTTGTCACTGGACGATTTCTAATGACATATTCGTGATCTACGACCTCGATTTAATAGGAAACGATAACAAGGTCGACGATTTTCGAAAAAAAAAATTTATTTGGGACTTAAAAAATTTTTCATAAAGAACCGCGAATAAACATCAAAGCGCAGAGGGGTGGGGGTAAGATTTAGCGATTCCGTGCGAAATTTTATTTTTGAAGCTATTACAATATGCACATCATATATTATGGATTCGAACACGTAGATTACGAATCTGTAATTAGATTTTGCGTAACTGATTCGGTTTGGAAAATATTCCGGATTTGGTGAGAAATTTTCGAAATTTGGGTCAACTTTGGGCCGTCGTACAGATCAAACGCGTAAGGCTGGACAATATCGAATTTTTTTGGTTATATCTGGGTCCTTTGTGAGTACGTAGCCAATTATTTTATAGACGAAGGTCCTCTAGTTGAAAAATTATGATTTTTTTAAAAAAGGTCCAATTTTTTCGATTTTCTTCTGGCCATAAAAAACGAACCAGACTCTCCACTAACATTCTGATTGGATTATCTTTATCTACGCCCTCGAATTAGTATATGTTTCAAATTTCAGGTCGATCGGAGAACTTTCGATTTTTGGTAAAATTTTAAGGGGTTAGGAAAATATCGATTTTCGAAAAATAATTTTCCGACTCCTATCGCCGTGAAATTTGGCACACTTACTAATTCGAGGGCGTAGAACAAGAATATAAGGTCAGATATTTTTTAAAAAAATCGTCCTGGACGTGAGAGGTCCTTGAAGTTCCAAAATTTTGGACCTTTTTTCAAAAAATCATTATTACCGACTCGATGAAAGTAGGACGATGAAATCTGTTTTATTGCATAGATAAAGGATCGAACTGCACCCAGCTTCATTATTTTGGTCGGCACGACGTCTCAAAGTTGACCAAAATTTCGAAATTTGGGTCAACTTTGGGTCGTCGTACAGATCAAAATTCAGCTTAAGTAACAAATAATGTGTACATGAATAAACCTTCACGATCTTTTCTCCAAATTTTAATCATGTACTCCTTGCTATACTATCTATGTTTTACCAAAAAAAAAAATAAAATGAGGAAATCTTACGAATGCGGTACTGAAACACCAGCCAATATTCATCTATGCGACTCTACTCTGAATATGAAGTCTTGTTACTTCCGGGGTCTTAAGAGCAAACACTACCACCTGTTGGAAATTCAAGTTTCATTAAACCTCGTTTATATCTCAAGGTCAAGCACATTCTCACTGTCTGCCTAGTTTAATGTTGCCAACAACCGCGAGAAATATTAGAATTGCGTGAAATTTAGAAGAAAACTGGGCGTCGTTCTGCAGGCTTCAGTGATTTTTTTTTGAAGATTTTTTTTTGAAGATTTTTTTTTGGATGTACTTGATTCTTTGAAAAGAATGGGCAATGTTAGTTATTTTTCCATTTTTCACTGTATTTCAGTTTTTATTCTCCACAAAAATTCTTGAAGATAAAAAAGTGGCACACATTCTTACAATTTTTTTCAACCATTTTCATCCAAATAATTTTTTGAAAAAAACGAATTCTGGCCCCCAGAAGTCACCCTGTTATATTCGCGTTATTGTTTGCCCTTAACAACATACAGTGTGTCCACGGATTGGGTGCCGGTAAGGTGTAAATGACGAAAAATTTTCTCTGATATTTTGGGAATCGCTCCTGCTTGGTCTCAAATTAAGATGTTGAGAGAATGAGCCAAATCAATTAATATACAGGGTGGCTTAGACCTGATTTAAGGAAAATTGTTTAGAATAAAGCACCTTTGTTTTAAAAGATATCGAGAAAGTTTATTGAGAAAAGTTGTTTCGAATCAAAAGACACGGCTAAATCTCGATTCTCAGATAAATCGATCATCTTTGATTTTGTAAATAGGTTATGAAAATATTTGATAATATCCATGGTTACAAATGCCTGAATAATAATGCCAAATATTACGGTACCAAGTAACCCTGATAAAAAAATAGTGTCAAAATTTAAATTTTTGATCATGACAAAATATCTTACGTATCGGATTGACAAAATATTCATGAACTTATAAGTCAAGGTAGGCTGATTTATCTGAAAATTGAGTTCCTATTTACGAAATCAAAGTTGATCGATTTATCTGAGAATCGAGATTTAGCCGTGTCTTATGATTCTAAACAACTTTTCTCAATAAAATTTTTCGATATCTTTTAAAACAAAGACACTTTATTCTTAACAATTTTCATTAAATCAGTTCTAAACTACCCTATATATTAATTGATTAGGCTCATTTTTTCAACATCTTAGTTTGAGAACAAGCAGGTGCGATTTCCAGAATATCAGAGTCTAACTCGAAAATTTTTCGTCATTTACACCTTAACGGCACCCAATCCGTGGACACACTGTATAACTAATATAAATACATTTGAAATGTTTCGAATAAGAATAATATTCTCGAGATAATTTCCACATTGCATCTTTCACTATTTTGCTGTGATTTCATCGTCGATGGATATTTCGGAGAGAAATTTTGGGATCAGATAGTACTCCATACGTTCTTCAAAATTAGTTTTCGCAACAGCCCTCACCCCTATTCAAAATCAAGGGGCTGTGCTCACTCCTGTAAGGGGGTTGAAGTGACTGGAATGAAAAAACGGAAAAGTTGTTTCCCCTCGAATCAGAAATTGACGGGTTCGAGCGATTTTCCACATTTTCATTTTGAAGTCGGAAAATCGACGTGTTAGGTTTTCGTTGGACCACCCTGTATATGGTTTCCTATACATATCATATATAGGGCGGAAAAATCCATTATGGAAAACTATTGTTGGTTCTGAGACTTCTATGTCCATCCTCGTAACTTTTAACGCCAAATTAAACACTATCGATCATACTGTCATTCTGACTGCAGATCCCAATAATCCCGCCCTCGAAAAAAAAATATTGAAATGAGAGATATATGTGCGTAAAAGATTGGACGAATCTGATGGAACACGTGAGAAAAAAAGTAGGTGAGTAGGTTGTTAATCCGAAGAAATTTGAAGTTCCTCAATAAGTCATGCGAACTGATGTTGAATCTGAATCTGATCGGCAAATATCAATAAGTTGGGTAGTGAACTGAGTTGATGTTATGATTCTTCTTGGCGCGCCGCCGCCAAGCAGCTCTATAGCGGTCAGTGGGTGGCAGAACATAATCAATAGACGTGGAGAACGTGCAGAGATGGAGACGGCCGTTGAGAAAAATCTATCTCTAAATGTCGCGTGTGCTATGTGAATGATTCGAGGAAGAATTTCGGAGCAGCCAAAATGCAACCGCCCCCGAGAAAGGTTGGAAAACACTCCCCAAAACACAAATACCTCTTTCTTAACGAACACCACAACATAACCCATATTCCCCGAGAAGGAACTCACCTTAAATCAATTATTTAACTGTAAATATTTTCAGGGAAATTATTCCAAATTCCTAAAAAATCTCCACACCGAACAGATCAATAAACTGCTACTGAAAAACCAACACGAATGTGATTTATTAGAAGATATAAGGAGCTATACGATCAAAAAGTGTGCTATCGAGAAATCTTATTCAGATGTAAGTTTGAACTTCCCCAGTGGTTTTTAACGTTAATTCGAGATGTTCGTAGGCATTATTGAAAATATCCTCGGCTTATCTGAACAAGAAAATCCCGAATATACCTGATATTAAGTTAGAAGGGGGCGAGGAGAAATGGTAAGTACTCTGAACGTGTTCTTTTCACTCAAGTACTCATATAAATTCATAAGGATACTTTGTTCGGAATACTTATTCCCTGAAGAATGTTCAAAAATTCCATCGTACCCGCATATTTACGCGATTGTTTCAAGGAACAAGGGGATTAAATTTCTCACAATTCAAACGACTAGTTCTTCATTCATGAACGACAATTGTTTCGCCACACTCTGGCTTCATCATGTTCTACTTTTGGACTGATACTGTCTGAAAATTCATTTTAAATAGATTCTTAAATATGCTAGGTATTACAGTAAACGTGACTATGGGTAGAACGAGAGGTGTCGGTTTCAACTACGTGCAGATAAGAGAAACCGACAATGACACTAAAAGTTATTTGAGGTGCCGCTAGTATATTTCTATAATTACATATGGACATTCAATAATGGTGATCTATTAGTATCGGTTTTTTCATTTAGGAGAATCTTCTGAGAATCATATTCATTCATTCAGTTCAAATGTAGAACATATGATTAAACCACACTGCGGCGAAATGATTGTCGTTCATGAATAAAGATTTTTTGGAAATTAGTAATTTACTTCTCATTGAAATATGAATTTCAATCAAGTAAAGACCGAATTCATCAGATATCAAACGACAAAATGGACTGATGGAGAAAAAGTAGTCAAAATCAAATTTTCCATTTAGTTCGGCTACACTATAGCGAAGAGTATATGCGGCCTGATTGTCTCGTTATGGTTCATTTTGAAGGCCAAATCCGCTAATATTAATGATTTTACCCATCATTGGAACTTCTTCATATCCCGCTGAAAATTTTCGTGAGTCTCCAACACCATAGACAAGATATAATACCAAGACAACACTCTACAACCAAGTAACACATTTAAGTTGGAGTGGATTTGTATGTCGATAGATTTGGCAGTATCGAGAAAATTTGCATTGCGTTGTGATCTGGCTTTATTTGAGGCCAAAGGTTGAAGAGAATATTCTTTATTTACGGTCACTGTAACATTTGAGTACCGGTATCGGTTTTTGCATCAACGCATTGCGTTGAATGAAATTACTTTCACACGGATTTGGCTTATGGTTTTAGGACATTTGCTTCTTTACAATTTTCAACTCATGCAAGATTCATAGAATATTTCAGATGTCGGCACTTTCCTGCTATTACCCATGATGTGAAAAACATGGTGTGCTCATCTGAAAAAAAGTGACGTCAGCAAGATTGAAATACAAGGAAATATATATTCTGTGCTTTGAATTTGAATGAAAAATGTTTTACTTACATCATGCTATTACCTACGAAGGCGTAGAAGGGCCACTCTTTGTCGACAAAAATTTTTCCACCTAATTCCGACTTTAATCTCGGAATTATACTAATTCCGACTTTGAACTCGGAATTATAGACTAATTCCGACTTCAAACTCGGAATTATACATAATTCCGACTTTGAACTCGGAATTATAGACTAATTCCGACTTCAAACTCGGAATTATACATAATTCCGACTTTGAACTCGGAATTATACTAATTCCGACTTTGAACTCGGAATTATAGACTAATTCCGACTTCAAACTCGGAATTATACATAATTCCGACTTTGAACTCGGAATTATACTAATTCCGAGTTTGAAGTCGGAATTATAGACTAATTCCGACTTTAAACTCGGAATTATAGACTAATTCCGACTTCAAACTCGGAATTAGTATAATTCCGAGTTCAAAGTCGGAATTATGTATAATTCCGAGTTTGAAGTCGGAATTAGTCTATAATTCCGAGTTCAAAGTCGGAATTAGTATAATTCCGAGATTAAAGTCGGAATTAGGTGGAAAAATTTTTGTCGACAAAGAGTGGCCCTTCTACGCCTTCGTAATTACCCACTTAAATTTTGGATCTAAAACGCAGTCCTAGAATTGTCAAATATTAGACTACTTGGCTCTGTAAAAGATGATGGCGCTAACGTCGCTTTGTCAAGTGCATACAATTAATTCCGCTGAATAAAAACAAATTCAGACTGATTGATCTGATGAAATTATTCCTCAAAATATGAATTAGATATTTGAAATGTTGGATTCTTACTAATATAAAAGGGAAGTATAACAAATGAGGAATATCTACTCATTTAATATCATGAAAAATGTATAAGGGAATAAGGAGCAATATGAGGTTTATTGTTAAAAGATTTTCAGGGATACAATAAGTAGTCATTTCGAAGCCAAAAAAACTGTAAAACTGGAATTTGAGATTGATATTACTGATGAATTTTATTGAATAGTTTTGATCTCCTTTCATAAATGAATGGTTTATCAATTCTGTATGTACCTATCAATAAATATCTAATTCGAAGATTATGATATGTTACATACTTGTGAAAATATTTCGAGGAAATGTTCATGTTTATTATTATTGAAATATGAATTATTCATTTTGATTTTCATATTCATACGAATTCATCAGACAAATTTCGAACCCGACAAGTTAATCGTAGTATCTATCGTTCAAAATGTTTCCTATGGGTATTTTTGAATACAAAACCCTGAAAGACTTCTTCCAGACTTCTTCTATTGAAATTGACCTAATTGAAACTAATAAGCTATAAAATGTCATTATCTGCAGATTCTGAGTATTTTTAAAAAATTCCCTAAATCTATCAGGTACCTAAGCAATATTTCCAGAGTTCTCCGCCATTTTTCAATCTGCAAAGCTAGGGTGATATTTGTAGATTCCAAGGCCTGCACTAGTTTGAAGCTATCCAATTCATAACACTAATTCACGACCAGATTTCCAGGTGAATTAGGCCCGATTATTTAACTTAAAATTTATGCGTGTATCGAAAAAATTGCTACCAAACTATGTAAACTATTATGAAATGATCTATTTATTTCACAGGAATATGTGGAATGTTTGGCGTACGGTGTTAGAAGAAAACGAAAAACTGGCCAGGGCTAGATTGGCTGCAGTTGAAGTTTTCCATTCTCAAATATCAGAAGAAGCGAAGTTACTTAAAGCTCATAAAGTACAAACTGCTAAAAAGGTGAGAAGATGAATCAGCTATATTATATATAGGCAACACATTTTTCCAGATAAAGAACTTATACTAATTGTGTTATTTGAATATTTCAATTTTACAGTATGCAGATCACCTGACCAATGTCCAAAAGGAATTACAAATTTGCGTTCAGGATATAGACAAGACGAAAAAATTGTACTTCGATGAGGAACACAGCGCTCACGATGTGAGGGACAAAGCAAGAGATATAGAAGAAAAGTAAGTTTGATTTGAATCCCTCGTATGTCTTCTCCCATGCAAGTTGATGTCATAGAAAAGGAGTTACAACTGCTTTTCTGAGTGTTGTTGAATTTTTTTCTTCATATATTTCATGAAGAAGTCTAAGTTTGAATCCAACTGAAGTGTTATCAATATCTTCAGGTTGAAAAAGAAGAAGGGCTCGTTTTTTCAGTCTATAACATCGCTCCAGAAGAACAGTGCCAAATTTTCTTCTAAACGGGAACAGCTGGAAGAGAAATCGGCCGGTGCTAGAAACGATTACCTGCTTTGTCTGGCAGCAGCGAACGCTCATCAAACTAGATATTTCGTCATAGATCTGCAACAGTGCATGGCTGCCATGGAAAGTGGCGTATACGAAAAGGTGGGTGATATTATTTATTAAGAACATTAATATTCATTTTTTGCGCGCATGTTCTAGGGAAACAGCGTGCTATCCGTTTTGTCCAAATGTCTGTAATTTTGGATGATTGAGCCGAAAATGGTCTCAATCGACTAGGTTGGACTCACTGATGACGAATCCGGTGTCAAAATAGATTCTGTCCGGCCGGCCAGCCGGCCGGCCGAAGACACGCTAACTGTCGACAGAAGCGAGCTAGCAACTTAAAACTTTCAGGATAGGTTGCGCATCAGAATACCGCGGTTGAGTTCGTTAATGGGCCAAATCGGTCGAATGGTTTCTGAGTTATAGGCACTTGAAGTTTTGGAGTTATTTATTTTTTATTTCGGAAACTACTTGAGCGATTGGATTCAAACTTGGCAGTTGGGTGGAGTATAAAGACGCGAAACTTTAGGCCAGTTAATTTTAAAAAATTTTTTTTTCGAAATTTTTTTCCGAAAAATTTTTTTTTTCGGAAACCATTCATCATATACGAAAAAAAATTACACTCGCACTTTGAGCTTCATATTTCACAGCAGTGCACCAAATTTCAGTTCGATACGATCATAAGTTTTGGATATATCGGGAAAAAATATGTCAAATTTCGAGGTTTTCTTCTCGATATCGTTGATTTCTCGAGAAATACTGATTCAGTCTTGATAAAACTTCACAGCTAGTTTTGAGATGCTGAAAGACAACTTTAGGCGAAAATTCGTGATAATCGTGTCATTAGAACAATTTGAAAAAAAAATTTCTATGATTTTCTTATCATATCATCCTCATCAAATTCTGTATGAAACTTCGAACTGTTATTTTTCGATGAAGTACTGGATTTAAATTCGATCTGATCTGTATTTTTGGAAATATTGGAAAAATAAAATTTTGATTGGGTATATCTACGGAATCATTGGGTGGATTTTACCCATTCACGAATTCGGCCTTCGTAATTAAGGTCCAAACCTTCTCTACAAATATCGAGTTTCTAAGTCGTTTCTTTCGGAAGTTATTGTGTTTACGCAGTTGGCCGTTAGGCTGATATTTGTAGAGTAGGTTTGGGGCTTAATTAAGAAGGTCGAATTCGTGAATGGGTAAAATCCGCCTAATGATTCCGTAGATATACCGATTCAAAATTTTATTTTTCCAATAATACAGATTTGATCGAATCGAAATCCAGTAATTTATCAGTAAAAATTTCAAAAAGCACTGCCGTGAAGGCAGCAGCTTTTGCGTGCATGTTCAAATTCGTTGCTGAAGCGGTCATCTACATTGAACATGCGCGCAAAAGTTGCTGCCTTCACGGCAGTGCTTTTTGAAATTTTTTAGATTGAAAGTCTGATATCTTAAAACATATTCCAGGTTGCTGAATATCTCACTCTCATGGGTCGCACAGAGTTATTGACGTGTTCCGCCATGCAGAACTCCTACTCCACCATCAGAGATCAGGCAAAACAGCTGACCAGAGAGTACAACCTACAGTGCTGCTATCTGTACTATCCAGTCCTGAAACAACACATCCAGTACGACTTCGAACCGTGCGATAACGACCCGACAACGACAATCGTGGCAGAGCACGACAACGCTGCCGCCACGCTAAACAAGGAGGCGAGGAGATGGGCTACCAGGATAGCTCGAGAGGACAACAACGTGAAGGAGTGCGTGAAAAAGCTACAGATCTATCAGGCGCTTCGAGATTCTGGACAGAGGGTGGGTAAATTGAAAAAATTTTTAGTGCCAGAGCTCCAGTTTAATGAATAAATCATGTCATAAGAGGACGAACGTCGTGCAAATCGCTCAAGGTTTTCCGCACTCGAAGGTTAGGGTTCGTAAGATGCTCCTGAGATGGCGCTGTATAATTTTTATTACTTAAGGCAGGTCATCCAACAGGTGAAAAGTATTCAGCATCATCTCTGTGTCAACTAGAGATGTGTTGTGATAGGGTTTCTCCGGAGCTATGACTCACTGTGACAGTTCCGTAGAAATCACAGGGCCAAATCACAGCTCCTTTTCGGAGTCGTGACTAGACTGAGTACGCATGATCTATTGCGATTCCGGCGGAATCGGAACGTTTTAAGAAGTCAGGAACGTCGGAACTAGGGTAGAGTCGAGAATGGTACGCGGGCTATGATTCGGTACCTGCTCCTGTTCCTACTTCGGACTTGAAACAAACGGCGAGATTTCTGTACAGTCGAAGTCCTTTAATTATAAATTATTGGAAATATGGAAAGGTTGAATATGTGTATAATGATATGGAAACTTTAGTCTCCATGTTTGAACATGCAACATGCATAGTTAACGGAAATATTTCAACTCCATACTGAATACATTCATCCAATATTTTTTTATTATAATTTCACTTAAATGTAGCATTTTAACAAAAAAAAAATCAGTAAGCGCATGCATCATATTTTTGACAAGCATTTCCTTTAAGTATCGATTAAAAGCTTATTTTGGGAAGATCTGAAACAGAACTTTTAAAATTATATAATATAAAAATTGTTTTTTCATTTCAAGTTTCAAAAAAATGATAATTATTGAATATGCTTACCGAAAGTATGGTAGAAATTCATTCATAAAATTTTTCACATCATTTTCAATTTCGAATACAACTTCGATGGTCATTTTATGTGTTACTCTCAAGATTTTGAATAAGAATATGAGAGGCTTGATATATCTTTGATGAACCTAGAAACAGGTACCCATGAAAAGTAGGAGTATTTTACTGCAAATTTATTTCTAATTCACTAATTTCCCACAATAAATAAATTGTGATTTTTTGAAGTATACTTGTTTGCATTATTCAATCCCGGGTGAATTCGATTTCATTTTTATTTGCCATTCCTGATGTATAAAATGACATTAAATCCTAATATGAAATAATAATTAAAAAAAATCACACAAATTTCATTTGTAGTTGATGAAATAGGATTGATGGGATAGTTCTTAGTCGAAATCCCAAATAATAAATGTGATTTTTTTTTAAAATTCAAACAATAAACCAGGTTGTTTTTCTTAATTAAATACACCAGACCAGTATTTATCGGAGACCTCGATTTTGAAGCAATAAATCATAATTCTGTGCCCGTAACAAGCATACAATACCAAACCTTTCAACTAAACTCAAACATCCCACCCATCCATTCTTCAACTGAGTACCGATCACAGATTACAAAGAGATCTCTTTGTAATCTGTGGTACCGATCAAGTGGAATACTTCGAATTACTTCCCTAATGCCACAGAACATCAAATATAAGAAGTGCTACCTCCCTTGTAAACTGTGGGCAACATTTGTGACATTTCTCCTGCAAAAATCTAGTTGGGAATATTCCATTATGGTGCGAGGGGGTGTCCGCTTGCTGAATTATATGTCATTATTGTCATTTTACGATAGAATTCTGATGGTGTTCTGTGCTTAAATATTCTGTGGCAATATTGATTATTGCAGGATGCAAATATTTATATCGTGAATTCTTCAAGATTTTTATTATTCCGTGTTCTAAGCTCAATTATGATTCGAAAGGAAACGTGCTTCAAAAATGAAACAAAGCATTATAAACAATTATTTCTTTATTTACATCATTGTTAAAATTGCATGCAATTATAATATATTTTCCAACAAGTTATATGTACATAAATATTTACTTATAATTATCATAAAATAGGCTTCAGTATGCTCGTTTTTTTCACACCTACATGTGGAACATCTGCATGTGCAAAATTGGTAACCAAAATATATCTCAGCCAAAAAACTATACAAAATGTAGTTGAAAAAACTTCTTAAACATAAAATAATCTGAATTTCTTGAATAAATACTGATTACATTTTTCATATATTTCAAAGATTCCGTCGTAGAATGAATAAGAAAATATTTGTCTCACACCTTATCAAATGTGACTATAATTTAGGTGGCAGTTTTCTGAAACAAATAAGTAAAATTTGCTTCTAGAGAAAACAAAAACCATGACACACAACAAACAAAATTTTTGACCAACCACAGGTCTTACATTTTTGGAATTTGGTTTCAACTATTTCAAGTTCTTTGAGGTGTATCTACCAAATTCCAGAACAATTATTCAATAAAATGAGAATTACACTTTGATGTTCATGAGTTATGGATAAAAGGATGTTTATGGGGTCAACACTTATTCACGACAGTCTTTCAGTTATTATTACGATCAGAATTGTCACGTCACTGAAACACAATAACACTGTTTTGTCTAGGTAGGGGAAAAAGCATCCAGTCACAATAGGTAGACATAATCAAGTGGATTCCATCGATATAGATGATTACAGTCTGAAAAATGAAAAAAGTATCAATTTCACATATGAAATTATAGAAGATGAATATTGAAATATATTTCAAATATAAATAATGCTGATCAATCTTGCTGGGATAGACCATGATATGTTGATATACTGTGTGTATATCCCTTGTCGTTCCTAAAAAAAATACTCAGTAAAATATTCACGTGCTATAATCCATATCACAGTCAACAAACTATAGTAATAAAAATAAAATATCACAACACTCAATACAATCTTAGTGTTATCAGTCGGTGTATGTATCAGGTACAAATGTCTGAAACCAGGTATACCTCAGAGTTGGCAGTCAGCCCTGAAAAAACATAAACATCAGATCTCACCTAGCGCCCTAATCTTCAACATCATGTAATACCTGAAAAAAACTCATTCAATCACCAACTAATCACCTGCAAAAATATCATATCATTAGCATAATCTGAATTCTGGAAAAAAAAGTTTCATTATATCACGAAGAGAGCACCTGAAAAGAGTTGAAATATTTTATCCCCGGCATCAGCTGAATCCTGAAAAGGAAATTTGGACCGGAAAGTTTTTTAAAATTACCAAAAAAAAACTTATCTTCACATGGAGATCATATTAATACTAATTAATATCACAACAATTATTGCAACCGTCTAGAAAATATCACATATAACTTTTCAACAAACACATTTATGAAATTATGCTTAGTTATGCCAATTTCATTTATCAATGTCATTCGTCATTCCATAAATGTTCTGTCATTTATGTCATTCATGCATTTGAACATATCTACGACATACGTTTCCTACATCTCCTTTTCTAATCAAAGGACAGAACGAGCTTAGTTGGGGACGTATGTCCTTGTTTCCACTTTTCCTACTGTCGCTTCACCCCCCTGCCTAATGCCATCCGTCAACGAGACGACAAACCGAGAGCAACAAGAAAGAACGGTGAATCTGGAATCGGAATCAGTCAACGCCGTCCGTGAACTTCTTTCCCCCAACGCCTGTGTTAAAGTGATTTGAATCGAGGCGAGGAACCACAGACCAACAAGACAAATCACTTCATCGTTTGCGGGAATCGCGTCTCTCCGACCTTGAGAAATATAACGATATAACCCCCCTCCTTCTTCCTCGAAAGAGCTGTCAAATTGAATACTTGATTTTGGAATATCTAAAATCGAAATGTAAAAACGGATTTGTCAAGATTCAGGAATCACAAAATCAAAATCAGACTAAGATTTTTCGATGAAACCATTTGAAAAGAAAATTTCCAACACCAAAGCGAGTGTTTTGTCACACCTCAAACTCCTGTAGAAGAACTCTGTTGGAGTAAATGAAAAATTTGGAAAAATGTTATGGAAAACCCGTTTACCTTAATCAGAGAATCTTTGTAGTTTCACATCAAATGAGATTCATTTCAATATAAAATCAAATTATGAATAGACCAACTTTGTTCGATTCCAATCCTAGTGTTTGTGCAATCATAATATATACAATTTTATTAGACATCCCATCGTTTTAATTGAATAATGGAGGTTGTTATGCTTTTAATTCAGTTGCAATTCCTTTATATTATATAAAATGAACATTATGAATGAGTCCACCTAAGTTCGATTCCATTTCTTGTTGTATAATTAAAACATTTAATGAGGACTGTCATCATAAAATAGAACCTCAAAGATGATTAAACAATTGATTCAGTTGTAAAAAACTGTTTGGATTATATTCTTAAATGGAACATATACAAAATTATTCATCAATTAATAGGATGAAAAATTCATTTCAGTTTGTTTACATGTTTATAACCTCTTCAAGCGAGTCCGAAAACGGCGAGGGTGACGTAATCCTATTCCTGCAATCTGATTGGCACCCCAAAGCACCCCAAACGCCTACTAAAATTCTTATTAGCTCGATTCAGGGTCATATCTGCGTTGACATAGATTTCCTAAGTAAATGACGCGAGTGGTTTATCTGGTTGATCTGTGCGAGGAACCGACCGCTCCGCCGGCTGGCCCTGTGACCGAAAATCACGTCGGAGGATTCGGAACTGGTAGCTCCTGTGACAAGTCAGTCACAGGGCCAAAATCACAGGTACTGAAATCACAACACATCTCTAGTGTCAACGTGAGTCAGTCTGATGATCGGTTGAACCGTGGAACTGCAGTAACTGAATTCTTTGGACTACTTCAGTGAAGAGGTCTTGGATGATAAGCTGAGATCGAGATTGAATATTTGTTTGTTAATCGACACATACTCGTTTCTTAGTCATGAAGTGTGTTCGTCATAATTATTAATCTTCTTGTTGCAGGTGGATCCTCAGGATCAGAACGGACCGGACCTAGAGACCAAGATCGAAGACATGAAGCAGCAGATTCGGAAGGCGGAAACGTCCAAGATGAAAGCGGAAGCTAGAATAGAGTGTCTGCGCGCTGGAGGGGTAAACGTGGACGAGTGGTTGCAGGAGGCCGAGATGCTGAACGTGCAGGACATCCAGAGGTCGGCGAGTTCCTTATCGGTGAGAACTGATGCTTCGGGCATGGCGGTAAGCTAAGGCTAGCGATTTGTAACGGCTTATTGGCGTTTTTGCGAAATTTGCTCTCAATAATAGTATCTTTATGAACATTAAAATCTGGTGGGAACCAAAGGAGAACTCGAGAACCACATAGTCATCTTAGAGGATCAAAATATATATTTACACACAACAAAAACAGCAGTCCAAACACTTCAATATGTTGAATTCTCGAAAAATGACGGAAATTCCACATAATATCTAAGAGCGTCCGCACACGGGTCGATTCGATGCGCTCGACGCGTTTCCAGCCTCGTTTCTCTATGCGGTTTCCTAGCAATTCAAGCTAACGCCGCACACGGGTTGCACGATTTACGCGTCGGGCGTCCGCACACGGGTCGATCCGATGTACTCGACGCGATCCAGTCTCGTCTCTCGAATCGGCTTCCCAAGCAATTCAAGGTGGCACCGTACACGGCTCGTTTCGAAACGTACGTTTGAGTTCCGTTCGCATGCCTCGTTCCACGCGACTGACGTGGAAGCAGAAAGTTCGAGAGGTTCGTACGTCGCTAGCTTTCCGATCTAACGAAACGATACAAATATGATTTTTTATTATTTTCAACATGATTTTGAGGCTTAATGTCTTGGAATTGATCATATAAATACATGTAATGATTGAATCTTTCTATTGATTGTCCCATTTCGTCCTCACGCAAGGAAAATAATATGTGGGATAATACTGACTCCATAATTAAAATTGTGAATTCTTATTATCTTTACCTCCTCGAATGAATTGAACTCTCGTCTCGGCACAAAAAAATAAATATATAATATTTTAACCAATGAAAACTACAGAAAGTCACGGCGATTGTATGTGCTTGGACCAGTTCGTAAAAAAATCGAAAATTATTATCCGAAATAACAATGATGCGTCATTTTGTGAATATAACTGGCCAATTCGCTAATTATGCCTTCTTTATTGAACTCCAAACCTGTTCTGCAGTTATAAAGTCCCTGAGTAGATTATTTCGGTGGTAATTGTGTTTATGATCGGTGGTTTGGCCAGCCGTAATCACAATCATTTCCGAAAGGAGCTTTTTTGAGACCCCATAATAATTATATATAATATAATATTATAAAGTAGGTTTCGGGCTTGTTAATTACGAAGGCCGGATTCGTGAGTGGTTGAAACCGTCCTAATGATTCGTAGACATGCCCATTTAAATTTTATTTTCCCAATATTTCCAAAACTAATGATCGGATCGAATTAAAATATAGTATTCGATTGAAAAATGACAAATTGAAGGTTCATACAAAATTTCGTGTGAACCATTAGAAAAGAAGAACACCAAATCTTTCCATCAGAAAGTGAAGTTGCAATTGGCAGGGTCAACGTAAATAAGTTACCACTTTGTTCAGGGATTTCAGCTATCGCGTAACCGTTCCTGACCTCTCGTTTGTGCTTTTCTAGATTATTTTTGGAACAACCTGTATATCTCATTCGAAAATCAAACCACTGTGGAGCCATACGGAACAAAGAGGAAGATAAATCATCAAAATGGATATATAAACAGGAGAATAGTTCTAATTGATATTTTGAGACATCCTGTATATCTCATTCTGAAATTAGCCCACCCTGAAGCCATACTGAATGCAAACCGAGGGATATCATCAAAATATATCCATAAACAGCAGAATTGTGGAAATTAACTTCTTGATACACCCTGTGTATTTTGCCATAAATATCATGCCGTAGGTAGGAAATTTCCTACCAATTCATTCAATAGAAAGTTGGTGATGCCAACGAATGAAGCAATTATGCTGTTTTATGTCTCTTAGGACTACCCTGTATATTTTTTTCTAGAGAGGGACCACCTCGTTGTCATACTGAACCCAACGCAAAATAAAATGATCGAAATCAGCCCCTGAGCAAAATAATTATTAAACTTTAAAAAATAATTTTCTACGAATTGACAACCTTCTTTTGACGCCCTGATTTTGAAATCGGCACTATCTATGGTCAATATTGAATGAACTCGGAACTTATGACGTACGAACTTGCCGACGTCGCACTGTTCGAGTCGTCCACGACGCGTCGAGCACATCGCGTCGACCCGTGTGTGGACGCTCTAAAGGTACGATTCGAATCTTGGCAGTAGCAGCCTGGCAGTCGCGACCCGGCAGCGACTACCATACCGCTTCCAGGGAATTACATGCTAGACTTACCGACACAAGCAGCCGTCTCTGTCAGGCAGCTACTGCCGAGATCCGAATCGTACCTTGAGAAACCATATCATAATTCATAAAAAATATCTATTGGATTCGAGTAAATATCCCGGACCAAATGGGACACTAATCATTTTTTTCTTGCAGGATCATCCTAGTTCTGATTCATTCTACGACAGTGATTTCGCGGACGCTGATGCGCCAGCAGCTCAGCCTGTTTCACAACACTCGGTCGAGCATGCTGACAGCGAGGACAGTCAAGCTGAAACAGCCGAGGTCGACGGTGAGTGGGGTAGGCAAAAGCTGTCTTTCTTCCTGACCGCACATCTTCATTTTCCACAGCACTGATAACTTCAAATGATTTCATAAGAACTTATGAGGTCCACGTATTATCTCCCAGTCTATCTTTCGAACTAACCAACGCAGTTTTCCGCACTACGAAAGCACCACATAGCATGACTTAATTCACCAATGCTTATGTAGAATTATTTGATATATTGTTGTGACAGCATTGATATATCAACCGGAACACATATTGATCAACGAATGTATTTCTAGTTATAGCTACGTTCAAGAGTCTTCAACCTTTATGATTTCAAGGTTCGAGGTCTTCTTGTGGCGTCTTTTCATGGCAACTCACAAGTCACAAGACAGAAATAATTCATTTGTAATTTTCTGTCAGGCCCGGGATTTTGGGAAAAAATATGTCAAATTTTGTGTTTTTTTTCTCTCGACATCGTTGTTTTTTGGAATAACCCAAAAAATACTGATTCAATCATGATAAAACTTGGGAAAGACTTTGAACATGCTCATCGACTTTGTGCAAAATTTCGTGATGATGAATCATTGGGTGGATTTTACCCATTCACGAATTCGATCTTCGTTATCAAGGTCTAAACCCACTCTACAAATATCGAGTTTCTAAGTTGTTTCTTTCGGAAGTTATTGTATTTACGGTCGGCCTAACGAGCGACCAGATCAAGATGAAATATTTGTTGATAAATCGACATATATTCTTCCTTGTGCGATATGTTATTAAAATTATACGCATTTTACTTTTGAGACATTAAAAGCCGTAAAAGGAAATGAATCCACTGAATCTATAAATGGCAATAAGTATTACTTTTGTATGAACTGGTTTGAATTTGCAGCCATGTTAGAAAATGAGAGACAGCGGATAGAACAATTGACTGCAGGGTGGGACGATCCAACCCAAGTAGATTGGGGTACAGAAGACGCCTCAGCCGTGGGAGATACTGGTTCTGACGTCCAGAGAGACAGCATCATTTCAAGCGGTTCGTTGCTGAAATGCACAGCTCTATATTCATATACGGTAACTTTTACATGATCATAATGTTAATGTTACGTAGTGTTTGTGTTCGTACCTCAGAGTAACAAACAACATAGAGGTAGCATACGTCATATTTAGAAGGCGATTGCTATCTGCAACATGTGATACATAATTTGACACTTTGACCGCAATAAAAATAAACTGTAACAAGCAGTTACCAACCTGTGATACGATGTTTCACTCAATTCACGGGATTCTACACAAACGACAACACTTGTTACGTTCCATAGTGAATTGACGTATTTGTATTAATTCGAAAAATATTGAAGTAAACAGCTAGAAGTATCTAAAAACTCGCTAGAGACCACAGACCAAAACAACTGATGACAGATTGACCGGCGTTGCCAGAGCTCGGATTTCGGCCGGCAGATACTGAAAAGGGTTAGTTTTCTTCTTACCACAAATTCGAAACTGAAGAAAAATATCAAGCATGAGTTGTTAAAATTTTCAGATTCAAACGAGAATTATTGAAATTAATATTTTTTTATTTGATTTAATATATAATTACAATAAGATAATATTATGGCACATTTCCAAATATATCACAGTCTGACTACGTCGAAAAAGAATGTTGCGGACACCCAAAAACTGCTTACAGTCTCTCTCTGCCTCTATGTTGTTTGTTACTCTGAGATTCGAACGCAGGGACGAAAGCGTTATAAATTCGTCTAAATATTGGTAATCATGATGTACACTTCGTAGTCGAATTTAATTGTCTTAACGATGGTAAACCAGATTGTCTCGAAGCTTAGGCCATCCTTTTTTCTCGATAATTTATTGTTGTGACAATCGGTTCTTAGGAGAGTTAAAAAAGTTCCACCTGGGGATCTAATGAATAATAACAGGATTCTCACTGAAGACAAGATGAGTTTCATACGTATGGAGTTCACAGAACAAAATACGTTATTATCACTGAAAAAATTATATCTGCATCTATTGGCGAATGAAGATAAGCGCTACTCCCTCTGGTGGCTATCCGAGTAACCCGAGGTACAGACATTATCATTGACAAGTTAAAAGAAATGTTAAGAAAATGAGAAAGTTTATGCATTTTTCTTGGCGTTTGTGTGATTTTACAAGGGCTTCTACTGAGGAAAAGCAAACTCAAATGTCCCTTCCAATAAATTTCTACAGCCTGGTAAAAAATTTGGAGTTAGGGTGAAAGAAACTTCCCTTAACAAGTCAGGCCTGAAAATGTTAAAGAATCGATAAAAACCAACAAACAAGATTTATGAGAGTCTGTTACCTGTATTTTACCGATGATGATAATTTTTATAGAGGTTAGCACCAATTGCTCATTCCTGAAGACAATTTTTTTTCAGCCCCCTAATCTAAGCAGAGAAATTTACTTAAGAGGAATGCTCTGCCTTCCAGAAATCTGCCTGCTTCACTGATCATTAAGGAACAACGTAAATGTTCTAGTGATAGAACAGACTATTGAAAAAAAGAGTCTCAACAAGGAAATATCTGGTGATGAATACTCTTCCCTCAAAGTGCTTGTGCCGATTAAAGCAAAGTTGTCAAGGCTTATTTATTACAGCTTTTTCAATACCAATCATATGAGTGTTGGAAAATTTATTTGTCAATCCATAATGAATAAGGCTTACGGTACAAGTAGCACTAGTTTCATGTGAATGTATTCATTTCGTTCACAATATATTGAGTATTTAGTCCTTCCCTATAAAAATAGTGTAGTTATGAGTATTTATCTATTATTCCAAAAAGTATGTTTTACAATACTATCTGTTCTTCAACTTTCAACACAGCCTAAGAAATCCACCAAAGTCAATATTGCCATTTGGATCTGATAATAAATAATATTAAAATACTGTCTAACCTTGGAGATATCCCCGTAATTTTAGAGTTGTTACACTCAATAAGATTGAAGAATGATACAAACCTACTTTATAAGAATGGAATATGTACTCCCAGTAATACTCTCGTCAACTATAAAAGTCTAAAAAGTATTTGAATGAATCGTGACATCAAAAATAATCAAACCAAACACTAACAAACAGTACAAAATCGACTATCAAAACAAAATCTATGTCTGTACGTGAGGTTGTAAAACTGGCCACCGTGGCGCTGCAATCTTAAATTCAGACGCCAATACTCCATTTATTTTCATGAAGTCATTCGGTAGGCCTTGGAATAAATGTACCAAATTTTTGTAACTGCAGAACTGAGTCAGGTTGGCTCGCGTGGTATGTTCGGTTCAGTAACATATATCTTTTTTTATACGTAGTTAATACTACCTTTGTACCTTTGTACCTTTGTGACGAACGAACAACGTCGCGTAGTGGTCTGATAGGAAAATGACCATAACTGAAATTCTTAAAATGTACACTGTAAAATGTGTCAGAATTTCATCGCCTACCGAGTGACTTTATGGAAGTGAAATATATGATATATCAATTTCTTCTTTTTCTAGGCTCAGAATCCAGACGAACTGACGATAATCGAGAACGAACAGTTAGAAGTGGTGGGGGAAGGAGACGGCGACGGATGGTTGAAGGCCAGGAATTACAGGGGCGAAGAAGGATACGTGCCTCATAATTATCTGGATGTGGAACGGGAACAACTCGCTACCAATCCAGGTCTCGTCAATCAAATATCATTCTCTTCCGTCGATTACACGATAGATCCGGAAGAGGAGATGACTGTACAATCGGGAACTACAACGAATCAATCTCCTGAACAAATATCGGTAAGTAAGAACTATTGCTGTTCATTGAGGGATGTTCCCAAGAGGTTCTAGAGTAGCTAAAACAGCTCATATGTTTTTTGCGCGCATGTTATAGGGGAACAGCGTGCTATCGTTTTGTCCAAATGTCTGTAATTTTCGATTATTGTGCCGGAAATGGTCTCAATCGACTAGGTTGAACTCACTTATGACGAATCCGGTGTCAAAATTGATTCTGTCCGGCCAGCCGGCCGTCCGTAGACACGATAACTGTCGACATAAGCAAGCTAGCAACTTGAAACTTTCAGCATAGGTTGCGCATCGGAATGCCGCGGTTAAGTTCGTTAATGGGCCAAATCGGTCGAATAGTTTCGGAGTTATAGGCTCTTGAAGTTTTGAAGTTATTTATTTTTTATTTCAGAAACTACTCAAGCGATTGGATTCAGACTTGACAGTTTGGTGAAGTATAACGACACGCAACTTTGAGCCAAATTTCGTCAAGATCATATTGTCGGTAAATTTAAAAAAAAATTTTTTTCGAAATTTTTTTACAAAAAAATTTTTTTCTCGGAAACCGTTGATCATTTCCAAAAAAAATTATACTCACACTTTGACCTCCTAATTTCACAGCAGTGTACTAAATTTCAGTTCGATACGATCATAAGTTTTGGAGATATCGGGAAAAAATATGTCAAATTTCGAGGTTTTCTTCTCGATATCGTTGATTTTTTCGGTAATACTCGAGAAATACTGATTCAGTCCTGATTAAACTTCACAGCTAGTTTTAAGATGCTGAAAGACAACTTTATGCAAAATTTCGTGATAATCGTGTTATTAGAACAATTTGAAAAAAAAAATTTCTATGATTTTCTCATCATATCATCCTCATTAAATTCTGTATGAAACTTCGAACTGTTATTTTCGATGAAGTACTGGATTTCAATTCGATCTGATCTGTATTTTTGGAAATATTGGAAAAATAAAATTTTGATTGGGTATATCTACGGAATCATTGGGTGGATTTTACCCATTCACGAATTCGGCCTTCGTAATTAAGGTCCAAACCTTCTCTACAAATATCGAGTTTCTAAGTTGTTTCTTTCGGAAGTTATTGTGTTTACGCAGTCGGCCGTTAGGCTGACCGTAAACACAATAACTTCCGGAAGAAACGACTTAGAAACTCGATATTTGTAGAGTAGGTTTGGGGCTTAATTACGAAGGTCGAATTCGTGAATGGGTAAAATCCGCCCAATGATTCCGTAGATATACCCATTCAAAATTTTATTTTTCCAATATTTCCAAAAATACAGATTTGATCGAATTGAAATCCAGTAATTTATCAGTAAAAATTTCAAAGAGTACTGCCGTGAAGGCAGCAGCTTTTGCGTGCATGTTCAAATTCGTTGTTGAAGCGGTCATCTACATTGAACATGCGCGCAAAAGTTGCTGCCTTCACGGCAGTGCTTTTTGAAATTTTTCTTGGATTGTATCTAGCCGGCATGTGTGATACGCAGATGTGAACTGATGCACCCTGTTGAAGAATCATAGTTGGCTGTGAACTTATCTTCTTGAATTGCCGTTGGATTATCATATTCATGGTTGTGGAGTGGTTTCTGATAATTCAAGATTAGATGAATTGTGAACCGTTTTCAACACCGATCGTTTTCTTGTGGATCCATTTGGGTGTGAATCTCTTCGACTAGAACAGTTGCTGGCTCTAGTCTAGAAGTCTTAGCTCTTCATGGGAAGTTTTTCGGCTGCTCGGAAAAAATTGGCTTGTAGTGACTCGAGAAGTAGGAAATGGTGCTTTCACAAGGGCTAGATGCTCATTCTTGGTTGGAATTGAGGAATCCCTCGATAACAAACTGGTCCTCTGTGGTTCTAGAAGCGTAGTTCAACGCCACATCACGATTTTCCGTATACCAAACACAGCATTCCACACAACTAGCGTTAATCGAATTCACATCGACAAATATTTTCAATTATTCAATATTCTTTCAGACAGATATCAAAATACTCCTCGCGGTGAATATTTTGAATGGTTCACGTTGAAGTGACTCTGACACTCTTCTTCCTGGACTCATTAGTTGGCCTCTTCCTATCACCACAGAAAGATGCAATGAGTTCTATTGATGGCTAGTCAATTTGTTTCCTTATTTCTATAAGATTTCAGGAATCCAGAAATTCAGGACGTGATACTGTGTAGGTATTCATTGCCCAGTTGCTTAGTTCAACCATAAGACCAACTTATACCACCTTTGAACCAATGGCGTAAGACTGGATATCTGAAAGTCACCTTCTGGTTGGAATTTTGAGCACATATTCTGTCTTAATGGTAGAGTTCCAATCTTGTAGATATATTGGAATAATCTGTGTACCATTTAAATGATATTTACAGAATAGAGGACTCCTTTGGGACGAGTTCCAGGTAAACAATCAACATCATCGTTACTGAGGATGTGTGAGGAAAACTGCAACAAAGCGTACCTACACTTGATACATTCGGTCTTCTGACTGGCCGAAGCTTTGAACTTCTGGTTTTGGTGGCAGCCTATAAGGAAAACCGTCAATAACAATACATTATAAACACAGATTTTTCTCTAAGACCTTTACAATATTGATATCTTACGATATACTTTTATTGTCTTCAACGTACCACGTTTGAATGACAAATTTAATTATTTTATCAACTGACATATAATGATTCAAGTAAAAAACTCGGGAAACGGTAACATAAAGAACTACAATACAAAAATAATACTAGACACATTGTTTTATCTTCCATCTTTCTATTTAGAATCCTCAGTAGCATATTTTATATATTACATGTCCTTACCACGTGTTTTTACCAACACTCGATTAGAAACGCACTTAGCTGATATACAGAGTGCGCGTCAAAATTATGGAACAAATCCATTCTCTTAAAATAAAAATATTTTGCAACAGAATCCTGAAACAGATCAATATTTGTTTCACTTTTAGCAAATTTTTATGCATTATTGAAGGAATTTGTTGCACCCTGTGCCGACCCCATCAACCCTCTGAATTTTTTGAATAGGGAAAGTGGGTCATGTGGTAAGGTCTGTGGATCTTCTCTACAGGTATGCCGGAATTTCCAAGAAAAAATTTTTTTTTTTAAAAATTAGTTAGTTCAAAGAGGTTTTCAGTATGTGCACTTTGTCATGACTCATTTACTTTGAGACGATGGTACCTGATGAAATTTGTCACCGAATGAAAGTCGACCATTACAGTTTTGTTCATGCATAACTTTCAACCCCTACGGACCCCTTAATGGAGAAAAAAAAATTTCAAGCTAGGGGGTTGAAAGGGGTTGAAAGTAGTGCATGAACAAAACTGTGATGGTTGACTTTCATTCGGTGACAAATTTCATCAGGTACTATCGTCTCAAAGGTAAATGAGTCATGACAAAGTGCACATACTGAAAATCGCTTTGAACTAACTGATTTTTGAAAAAAAATTTTTTCAAAAAAAAAATGTTTTCTTGGAAATTTCTGCACACCTGTAAAGAAGATACAAAAACCTTTCCAAAAAAGTACCATATGACCTACTTTTCCTATTCAAAAAATTTAGAGGGCTGATGGGGATGGCAGAGGGTGCAACAAAAGTCCTTGAAAAATGCATATAAATTTGGTAAAAGTGAAACAAAAATTGACCTGTTTCAGGATTTTGTTGCCAAACATTTTTCTTCTGAGAAAATGATAATAATTCCATAATTTTGACGCGCACTGTATAATTACTGGCAAGGTTGTCAATTGCGAATAATTGTGCATAGAATAATATTATAACCAGTTCCACATCATCTTCTTCCTTTGACAAATGAAATTAAGTGGAGAACTCTTTCGAAAATCTTTTATAGCTTCAAACATTAAATGACAGTTGATAATGACTATAGACTTTTGTTTTAGGATTCCAAATGATAAATTTGAACGAGCCTACTTAATAAAGGCTATAATACAATCATTGAATATTCTGTATTTTTAATTTTTGTATTGATAGCCTTTATCAGGTAGACTCGTTTGAGTTCGAGTCAATATACAAATGTTCATCAGCAGATGATAGTCGTTCAAAGATGAACAGGCCCTGTAGTTTTGGATTCTGTCAATAATTGTGTCTTCCTTGTACTCGGATTAGAACACCAGATCAATCAAAGCAAAATTTCTTTCTGTCAATAGGTAATATCAATCCCCGCTAACGACACACCCGCGAACCAACCCCAGGGCATGCCAGATAGGCAGGACACCCTTCCACCCACCTACTGCATCGCCCTCTACGACTACGACGGCGAAGGATGCGAAGAACTGACCTTCGAGGAAGGCCAGATAATCAGGGTGATGTCCAAGTGCGCGCACAGCGTCGACGACGGCTGGTGGCAGGGCGAACTCGAGGGCAGGATAGGAAACTTCCCCTCTCTGGTGGTGGAAGAATGCGACGAGTTCGGGGAACCGATCACCAACGAACTGGACCAATCACCGCCGCCTTCCGCACCTCCCGTCTTCACGCCGCCGGGCGCTCCACCTGGCGAGTTCAGCGAGTACTTCTCGGAAGAACCGGAACTTCCGCCGCCTTCGGAACAGCCTCCTCCGCCGCCCCCGATCGTGCTGGAGGAAGACGCGGATTTCGGTGCCGCGAAGAGTTCGAAGAGTAGCAATATGTTTTCGATGGAGCTGTCGAGGAATCAGCAGGAACACTATGGAACCCAGTTTGGAGAAGAAACGGATGGTATACCTGGTGAGAGCGGTTTCATATTTACTGAGGTTACAGATTTTATTTTGAAGCTTTGCGTTATTTTGAACAAACACTACCATCTGCTGTTGCATTACAGCTTCGCGCAAGTCTTCAGTTTCATTAAACCTCGTTAATATCTCAAGGTCAGGCACCTTTTCGCTGTCTGCCTAATTTAACGTTGCCAATAATCGCGAGAAATATTAGAATTCGGAGAAATTTCGACGTCAATAAGAGAACACGGGTTGTCGTTCTGTAGGCTTAAGTGATTATTTTTTGGATTTTTACGCGCTTATTGCAACGTCGCGTTATCATTTCGTCACGATGTCTGTTATTTTGGAATTTTGAGCCGAAAATGGTCTTGAGCGATTGGGTTGAACTCCCTGAGGAATAATCTGTGGTCAAATTCAATTCTGTCCGTCCGGCCGTATGTGCTCTTACTTTCGAAGGGAAGGACCTAGAGTCTTGAAATTTTCAGTTTAGGTTTTGATGCTGAATATCTCGGTTGAGTTCGTTAATGCGCCAAATCTGCCGAATGGTTTTTGTGTTTAAGCCATTAGAAATTTTGATTTTTCAATAACTCGAAAAAAGAAACGAAATGGTTGGAAGATGGACAGTGTCAATAACAAGAATTTTCTATGGAAAATTTTGAAAAAACAAATATTTTTTTTTTAATTTTCATGTTTCATTGAAATTCCACTGTCGCCATTTCGCAATGTGAACAAACGCGTCAAAGCTGCTGACTTCACGTCAGTGCTTTTCTAGGTTTTTTTTTATATTCAAGGTATAATCTTGATGAGTAATTTTTGGATCATTCGAATGTAAGTTGGGTTGAAAGTTGAAATCATTTTTAGTGCATATTTCATATTATTAGACATTATTTGCATTTTAACCGTTTTTATACTATGGGTTTCTTGAGTGGCAGTTTATTTTTCTTTCAGAACGATGGTTCAATACTCCTTTCACTACGCGATCCATATAAATCTCCTCAGTTATTCTCAAATTTCCTAGAGAGAACAGAAATACAGAAATCATTCTAATTTTCTTCTAGATTCTCAACTCTTACATTTTGATAAGACTTAGAACAAGCATTTATTCATTTATTCTAAATTACAACTATTACCTTACAATTTGTCGTTATACTTTAGGTGATTCAAAATTAATTGATTGTAAAGTTTAAAGAATTTATGATATGGTTGGGCGTAATGTTGAGAGTTGTCAAGTTGGCATGTATGGGACCCTTCCTTCAGATTTCTGTACTCGGTGTACATATAGGCAGTATGCATGTTTTTGTCTCGTTTCTCGGTTTGGAATCCCTTCAACAGATTTTGACTATACAGAGTGTAACAGCCAAATGGAATAAATTCGATAACGAATAAATGAGGGCGTGTTGGGAAAAACGCTCGGACACGTCGATTTGTAATTTTAAATGCGCATATTTTTCAAATCTGTAATTAGATTTTGCGTAACTGATTCGGTTTGGAAAATATTCCGGATTTGGTGAGAAATTTTCGAAATTTGGGTCAACTTTGGGCCGTCGTACAGATCAAACGCGTAAGGCTGGACAATATCGAATTTTTTTGGTTATATCTGGGTCCTTTGTGAGTACGTAGCCAATTATTTTATAGACGAAGGTCGTCTAGTTGAAAAATTATGATTTTTTTAAAAAAGGTCCAATTTTTTCGATTTTCTTCTGGCCATAAAAAACGAACCAGACTCTCCACTAACATTCTGATTGGATTTTCTTTATCTACGCCCTCGAATTAGTATATGTTTCAAATTTCAGGTCGATCGGAGAACTTTCGATTTTTGGTAAAATTTTAAGAATCTTAAGAAAGATCTTAAGAAAATATCGATTTTCGAAAAATAATTTTCCGACTCCTATCGCCGTGAAATTTGGCACACTTACTAATTCGAGGGCGTAGAACAAGAATATAAGGTCAGATATTTTTTAAAAAAATCGTCCTGGACGTGAGAGGTCCTTGAAGTTCCAAAATTTTGGACCTTTTTTCAAAAAATCATTATTACCGACTCGATGAAAGTAGGACGATGAAATCTGTTTTATTGCATAGATAAAGGATCGAACTGCACGTGAAAAAATTCGACATCACTCAGCTTCATTATTTTGGTCGGCACGACGTCTCAAAGTTGACCAAAATTTCGAAATTTTTTCACTATTTCCGCCATAATTTCTAAACGGTTGTCACTGGACGATTTCTAATGACATATTCGTGATCTACGACCTCGATTTAATGATATAGGGTGTCCCATGTGACCGTGACCAATACCACCTTTCTTATTTCAAATGCAACCCCCTCTGTATATTATTTATTTTTTGGATTCTTCAGAGAAGTCTAGACACAATTCAAGCACAATGTCCTATACCTATCTTCAACTATTTCGGAAATATTAAGTGTTTTCAGATTTAGTGCGAAAATCAACGTTTGAAATAAAAATTATTTTATTTCACAAATTCGGTTCATCACCCTTTGAGGCCTAATAAGTAATACTGATTATTTCTTAATAATTAAAAAAAAACAAAAAAAAAAACATTAATGTCAATGTGGGAAATGTTCAAAATGCTCGCCGCGAACGTCTTGGCAACATGCTTATCTGGTGTAGAATTGTCTTCTAACGTTAACCAACATTTCTGAAAACACTTAATATTTCCGAAAAAGTTGAAGATAGGTATAGGACATTGTGCATGAATTATGTCTAGAATTTTCTGAAGAATCCAAAAAATAAATAATATACAGGGGGTTACATTTGAAATAAGAAAGTTGGTATTGGCCACGGTCGCATGGAACACCCTATATACTTTTATTTTCTTGAAAACTGTGCGCATTTGAAATTACAAATCGACGTGTCCGAGCGTTTTTCCTAACACCCCCTCATTTATTCGTTATCGAATTTATTCCATTTGGCTGTTACACTCTGTATTTTTACTTTCTAGATTTTATATGAATTTACACTGTTGTAACTTGATCGATTTGCCTAGATTCATGCATTGCTAACTTTCGTATAAATCCAATATTTTCTACAAAAAACAGCTTGAAATGACGCTAATTCAGAATGGAAGGTCCTGAATCTTTGAGAATTTCATTGCTCTTATGATAACTATTATTACTGTTGCAGCAATCGAAATCCCAAGCTTAGCAGTAGTAGATGAGGTGAGTGATATATTTTCTTTCGAAATGATGAAATCTTTAATTGCGCGCATGTTCTAGGGGAACAGCGTGCTATCGTTTTGATCAAATGTCTGTAATTTTGGATGATTGAGCCGAAAATGGTCTCAATCAACTAGGTTGGACTCACTGATGACGAATCCGGTGTCAAAATCGATTCTGTCCGGCCGGCCGGCCGGCCGTAGACACGATAACTGTCGAACGAAGTGAGCTAGCAACTTGAAACTTTCAGGGTAGGTCGCGCATTGGAATGCCGCGGTTAAGTTCGTTAATGGGCCAAATCGATCGAATAGTTTCGGAGTTATAGGCATTTGAACTTTTGAAGTTAGTTATTTTTTATTTCAGAAACTATTTGAGCGATTGGATTCAAACTTGGCGGTTAGGTGGAGTACAACGACGCGCAACTTTGAGCCAAACTTCGTCAGGAGTATATTGTTGGTTATTTTTAAAAAAAATTTTTTTCGAAATTTTTTTCCAAAAAAATTTTTTTTTCGGAAACCATTTATCATATCCAAGAAAAATTATACTCACGCTTTGACCTTCTAATTTCACAGCAATGCACCAAATTTCAGTTCGATACGATCATAAGTTTTGGAGATATCGGGAAAAAATATGTCAAATTTCGAGGTTTTCTTCTCGATATCGTTGATTTTTTCGGTATAACTCGAGAAATATTGATTCAAGCCTGATTAAACTTCACAGCTAGTTTTGAGACGCTGAAAGACAACTTTATGCAAAATTTCGTAATAATCGGGTAATTAGAACAATTTGAAAAAAAAATTTATATGATTTTCTCATCATATCAGTCTCATTAAATTCTGTATGAAATTTCGAACTGTTATTTTCGATGAAGTACTGGATTTCAATTCGATCTGGTCTGTATTTTTGGAAATATTGGAAAAATAAAATTTTGATTGGGTATATCTACGGAATCATTGGGTGGATTTTACCCATTCACGAATTCGGCCTTCGTAATTAAGGTCCAAACCTTCTCTACAAATATCGAGTTTCTAAGTTGTTTCTTTCGGAAGTTATTGTGTTTACGCAGTCGGCCGTTAGGCTGACGTATCGAACTGAAATTTGGTACGCGCGCACGTTCAAATTCGTTGCTGAAGCGGTCATCTACATTGAACATGCGCGGAAAAGTTGCTGCCTTCACGGCAGTGCTTTTTGAAATTTTTTTATCACTTCTCGCTTTGCAGGCTTCAGTTCGTGCCGACCTTGAATCGCGTTATCCCATAGCTGTTATGTCATTGACTCAAATAATTTCAAAACTAATTTCTAGGCTCGATTCTGAAATTAGTTTCATAGTGAGTAGGAACGCCCATTCCTTAAATCTAGTTAGTTTGAAATTAAGAGCAAACAGTTCCACGAATATATCGGGGTGACTTTTGGATGCCAGATTTCGTTTTTTGTGCGCATGTTCTAGGGGATCAGAGTGCTATCGTTTTGTTCAGATGTCTGTAATTTTCGAATTTTAGGCCGAAAATGGTCCAAAACGAGTAGGTTGGGCTCGCGGATGAAGAATCCGGTGTCAAAATCGATTCTATCCGGCAGTATGCACGATGACGGGTGTACGGGGATTCCTATCGACTTGAAACTTACAGGATATGTAGCATTTCGAAAGGCGACGGTTACAATTTTTTCCACTTAAGTTATTGTGCAATACTGAGGCAACATCCAATTTTCAGTATGTCTTGCTTGCACAATAGTAAATTATTTCTTAGTTAAATTCATCATTTTGAAACAATTCCGCTAAGAGGAACAAATAATACAATTGACTGTTAAAAGTTCGTAGGTATTTATTATTTTCATGGAATTCAGTTAACAGGTATAATAGTTTTTTATAGGCCGATTAAATTAATGTTTATTCATGAAAAGAACCGTCGAGCTAGTGGTTATATATTTCTTCGAATAAATAAATATTTAGGTTTTAACTTCCGTATTGTGATCGGGATTCAAATAATGAACAGGAAAAATGTTAAATTACAACAAAGGTTCTAGGAAATTGAGTATATTTGAATATTTGCAATTTTCACAAAAAATATTGAAATATTTCAAGGAATTCACAAGTAAATTAACCTTCCTTGCTGAGGGTTGAATAATTATACGACATACTTCAACTTGAAGTAAGCCAAGACATGCAGAGGATACCAACTCCCCAGCGACATCTATTGATGAAATCCACTGCGTCAAATTTTAGTCCCGTGAGGTTGGCTCACTGTCCCACTTTATACAATGCTTGAGTTAATTAGAGACTACATTTACGCGATCGCGTTCACGATGGCGGCCACGTTCTGCCCGAAACAGATCAGATCGCGATCTTTTTTCATAGTGTCTGTCAAAATCTCTATAGAAACGGTAATATGTTTCATTAACGTCATGCGATCGCGTCTGACAGGTCTGACGTTGACAGGTCGCAGACCAATCGCGACAGGTGTGCTACTCGCCACTAGTTGTGGCCTCCGTTTTAAAGCCAACGCTCACTTATCGGCGACAGCCCGGACCACGGCAAAACGTATACTTATTTTCCTATAATTTACCGTTTTCCGTAGCGGTCAAGTGCGTGCTGTTCCATTGAACTAACTATACAGGGTCTTTCACGAGGAACCTCACCCATACTTATACGGGAAACTACTGAACGTATTTGCATGAAATTCAGCACTTATAAGTATTTCACGATGCTGATGAAATCTAAAATATTTTCAAGGCATGAGCACCTCCGGTTTTTCCGGAAATGACGTCAACTTCCGTTTTTCAAATTAGAACACCATTTTTTTATTGCAGAAATAGATTCCTTAGAAAATTTCAATTTATTTTGATGTAACATTTTTCAGTTTTGGTTGGAAAATTCTCTCTGAGCGGGAAAATTCGAAAAAAAATCGAAAATAGAGCTCCGCTGAAACAAGAATAACTTCGAGGTTTTTGGATGGAAAATTTTCATTTTTGGGATTTTTCAAGATGTAAGATTGATATATCCACTTTGAGAATCGAAATCTCGATTCATGATACAGGGGGTGAAAAAATCGCTTTCAAAGTTAGGGATGACAAAATCGTGAAAAATCAATTTTTTCAAATTAGAACCCCATTTTTCTATGGCAGATATTGAATCTACGTTAAAAAATAATGTGAGTGTATGCATCACACCCTTGCCCTAAAGTGGATATTTTCTGAGTTATTCACAAAAAACTGTTTTTCGTCTTGAATTTTCAGCTATTTCTTTTCCCTTCACGCCAAAAAGATGACATTTTCAGGAACTGTTACTTAAACCATGTTTTAGATTTTACTACCCTAATATGCAAGAGAAAAAAGTTACAGATTGTTCCTAAATAGATGGCGAATTTGTATCGGAAACCTCTTTATTTCAACTAATCGGCCATCGGTTTTCTCTCCAGTGATAAATAAATAATTCCTTATGAACCATATGCAAAAACTTACCATGTTTTACATTATTTTTTTTTAATGATAGATATCATTAATTACATCTGCCAAATTCCTCTTTATTCAGTAGCATTTTGTGTTTACTATTAATTTGGTGATAATTCGTATTAAGTTATAAAATCGATCACTATGCCTAATTTTACCAATGAAGATTATTTAAATCTCATTCTACTTCATGGAAAATGTAATAAAGTTGTAGATAGAACGATTCGACTGTTCATTGAGAGGTTTCCTGACCGACCCAGACCAACGAGAGATACCATTAACAGAACCATGACAAACTTGAGAAATGTCGGATCTTTCGTTAAGAAAACTACACACAGGGAAAAAAGTGTAGTAGAAGATGAGAACAACGAAATTACAGTTCTTGCATATTTTCGTGTGAATCCTCAAAATTCTCTCAAAGATGCCGAGATTGATCTGGGATTATCTCAATCGAGTGTTTGGAGAATATTAAAAAAACATAAAATGCACCCATATAAATTCAATAGGGTACAGCATTTGAAGGAAACTGATTTCGTCAGGAGAACAGAGTTTTGCGAAGCTATGATGATTCGATTTCAAGAGAATGAAAACTTTTTGGACTGTATAATTTGGACAGATGAATCTAAATTCACAAAGAATGGTTCTTTCAATAGGCATAACAGTCATTATTGGGATGAAGAGAACAACCACCACTTCAGACAATGGAACTTTCAAGAGACCTGGAGTTTCAATGTTTTTTGCGCCATCAAAAATAATGCAATTCTCGATGTTCACATTTATGATGGGACTTTAACTGGTAAGATAGAACACTACACATGTTTGCATTATTTAAAGAATGTTCTCCCTTAGGAGATAGATATTCTGACATATTGACTCAAATAATTGAGCCGCTAGTACAGAACCATAGTGACTTATGGTATCAACAAGATGGCGCGCCTCCACACAATTCACTCAATGTGTCAAATATCCTCTACAGGCTATTTGAAGATCGATGGTTGGCGAACAATGGTCCACATCTTTGGCCACCACGTTCTCCCGATTTAACTCCTTTAGACTATTATGTTTGGGGTAGGATAAAAAATATTGTCTACTCAACTCCCCTGACTGATAAAGAGGACTGCATAGAACGAGTCAGAAATGCGTTCAGGTTTGTTTAGATTTTTAGATTCATAGTTTTGAAACTCAATTTGGTTTTTAAACACTTTTGCAGATCTCTTCCTCCCGATGAAATAAGAAGAGCAACGCACGAAGCATTCCTGAGACGTATAAATAAATGTCTAGAAATTAACGGTCAAAACTTTGAGCATCTTCTCTAGTTATAACTGCGAGAGTTTGCCATGGTTCTCCTAATAGTAACTTGAAGTCGGTTTCAAGAAGGGGTGTATAACTCAGAAAATATCCACTTTAGGGCAAGGGTGTGATGCATACACTCACATTATTTTTCAACGTAGATTCAATATCTGCCATAAAAAAATGGGGTTCTAATTTGAAAAAATTGATTTTTCACGATTTTGTCATCCCTAACTTTGAAAGCGATTTTTTCACCCCCTGTATCATGAATCGCGAATTCGATTTTTAAAGTGGATACATCAATCTTACATCTTGAAAAATCCCAAAAATGAAAATTTTCCATCCAAAAACCTCGAAGTTATTCTTGTTTCAGCGGAGCTCTATTTTCGATTTTTTTTTCGAATTTTCCCGCTCAGAGAGAATTTTCCAACCAAAACTGAAAAATGTTACATCAAAATAAATTGAAATTTTCTAAGGAATCTATTTCTGCAATAAAAATGGTGTTCTAATTTGAAAAACAGAAGTTGACGTCATTTCCGGAAAAACCGGAGGTGCTCATGCCTTGAAAATATTTTAGATTTCATCAGCATCGTGAAATACTTATAAGTGCTGAATTTCATGCAAATACGTTCAGTAGTTTCCCGTATAAATATGGGTGAGGTTCCTCGTGAAAGACCCTGTATAGAAAGAATAAAATTCCGGTGTGCCGTGGCTGGGCTGTTGCCGATAAGTGAGTTTGGGCCTTTGGAGGCCTTTTTCATTTGCTTATATTCAGTCGCCTACGTCCTATAGAAACATTATTTCAAATATGTAATTTCCTTTCATAGGATGGGCAGGACATGAATCACGGCGATAATAATTCTTCTGGCGACTTCGGCCTAGGGGTAGCACAAATAGTAATCACCGCAGCAACTCCCATGATAGAAGAACCAGAATCGTCATTTCCGCCAGTAGAGGAAGAACCGCCGGACGTAGAACTGGAAAAGCAAGTGAACGAAGAAAAACCAGAAGAAAGCAAGGAGCTTCCAGCACTGGAGAGTCCCCCAGAACCCGAAGAAGCTCCAAGGAACGCCCGGATGGACTCCATGGAGGAGATAGACGATACTCCGGCAGACTCGCATCCTTTCGCGATCAGCAGCAGCACCGGAAGCGACGGGGAAACCACCGGTCCGAGCACGGCGGAAAACTCTCTAAGTCACGTGGAACCGCCGGCCGTCACCGACGTCGAACCGAAACAGGTGGTGGGGGGCAGGGCGAGCATCCCCGACGAGCTCGAGCCCCACCAGCTGGCGCGACTGCAAGACCTGAAGGAGTCGAACGCGTAGATGATAATCTCGAGGTTCAAGTTCCTGATGCTCGGAGATCGACAGTGGCACATGTCGGAATCGTTTGAGTTGTTTTGACTTTTTTGAGTTTGGTAAAAACTGAAATTAAAAGAGTATTATCGTTTATAGTGTTATGTTTTTGTCGATTTGAGCGGATAGTAAGTTTCAGTGTAGATACGTTTTTGAATGGGTAGGATGGGAGAATTGAAGAGAATAAGGATATTGATGAACATACTGAGAAGTTGTAGAGATCATTCCGATACTTTCAAGGGCTTTTCTGAAATGGGCTTTGGATTTTACGGTCATACTGGAATTTTGCAGGGTGCAGCGGAGACGATTGACAAGTTTCTATGTGGCTGTGGGAAAGAACGGTAAAAGCTGGAGAAAAACGGTTTTATTTATTCGACACAGTGAGATTTATACAGTGCGAGCCAAAATTATGGAACAAATTTATTTTCTCAAAAGAAAAATATTTGCCAACAAAATCCTGAAACAGGTCAACTTTTGTTTCACTTTCACCAAATTCTTATGCATTCTTCAAGGATTTTTGTTGCACCCTGTGCCATCCCCATCAACCCTTCAAATTTTTTTGAATAGGGAAAGTGGGTCATGTGGTACTTTTTTGGCAAGGTCTTTGTATCTTCTTTGCAGGCGTGCAGAAATTTTGAAGAAAAAATTTTTTTTTTTGAAAAATTAGTTAGTTCAAAGAAGTTTTCATTATATGCACTTTGTCATGGCTCATTTACTTTAAGACGATGATACTTGATGAAATTTGTCACCGAATGAAAGTCGACCATTACAGTTCTGTTCATGCACAATTTTCAACCCCTTTCAACCCTCTCACGTGAAAAATTTTTTTCTCCATTAAAGGGTTCGTAGGGGTTGAAATTTGTGCATGAACATGACTGTAATGGTCGACTTTCATTCGGTGACAAATTTCATCAGGTACTATCGTCTCAAAGTAAATGAGTCATGACAAAATGCACATACTGAAAACCTCTGAACTAACTAATTTAAAAAAAAAAAAAAAAAAAATTCTTGAAAATTTCTGCACGCCTGTAAAGAAGATACAAAGACCTTGCCAAAAATGTACCACATGACCCACTTTCTCTATTTAAAAAATTTAGAGGGTTGATGGGGATGGCACAGGGTGCAACAAAAATCCTTCGAAAATGCATATAAATTTGGTAAAAGTGAAACAAAAGTTGACCTGTTTCAGGATTTTGTTGCAAAATATTTTTCTTCTGAGAAAATGAATTTGTTCTATAATTTTGACGCGCACTGTAGATGCGAAACCTATCGCTAGGATGGCGTCCATCAGCTGATGTAGTCGATTTCAGAAGTTTTCGACCGCTTTTCGACATAAAATTGAGAGCGGTACTGCCTGAATTTCTTCAGATATTCGCTGCTCGAGTTGTGGCAGGACGATCTTTGAGGGCCTAATCTTTAAGGTAGCCCCAAAGAAAGAATTAGGACCCGAGGAAATCCCTCTCAAAACAGCTAATAAAGTTCGAGTGATGTGAGCCTTAGCCTCATTCTGGTGGAACCAGATGTCACGCCCAGATCGTGTTCTTCAGTTTTACCAGTTCAGGCTGTAGGAAGGATTCCAAATGTATCGCTGGCAAGTTGCTTTGACGTAAAGGTCCAAATTATGGTGCCGACCAAAAACTATAGACCCTAAGGAACACAAAGAGCTCTTCCGAACCTTTCTGTTCCCATAACAACCGAAGCAATGACCCTTCGAAACCCGTTAATCTGCTCTGTCTCACCCTGTAGCTGGCAGGGACAAAATGAGTCATTGTTCTCTTCACCTGACTCAACTATTAGCCTTTTAGTCTTGTCGCATCGAGAGCCGATGATCTTTTTAACTATACGAAGTAGAACTACAGCATATAATGAACACCAGTATGCTTCAAGATGGCCTATTTCTCCAGCTCGAATAATTTCATGGCCCGATATATCTCAAAGAACCTACATTCATCACTTTCTATCTCACTAAGTGCTTTCTAAGGTGACTATATTATTGCTGAGCTCAATATCTTCCAAAAGAATCGACTCAAGGACTTCATATCGGTAGGTAGTAGGTTTTGGGCTTATTCAGGAAAGTTGAATTTGTGAAATCTGACCAACGATTCATCCATTTGATATCAAATTTGAATTGAAATGAAATCAAGCAACCGTGCAAAATGAAAGCTCCAATATTCTTGCAGAATCTCGGCGATTTTTTACAGATATGTCCCAAAAGAAGCTTCTGTCTGATTGAACGATTTTATATTATGATCCCCACGAAATTCTGCATGAACCTTCAGTTCATCCAAGTACCATCTAGTTTTCAATTCGATTGGATCTGTATTTTCAGAAATATTGAAAATAAATTTTGAGTGTCTACGAAATCTAAGGGTGGACTTCTTCACGAATTAGACGTTCGCTATTGAGCTTCACACCTGCTTCCTGAATATCCACTCTGGAAGTTTTTTCTCGGAAGTTATTGTGTTTAAAATTTGCTCAATTTCATGATGAGTCTGGTGCCGTTTGCGATGAATTACGCATCATTTCATCCGAGATTCGTAATTTTCTTTTGAATTTCCTTCTTGAAATTTCCAATCTGTATAGTGAAACTGTGATAGATTCTTGCAGTCGTTCTTAGATAACGTGTCATATTTGGTAATGAATGTGTATAGACCATTGACGTACCCATTTTCCTCACAATATAGAATAAATTCTTGATGTTAGGTTACTTATTTTGATATAATGCCTCTAGAGGTGAATGTTTGGAGGTACCTTGTTGTTTCTTGTAGACTCTCCAACCTCAGTAAGAGATTAAATGAAGATTATCTCTTTTCCGAATACGATTCAAGAAGTGGTCGTTATTTATGCACTCACTGATTTTTTTTTCGATGGTTCGAAAGTCGAATAGAAGTTGATTTTGTTTTCGATATTTATAAATTATCAATTTTTCCTTTATATTCTCTATCATCATTAGAAAAACATGTATGATATTCTCTGCCAGTTATTCCAGGTGATGATTAATATATATAATCTAAATGCAAGTTATCAACAAAAAAAGTTCCAATATCTTATTCTGTTCATTTCTCTCTAGTCTTCCACATATACTGCTCGAAATATTGAAGTTTGAGGGAATCATTCGGTGTTATATGTTCAACCGAAAAAGCATCAAAGACCATTTATCTATTGATATAAGGGAAGTCTTCAAATTTCAGAATCCACACAAAAGAATAGAATAAAAAACTATGCCTTGTTATAATTTGTTCTCGTTACTATAGATTATATTTATTATTATGGTTGGCAATACTATCTTTTATAAATCACTAAGAGGTTCGTCCGGAAAATACTCGTAAAAGTGGAATAATCACTTTATTTCACAATTATTCAGGTATTTCAATATGGTCTCCTTCAAAGTACTACCTCTGAGACAAGATGCACTTCTGCCAACGCCGTTTCCACTGCTGATACGATCGCTGGAAGTCTTCAGTTGTGAGGCTCTTCATTTGCCGTGTCGTTTCGGCCTTGATGGCTTTCACATCGCCCAAGTGCCGTCCCCGGGGCAACATTTTGCATTTCGGGAACAGAAAGAAGTCGCAAGGAGCTAAATCGAGTGAATAAGGCGGGTTTTCTGTTACGGTGATTGAGCTTTGAGTCAACAACTCACGCACAACGAGAGACGTGTGAGCAGCTTCGGAACGAACTGTCAATCGACGGTCTCTAAGGACCCAACCACGAATTCGTTCAACAGTTTCCTCAGAACTCGACGTGGATTGGCTTCCTGAGCGTTGGTCATCTTTCGCATCTTCCCGGCGTTCCCGAAACCTTTTCAACCACTTGTTGACAGGTGGTTCCTTAAGAGAATTGTCTCCGTGAACTTGTTGCAAACACTCAAAAATCTCACGACCATTCTTACCTAGCTCTGCAAGAAACTTTATGTTGATGCGCTGTTACTCAATCAGAGAGAGCTGCATGCCGACGGTAGGTGAAAAGGGGTTCACTTTCAACAAGCACACGTAAATCCTACTTATTCGGAGAGTGCTACTGCTCGAACTGAGCATTGAGGGGATTGCATAGAGAGGGGGCGGGGGGGCACCAGGCCGCCCCTTCACTACGCCTTGTCAGGAAACCCCGAATTTTGTATACGTATTTTCTGGACAAACCTCATATCCGCAAATGCTTCCTGAAATAAATATAGCCCTCCGAATAAAGTAACGGACAGTATGTTACCACCAACTAAATTTACAATTTTCATGGAAGGAAGTGTGGACTTCCCTAGGCCTTCAAACGAAAGATACAACGTGTTGAATTTGAAAGTTTCTAATGACTACCTATGTCATCATTTTTCAAAAGTTCATAAAGGTAACTTTTAAATTTAACGCTTTTTACACCTATAACAATCAATTTCCGTGAGAAAATGCCTACCTTCAATTTGTTTTGTAATAACCTACATTATCGATTCTGGAGTAGGTACTAAATATGAATTTCTCAATAAAAAGAACGTTATTTTTCTTGCAGTTGCGAGAATGAAATCAATAAGAATAATTAGTTTATTGTTGCTTCTTAGTGAAATGTGATGAATAAAGACTAAAAGACCCGCGCGATTATTTGTACCTAATTTGATATTGTTTAGTTTAGATAATACCTGATTGTAGATATTGTATTGAATCATAAATCATTATTAGTTATTCATAAAGAAATTCCATCTTTGATATCCCGTAGAATTATTGGGCGAAGAGCATTTTAATAAAGTTGAAATTCAATAATGGTAATAGTGAATAATCATTTATTGATAAAGTTGTTTGGTTTCAAGGCTGACTTATGAATTGAAAATCGTGTTTATCTTTTCTGCTAGCAAGAAACCCAGCTATCATATTCGCGTATACGCAGTCAGAAGCGAATTAAATAGCTTATTGGTTTCTTGATCATGAAATATCCAAAAAAATATTACAAGATAACTTTTTATTATTTCTCCATTAAAGAGAACAGTTAAGGGTGAAACGATTAAGGGTTCGGTTTTCATCTTCAATGTGGAAACACCCTGCATGCAGAAGCCATATCCGTTCTTTATGCGAAATGTTGTATGGGGGGCGCCAAATTGCTGATAACTTAGCTACAACCTTTCAGCTCTAACAGGTAAAGGAAAATGAATGGCACATTGCTGATATTCTTTTCCGAGAAACGCATTATTCCTCTATCTTCTTTTCTTTTTCCAAAATAGATATTCGGCAAATTTCGATTTTGGTCAATTCCTCCGTACCTGTGTTATGAGCTTGAAGTAAAAACATTATGAAGACGCTTTTCGATAGCAACCCAGTTGCTTAATCTGATTTTCACCGAGAGTTCTTCCTTGCTAAGCTATAACGTGAACTTTATTCCTTAGGGAGACAATAGCTTATAATAACTTAGAACAAGCGCGTATAAATCAGGATTTTTCTTTGCGCCCATGTTCTGGGAAAATTATGAAGAACATTTTTTATGTTTTTCTCGAAATAATTTTTTTTTCGGAAACTTTTCATCAGATTTGAAAAAAAGCATGCCCCCACAAATTTCAGTTCGTTATGATTATAATTTCTAGAGATATTGGAAAAAAATATGTGAAATTTCGTGTTTTTTTCAAGAATACATAATAGGTCATTTATATACCATTGGCGTCCAAAGTGTAAACTTGCTGAATTATTATAAAAACAGTGATTTTTATTCTTAGTTATAATAAACTATTCTAATCCGCTGGACAATATCGAATTTTTTTGGTTATATCTGGGTCCTTTGTGAGTACGTAGCCAATTATTTTATAGACGAAGGTCCTCTAGTTGAAAAATTATGATTTTTTTAAAAAAGGTCCAATTTTTTCGATTTTCTTCTGGCCATAAAAAACGAACCAGACTCTCCACTAACATTCTGATTGGATTTTCTTTATCTACGCCCTCGAATTAGTATATATTTCAAATTTCAGGTCGATCGGAGAACTTTCGATTTTTGGTAAAATTTTAAGGGGTTACCCTTAAGAAAATATCGATTTTCGAAAAATAATTTTCCGACTCCTATCGCCGTGAAATTTGGCACACTTACTAATTCGAGGGCGTAGAACAAGAATATAAGGTCAGATATTTTTTAAAAAAATCGTCCTGGACGTGAGAGGTCCTTGAAGTTCCAAAATTTTGGACCTTTTTTCAAAAAATCATTATTACCGACTCGATGAAAGTAGGACGATGAAATCTGTTTTAATTCATAGATAAAGGATCGAACTGCACGTAAAAAAATTCGACATCACCCAGCATTATTTTGGTCGGCACGACGTCTCAAAGTTGACCAACTGATATATGATATAAAATATGTTTGGAACAGAAACAACATTGTGATTTTTCTGAGTAATTACTAGCTATTGTTTCCATAAGAAAAATTACAACTTTATGATATAGCTGAGCAAGAAAACACCTCGAAAAAAATAGAAAAAAGCCATTTTATTGCTTTCGAAAAAGCCCCTGTAAAATATTTCAGGGTTAATACTAAAATCAGGTACGGAGATATTGAACAGAGTTGGCATAAACCAGTTGTTAAGTTTGTTTATATCCCAAAATCAAAAGAAGATAGAGAAATGCAGTTGACAACATTATTATTTCAGTTTAGTTTAGTCGCAAAGTGCCATTATCTACCTTTTCTTTATCTTTCAGGGTTGAAAAGTTATGTACTTCATTCAGGTATCATCAAATTTGCCAACCCTTTATGAAGACAGTATTTCTGGAGATATATGTGAAAGTAACTGCTAAGGGACTTTCTTAAAGAAAAAATTGTGATGGATGAAAACAGAAAAACCTTCAAAAAGAATTTGCAGCCATACACTTGCAATTCAAAAGACGAAACAAAAAAAAATTCGCAGAATAAAATTTCCCAGATATGAAAGCAGATGAGGATTGAACACGTTTCACAATTAGTTAACCAGTAAGATATTTTCAATGAATAGTGGGGGGTCTAGGATGTTGGCAGAGAGGTGATTAAATAATTTAAATCCTTATCCCTCTATCAGTTCTGCATTCCCCACCGGTAACGAAGAGAGAGACCTATAGGAAGGTTCTGGATAAGATTTTTATTGCATTCTGTTTGAGTGTTTATATTTGAAACAGCAGGAATGATCACAGTTCCCGAAATATTCCCCTACAAATCAAGTGATAACTTTTGAATTGGCAATAATTCACATTTTTTCCTTTGTTTTTGTGAATGCAGTTTTATTGCATTATGTAATTTTTATATATGTTCGATGTTACTTAAGGTCTATGTTTACAGAAGCCAACTAACATGAAGAATGCAGCACCAAATACCTCGTTCTAAATTTTCCTGAAAATTTTGGTACTAAACGGCGTCATATTTCGCAAACATGGTGGCCACCGAATATGACTTCAATGTTGGAAATTTTGATAGAGGTACATATTTCTTCTAAATTTGGTACGTTGTCAAATTGACATTATACCCACCGTACTATACGATGCTATAACACAATAAATCATGGTGAAGCATGACAAAATATTCTGGATGATATACAATATTAAAAATACAATGCGCAAAAAAATTAACGCACATTCTGAAAATCTCAATTTTAAAGAAAGTTAACTCTACATTGACCTTATAACTTATTTTTTATGTTCTCTCGGGAAGGTTTTGAACGAAACAAGACACATTAAATGGAATTCACCGAATCTTATGTGAAAGAAGAGAAATGAACAATTTTCAAAATACTGATAAGTGATTTAATACTTGGTATTTCCACTCCTTGCGTTAATTACAGCTCGGCAACGACGGTTCATACTCAAAATGAGTGATCTTAAAATGTTCTGATCTAATCCTTCCCAGATTTCTCCGAGTTGGATTCCTAAGTCATTAAGAGTAGCTGGATGATTTTCTGAACTTCTCAGCCTTCAATTGAGCTTGTCCCAAACCTGCTCAATCGGATTGAGATCTGGACTTTTTGCTGGCCATTCCATTCGAGAGACTTCAACCTCTTCAGTTGTAGAATAAATTTGAGATTTCCATAATGTGCGTTAATTTTTTTGCGCAGTGTAGAATTGAACGCTCAAAATTGAAACCGTGACTGAGTTGGGGTAAGTTTCTCACTAATTGGTATAAATTCGTCTGTTCAAGATCTATTTGGCCCTCTGGGTTGAACGTTTTCTCCTTCAGAAATACCTACACAGAAGCCATAAATAATTGTATGAAAATATTCAAGATCCTTTCAATTAGGTATGAAAAATAAATTCAAATGTTAGTTCGGCACTGTATTTATCAATTGATATCTTCACCCAAATATTATTTTTTGTAAAAAAATTTCGGAAGGTTGCAAATTGATGAATTGGCAATAAATATTCACATATTGATGTCCTGTTGTATTTTGTGATCCATTTCATCATTGAAAATTCAGTGTTTTTAGTTAAGTTCAATTATTGATGGGTGGAGATATTGAAAAATGATGGTGTGTTTGCGCATATCTATTGTTTTCCTGTCTTTTTTCAGCGGTGCCTTCTTATGATAAATCTTCAACCTCTCACCTTTTAGATATAAAAAAATACTTTATCATGATGAGATTTCCTTTCATTTCGAATATACATATTATAAGTTCATTTCTCTCGTACAAAATAATTGAATATGAAGAATAAATACTTTATGTAGCCCACTGTCATTTCATTTGTTACGATTTATTATACAGAGTGTAACAGCCAAATGGAATAAATTCGATAACGAATAAATGAGGGCGTGTTGGGAAAAACGCTTGGACACGTCGATTTGTAATTTTAAATGCGCATATTTTTCAAGAAAATAATATTATATAGGGTGTCCCATGTGACCGTGGCCAATACCACCTTTCTTATTTCAAATGCAACCCCCTGTATATTATTTATTTTTTGGATTCTTCAGAGAAGTCTAGACACAATTCATGCACAATGTCCTATACCTATCTTCAACTAT